>OY755038.1:104962582-105442582 GCA_963576565.1 Aspidapion aeneum
AAGAGAGAAGAGAAGAGAAGAGAAGAGAAGAGAAGAGAAGAGAAGAGAAGAGAAGAGAAGAGAAGAGAAGAGAAGAGAAGAGAAGAGAAGAGAAGAGAAGAGAAGAGAAGAGAGAAGAGAAGAGAAGAGAGAGAGAGAAGAGAGAGAAGAGAGAGAAGAGAAGAGAAGAGAAGAGAAGAGAAGAGAAGAGAAGAGAATAGAATAGAATAGAACAGAACAGAACAGAACAGAACAGAACAGAACAGAACAGAACAGAACAGAACAGAAACAGAACAGAAAAAGAAAAGAAAAGAAAAGAAAAGGAATAGAATAGAATAGAATAGAACAGAACAGAAAAGAATAGAATAGAATAGAATAGAATAGAATAGAATAGAATAGAATAGAATAGAATAGAATTGAATAGAATAGGATAGGATAGGACAGAATATTCGTGTAGGATATCTATGATTTTGTGAGTCGGTACAATACTTAGATTTGTTCTTTTTAATATGCATTATGCAGGAAAATATGTAAAGACGAGGAACAGTCATTATCTTATTTTCTGTAAAATCTTTTTTACAAGGGTCGCGTGGTTTTAAGTTAAAAATGAGCCTAATTATTCGTTTTTGCTGAATGAATATTGACACTATATTTGTAGAAACACCCCACAGGATGATATTTTATGACAAAGCTGAGTGAACAATTGCAAAGTAGACATTAATTAGACCGAGTGTATCCAGTGCCGATTTTAATTTTAGTAAGGTATATTTTTATTACAAAGTATTTATACATATGTGTATATATACCTGAGTCGTCAAATTCATTTAGGAAGCTACTTAAAAATATTAACATTAATCATTAACATAAAATAAAATAAATAAAAATAAAAATAAAATAAAGTAAAATCAAATGTATCACAATGTACACAAAATAGATAAATAACACAAAATGAGCAAAATGACACTAGTTTCACAAATATTTAAGCACAAAAGATACACAAAATCATAAAAAATATACAAAAGTTAGGATTTTTGTTTAAAAGTTTATCTAAAATTAAAGAAATCTTTTATTGTGTACGGTTTAATTTTACAAATATGGGCAAAACAAGCTTTTTTAGACCGTTTTATACTATCTGTATCTTTAATTTTGTCTGGCAAATAGTTATAAAATTTTAAACAGGTATAGAAAGGAGCTTTTTTTGTTACGGCTAGCCTGTGCTTTGGAAGGTTATATATGTTCTTTTGATGTTTAGTAGGATAATTATGGTTAGGTTTTAAGTGGTCAAACTTTTCAGTGTTTTTGCGTAGGTAAATTACACATTGATAGATGTAAATTCCTGTTACTGTAAGTAGGCTATTTTGTTTAAAAAGCCCTCTGCAACTCTCTCGGGGTTTTCGAGACCACATTATCCGCAAGACCCTCTTTTGCTGCACAAATACGCTCTCAATTCGACTACTGCTGCCCCAAAGCAGTATACCATATTTTAACCGTGAGTAAAACAATCCGTAATAAATGGACATTAATATTTTTTTATCATTGATATGTTTGGAAATCACACGTATTGCATAGGTAGCTTTGCTTAGTTTGCCAGTACCTTAATGTGTTCATGGTAGTTCAGTAGAGAGTCGACTGTGACTCCCAGGAGCTCCACCATCTGTGAGACCTGTATGTTTTGATTTTGAAACTGTATTGATTCGCTAATAATTACGTTTAAGTTATTAAAAGTTATTATGCTGGTTTTATCTACATTGAAAAGTAGTTGGTTTTATTCTAACCAATTTTTTGTCATACCTAATAATTCTTGGCACTTATTTTCAATATCTTCATTTCTATCAATTGGTATTACTTCAGTGGCATCATCAGCATAGTTAAAGAGTTCGGTTGGTTGTTTGATAAATTCTGCAAAATCATTTAGTTATATCACAAACAGCAAAGGTCCGAGAATGCTTCCCTGAGGAACGCCAGTGGTGGATAAAACCGCTGGTCGACTCTACCACTTCACCCCCACGACATACTGTTACATTTTGTGGCCTATTCCTAAATAACTCTCGAACCATTTCAAGACAACTCCTCTCATACCATACGCCTCAAGATTTTAATAAGATTTTATGATTAATGGAGTCGAAAGCTTTAGATAAGTCCAAGAGAATTCCACAGGCAATATACTTAGATTCCAGCAGTTCTATTATTTTATTGTTAAAGTCAATAAGTGCAGTTTCGGTTGATCTTTCTGGTAAAAACCCATGTTGGAATGTGTTAAATAATGAGTTTGATTGGAAAAAGTTAATTGTTCTTTTGTAAATAATAAGCTCAAACAGTTTTGAGAAAGAAGGCAAAAGACTGATTGGCCTATAGTTGTTAAAATTATTTTGATCTTCTTTTTTGTACACTGGAATGACAGTAGCTAATTTTAGTTCTTCTGGGTAACTACCTGTGCTCATACTTTGATTAAAAATATGTGCCAAAGGCGAGGCGATAAGAGGAATCACCTTTTTTAAAAGGTCTTAGGGAACACCGTCGTGAGAAACAAAAAAAGTTCAGGAACTTTTTTTGTTTTTCATTTTTCTCGCAACCACAATAATCTCATCCGGGCTTGTGGGGTCAAAGTACATTGTTTTGTTATTAGCTACAGATCCTAATTTTTTCGAGAAAAAAAAAGTTGCTCCGATTCCAAAAATTTTTATATATCTTTGCGTTCTGTATGTCTGTCTGTCTGTATGTCTGTCTGTCTGTCTGTAACGAACAACGCGCATAACTCAAAAACCGCTTGGCCGATTTTAATGAAATTTGGTACCTAGGCTGGGTCTTGGGTCGAGATGGTCCCATTTAAAAATGAACAAAATCCACCAAACACAAGCCAAATAAAAGGGTGGGGGAAGATTTCAAAAATTAGAGTTTATGTGAAAATATGGCGTGTGTGATATCAAACGAAAGGTAATTGAGTATGGAGTTAAACAAAATACATTTTAGTTTTTTTTTCTTCAAAAAGGGTGGGGGTAGATTTCAAAAATTAGAGTTTACGTAAAAATATGGCGTGTGTGATATCAAAGGAAAGGTCATTGAGTCCGGAGTTAAACAAAATACATTTTAGTGTTTGTTTTTTTAAAGGGGGGGTAGATTTCAAAAATTTGAGTTTAAGTAAATACATAGCTTGTGTGGTATCAAACAAAAGGAAATTTAGTCTGGAGTTGATTAAGATATATTTCAGTTTTTAGTTTTATTAGCTCGCACGTACACTAGCACTACCTAGTGTGAGCTTAGGGGCCCATATATTGGCAGAGTATTTTTTGGTTGCATTTGAAAATTGCTTCCATACTGGTATACGTTATTCTGTTTAAGGAGTTCTGGCGCAATATAGATAAAATGAGTGTTTAGGGAATTAGCGAGATCTTTATTATTTTGACTGTCGGGAAGAATACTCTGAGAATTTTTACTATTTGTGAGTTCTTTAACTTTACTCCAGGTGGTTCTTGAGATGTTATCACTAGAGCGTATCTTGTTCAGCAAAAACGTTCTTTTGGCGTTGATCAAAGATTTGTCGTACTCTTTTTTGTACTGCTTGAAAGCCTCCTTATAAGTAGGGTTTGTGCTTGCCATGGTTTGCAGTGCAACAACTTGATCTTTCATCTCCAACAGCTCTGGTGAGATCCATCCTCTATTGTCTCGTTTTTTTTTGTTTTGAGTGTTTTTTCGAAATTCTTTTAGAGGAAAATGTTCGTTAAATATTAAGAGAAACTTTTCACTGAAAAATCTGTACAAGTCCTTTGCACATTCAGAACTGTCAAAAATGAAATCCCATGTTATGCTAGAGAGATGGTTACTAAAGTTTTTTAAATTTGCTTCAGAAAAAACTCGACATTGTTGCTTTTCCCCCTGAATATGATTGTTGCTTAAAATAGAGTTAGTTTGTGCAGTATGGTCTGATTTGCCCACCTGAAACACGTTTGTTTCATAAACTAAAAGAGTCATATCTATTATTATGTTGTCAATACATGATTTGTGCCTATCAAATATCCTTGTCAACTCTGATATTGTAGGATGACAGTTAAATGAGTGTAGCAAGACCAAAAATTCTTGTTTTTCTTGTGAATCAAGATCAAGTCTTATATTAAAATCTCCCGTGATAATGATTGTTTTGCTCTCTTTGTCTAGCTTATTTAAAAATTTTTCCAAAACATCAAAAAACACTTTTATATCACCTGAGACCCTAGAAGTATAGATACTTAAAACTACATAGATTTTTTTATACAATTTAACTTCCACTGCTGAACAATCTATACTGTTTATGATTGACATCTTCTGTATATCTCGTCTTTCATGACATGTAATATCTCTTCGTCCATAGATAGCTGAGCCGCCATGTTTACCGGCTTGTCGACAGAAAGAAGAAATCAGTGAGTAACCTAGTATTGCCATAGAGCTTAGAGCACTTTCACATTGCCAATGCTCAGTGATGCAAAGAACTTCAGGTGTATCCAGATCACTCAAAAAGACCTCAAGCTTATCAAGGCCATTCTCCAACGATTGGATGTTGTGATAAAATATTTTAAAATTTGTTTTTTTCTTCGTATTTACGCTGTCTTTGTTGTTATTGCTGTTGGTTGCATTCGACAATGTTTTAATTATTGGTTTTAGGTTTATATTTGTTAAATTTGACGGATCTGTTACTTTGGATTGACCTATGGTATTTGAGATACTGCATTTCGGTGCCAGAAAAAACATTTAATGTGGTTTGAGATCGCTTTTGCAATATACTTTTTGCCGATTTTTGTAATATTAATTTTATCACTGTAGTAGTTTGTCGAACGAAGAATATTGTTCGTGTCAATAATGCAACTATTGGTAATGCGCCTAATATGGATTTCCTTAAATAGGGATATATTGTTGTTGTAAATATGTTCGTTCTTTTTTGTTTCATCATACCTATAGGGCTCTGATAGTACTAGTGGATTAGTATGTTGGGTTCTCAAAATAAAGTTTTTTATGAGCTGTGTGGTTATAGTGTTTGGCCACAGGATAATAGTATCTTGCTTGGAAAATTTCTAGAAAATAGTTATTGCCGTTTTAACCAGTTGTTCGTTGCTTGCGTTTTGCATTACATATGAAGTAATCTCTTCGGCCTCAGTGAAACTTGTTGTCAGGCTGTTCGAAAGGTCCTTTCCGCGTCGTCCCGAAACTATAAAGATTTTTCTCTTATTTAGATTTTTTGGTTGAGATTGTAGGTCTGAATTGTTTTTTGTTATATTTTCTGAGCGTTTGCAAGTTATGGTTGTCATAGATGTATAGCTTTCCTTTGTCTGGCTTAGTCTTTCGGTCTGAATTTTGGCGTCACATTTTTTTGGAGAGTTTGTTTGCGTTGAGCTACTCTTAATGATCCTGGGTTTCGTCATGCTTTCTGTCTGGCAATCCACGTTAGATTTGGCTAAAGCTTCCGTTTGTGATGATCTTTCTGTTCTTGTTTTCTGATCCTTGGATAGTCGTTTAATAATTGCGTCATATCTACTAATGATTTCTTGTTTTAACCTTAATTGATCTTCCAATTTGGAGACTGTGTCAATAAGGTTATTATTCTTGAATTCAAGTTCATTAATCTCGCGTCGCTGATCCGATATTTTATTTCTTAAATCTGACATAATTTCTGTCGTTGTCTTCTTATTGTCTGGCTCTGATTTCTCGTATACAATACATACAATAATTTGTTTTCTATTTGGTGAATCGCTTGATTTATCATCTATTACTGGAGGACTTCCAAAACGATCATTCAAGTTCTTCAGAATTTTCGAGGAACGAGTCTCCATTTTACTCATTTGTGTTGGTCCAAGATAAGCAAAGTTACCCTACTAATATATAAACATACTCGTAAACACAAAACAGATGACCATATGTATGTATCAAAACAAAACCAAAAAGTTTTTATGTTTATTCTCGGTCAATGGTGCAAAAAAATATAATAAAAAGTTCAATTGTTTGTATTGATTGATAAGGTGAGCTCACGACTTATCTTTATATATAGTGTTTGTTGCGGTCTAAATATATGTGGAATTCTAATTAGTTTTTTGCGATTTAATTGAATTTCTACTTATCAGTTCAACTCGGGATTTTCACTAAGGTTATACAACCACTGTGGCAACAATCACAATTTTTGAACAAATAACAGTTTGAAACGGACCGAACTTTTAAAAGCGATTTAGCCATACTTACCTTAGTCCAAAAGTTAGTACTAACCGAGATACAGGGTGTTAAACTTTATTTTTTCAATTCAATTTTTCTTTCATAACTTTTTTAATAATTAATTAAGTTTTTTTAAAATTGGCAAGACGATTCCGTTGAAAAATTTGATGTACAATGTACAGTGTATTTTTGTTGTGCCTCGGCGTATACCAGTTTTTATGTAAAATAATGGTTTTCCCATCCTTTTCGGCCTATTTTCCCATGTTAATTCCCATAAGAAAACGTTCAAGTTAGCGAAAATTGGCCCCGTCAAGGTCACACGTCTGTGTGACGTCACAACTGCAAAAACGTGTTGAAGAAGTGCACAAGGAATGTATACCTATTATGTTATATGAATAAGTTTGGGGTGAACTGTCATATGTCAATCTGTCAATTGCAATATGGCCTTACTTCATCATAAGCTGAATTGTCAATTTTTAATGGCTTCGTTTACAAAATGAGTGACCTGAGCTTACGGTCGATATCAGTTGATATTTGTATGTGAACCAAAAAGACCTTAGTCTAAGCAATACTCCTGACTGATATTCGAAAAAGCTAAAGTAAAAGAGAGATAGTGTGTGAAAGGGCCTTACTTACTGTTATAGCTCTGGCTGAATGAATGAATAAAGTGTTGGTTAAAAAGGTATAATGCGAAAGTTGTTTGTGGTGTTTAATACCACGGGACCAATGCATGATATAATAGTGATGTGTGTTTGTATTGCATCACCTACCTATTATGTTACGTAACCCGTGGCTGTTGTTCAAGTTTGGGGGCGACCCAAAAAATAATATCTACCTATTATTGTGTTACCTAACAAGGTGTAAAATTGACAGGATAGCGAACAAAAAGACCACACTAGTTTAGCCTGGACGTTAGTTAATTAATTGTTCCTGTTTGTTAAAAAATAAAATCATTTCTAAAAATATTTCTTTGGATTTCTCGATGTGCATTTTGTAGTTATAAGATAACCTTATGAACCTTCATATGTTCTTGTTTTACCTAATTAGCAAAAATAAAAAAAATTGCCACAAGAAAAAATTAAATAAAGCAATTTTTAATTTTTAAAAAATGGTCGAAATGATCGTCAACAATATTGCATTGTATTGAATGTTACTATTTCAGAACAACTAAAACCGCATCAAGATATACAATTTTAATATATATCTATTGGAAAAATACACCAACAAAGGCTTAAGCAAAAGATATATATTATATAAAAAAGCAATAAGTGCCAAAAGGCATAATAAAATAAAATAAATATAAGGGTACATATTAAAAGATCGCTATCAGCTTAGGGTAGCAAAGCTACTTTTTACGCTATGTGCGCATGTTTTGCGTTGACAGTTTCTAAGAAAGACGTAATTCGGTGAACTGCGCAAATATCTTTTGGTCCTTAATAGTTTTTCGCTAATTTCTCAGCACCTATTGAACCGATTCGAGAAATTATTTTTGTATTGTATTGATATATCTAACTTGTATTAAACTTAAAGGAGAAATAGATCCCCCAAAAAGGCCTTATTAGTTTTTCGCTAATTTCTTAGCACCTATTGAACCGATTCGAGAAATTATTTTTGTATTGTATTGATATATCTAACTTGTATTAAATTTAAAGAAGAAATAGATCCCCCAAAAGGCCCTTATTAGTTTTTGGCTTATTTCTCAGCACCTATTGAACCGATTCGAGAAACATAACATAAAAAAAATCTAAAAATGTAAAATTTAGTACCCGTAAATTAAAATTCAAACAAGTTTTCATGGCTAATCGGGTAAAAAAAAAATTAAGGGTTTTTGGTTTCTCTAGTATTTTTCCGTGGGTAGCTCGAAAGCTTAACCTTACGGGGGTCCAAGATCTAATGGAAACCTAATAAGTGTTGACAGTTAACTGTTTCGTCCTTATGGGACTCCTCAGAACACTGCTGGTCGATGTGACACCCTTCATAAATTAGGTATACGGCTTAATCTCTCACCTTACATTGTTAGTGAGAAAACAAAGTCATATACCCAACAAGAAGCGCCATCTACTAAAATACGAGAGAAACTCAAACAGCAGTAGGCGAGTAAAACTGATATATCATCGATCGATGAAAGTATCGATTGAAAGAAAGAATCCATACCGTGACCTACGACACACATTGCCTTTCTAGATCAGGTCAACGCTAATTGCGTTTGTTGTTCCGGTATCAAGACGTCGGCATCGCGTCAGTCAACGGAGTTTAAAGGCAAATATTAAAAAATGTAAAATTTAGTACCCGTAAATTAAAATTTAAACAAGTTTTCGTGGCTAATCGGGTAAAAAGAAAAATTATGGGTTTTTTGTTTCTCTAGTATTTTTCCGTGGGTAGCTCGAAAGCTTAACCTCACGGGGGTCCAAGATCTAATGGACACCTAATAAGTGTTGACAGTTGACTGTTTCGTCCTTATGAGACTCCTTCAACTTCCACTTCAACATAACTATATTACAATTTTTAATTTATGTACAAGATATACAGGGTGTTCCTTAAAGGTTTGCGAATATTTAAGGAGGTGATTCTACATTAAAAAATAATGATAATTTGTCGGATAAACTATGGTCGAAAAATACACCGTTATAAAAATACAGGGTGTTAAAGTTATTATTAATAATTTCGAAATCATTGGGGATATTTTATTCAAATTTGGCACGTAACCATAAATGTCTAAGGCGCATATTTTCCAAGAAGAAAATGATTGTTAACTTCGACAGTGGCGTGCGTACGGGCACTAGCTTTTTTATTTTTACAGAAAAAAATAGTACGCCACTGATTTTTTTCAAAAAAGTTTTACTTTTTAAATTATCCACTTAATTCGAAAGAAAAAAGATCTGTGGTGATCAAGTTGCCTTAGAAATATCTCGATTTAATTCAAATTTAGTACGTAATAATAGGCTACTAAGATGCGTTTTTCTCAATAAAAAAATAATGTTTAGCTTCATCAGTGGCGTGCGTACGGGTACTAAATTTTAAATTTTTAAAGAAAAAATAGTACGCCACTGGTTTTTTTCAAAACATTTTTACTTTTTGAATAGTGCACTTAATTCTAAAGAAAAAAAATCTCTTTATTTTTTTTTTCTACAGAGCGTCGTTTTTGAGTAAAAAAATAAAAACCTTTGTTTTGCCAAAGGAAAGTAATGTAATTTATTAAATACAATTTTACAATTAATCATGCATTTGAATATCGTCATTGACAATCCAAAACCTGCTATGTGCAGTTATATAAATTTTACAGGAACGCAAAAAAAGGCTTGCAAAATTAGAATAATTTTAAATCAATAATTTAATACAATACATATTAAAAATAACGTTTTTACAAAAATTGCTGAAAATGGCCCCCTACACTTAAAATGCATGCTTCTGCCCGCCTTCTCATACAACTGCGTACTCTTTGGAATATTCCTGCAGTATTTCTTATTCTGTCGCAGGATAGAACTATTCTTTCTCTTAATTCTTCAACGGTATTAATAGGCGGATTTGTATAGACCAGGGTTTTAAGATGTCCCCACAAGAAAAAGTCTAAACTGTTAAGGTCGGGGGACCTTGGTGGCCATTCTTGGGTTCCACCACGCCCTATCCAACGATTTGGATAAACAGTATCTAAATTATTACAAACTTCAAGGCTGAAATGGGCATGTACCACATTTGATTTCTTGTGGCCAGTGGAATATCATCTAACAATAAGGGCAATTGTTCTTGTAGAAAGTTTAGATAAGATTGCCCGTTAAGCCCTTCTGGCAAGAAGAACGGACCAATTAAATAATTATGAATAATGCCTGCCCACACGTTAACCGAAAATTGTTGCTGAAAATGCGTTTGACTTACCGCATGAGGATTTTCTTCTGCTCACAAATGATTATTACGTACATTTTGAATGGTATTTCTTGAAAAATTGGCTTCGTCTGTAAACATAATTAAATTTTCGAATTGCGGATTTCGTTCAATATTATGGACATACCACTGGCAGAAAGTTATTCGCCCTGGAAAATCTCTTGGCAATAAAGCCTGGACTCTTAAAATATGGTAAGGATACAACAAAAAATCCACTAAAATCCTCCATACAATTTGGTGGCAAATGTTTAGGTTTCTGGCGATTTTCCTCGTGCTGGTTTCAGGATGTTCCTCCACTTCCTGCAATACCGCTTCCTTAATTTCAGGTGTTCTTACAATTTGAGGTCTACCTTCAGCTGTACCCCATCTAACACTGCCAGTTTCAACTAGACGCCGATGGATATTAGAAAAGGTTCGGCTGTCTGGCAAAACACGGTTTGGATACCTCTGGTGGTACAGACGTCTGGCTTCCTCTGCATTACCATCGGCCATACATGTAATGCATTTCCGCCATTTCTGCATTGGAATAAATAACCATTTTTGGAAAGATTGTAAAAATAAATTAGCAAAAAAGATAATTTACAGCAAACAGACCTAACCGATCATAAACTAATGCTACAAAATGACAAATACATATAAAAACAATTGAATAAGTGTCATATTTTAAGTATTTCCAAGGCAACTAGATTAATGTATTCTTAAATAAATGACATTCTTTGGCAGCACAACGGTCTTTATTTTTTTACTCAAAAACGACGCCCTGTAGAAAAAAAACTAATGATACTTTTTTCTTTTAAATTAAACGAGGAATTCACCAGTGGCGTACTATTTTTTCTTTAAAAATTTAAAATTCAGTACCCGTACGCACGCCACTGATGAAGCTAAACATTATTTTTTTATTGAGAAAAACGTATCTTAATAGCCTATTATTACGTACTAAATTTGAATTAAATCGAGATATTTCCAAGGCAAGTTGATCAATTGTATTCTTTAAATGGTCACATTATTTTGCTTTTGCAGAACAACGGTTTTTATTTTTTTACTCAAGAACGACGCCCTGTAGAGAAAAAAAATTAAGAGACCTTTTTTCTTTAGAATTAAGTGGATGATTCAAAAAGTAAAACTTTTTAGAAAAGAACCAGTGGCGTACTATTTTTTTCTAAAAAAATAAAAAAGCTAGTGCCCGTACGCACGCCACTGTCGAAGTTAAAAATCATTTTCTTCTTGGAAAATATGCGCCTAATGATTTCGAAATTATTAATAAATTTCAATTTTTTTTTGAAAACTTTAACACCCTGTATTTTTATAACGGTGCATTTTTCGACCATAGTTTATACGACAAATTATCATTATTTTTTAATGTAGAATCACCTCCTTAAATATTCGCAAACCCTTAAGGAACACCCTGTATACAAATTCACCTAATCTACACAACATTTACATACGCCTTGCGTGAAGGCAAGAGTGCAGGCTACCTACACGTTTACCTTTACCAGGGCATGAGCGTAGAATTACCAATTTTGTTTTCTTCCTGCCACCGCGAGTGCATCTTTTACTTACGCACTGCTTACAGGGTTTAGAAAGCTAAATCCCTTGTTGCATTGACCCTTTTTTGAAATTTTGTGTGGATGTCAGTGTTAGTCTTGTCATTGGAAAAATAAAAACAAAAAACCAATTTGAACATTTGAATGTCGGATGTCGTCCGTGGCTTCTGTCATAGTTTAAGCGTCATGTTGTCAAAGAGTTGTCCTGAGATTGTGTGTGTTATGCATGCCCAATCCGAGAACGTGTAAAGCCATATGTGTCTCCACGTATGGTATACTGCTCTGTTCATGGGAATGCGAGGCAAGTCAATCTAACCATAAACTGGAAGTTAATGATAAATTGGCTTGTATATAAAGTCAGAGTTATGTCTTCTGTAGTGAGTCATGTCTCTGGTTAGTGGTGATGTCTGTATTTGGCCTTCGAAAAACTTTTGTCCAAGTAGTATGTATTCCTGTAAATGCGGCATACCCGTCATTTCCAGGATTTGTGCGTTCGAGGCTACACGATTGTTAGTAAAGCCAAGGAGTCTGCGAAGAAATTTGTTTTGGATTACACATATGCGCTGCCACTGGGTGTTTGAGATATGCGTGAAAAGGAGACAGCCATAGGTTGGAAGCGGACGAATGACGGTTTTGTAGAGTATTAGTTTGTTTTCCAGGGAAAGAGACGATCGCTGGTTTAAAAGTGGATAAAGTGAATGGATAGCGCCGACGGCTCGAGCGATATTGCGATTTATGTGAGGGATGAACGTAAGTCTCCTGTCTAGGAGCATTCCTAGATATTTGGCACAGTCTTTATTTGTTGGAATTTGAACATTATTGATAACTGGAGGTTGGATGACACGGATGTTTGTGCGTTTCTTCGTGAAAACGATTTGCTCACATTTTTCTGCGTTAATGCGTAATTTCCATCTCTGAAAATACGGCAGAAGCTCCCTTAAATGGAATATGGTTTGACGATTGGCTAGTTCTGTAAAATGATGAAGTGATGCCGACATCGTCCGCAAATGCCGCTTTTTGAGTTCTCGGATGTGTTGGTACATCGGCTGTGTACAAAGTGAACAGTTTAGGAGCTAAGACTGTGCCTTGACCGACTCCCGCACTAATCTAATTGTTTGTGGTTCAGAGAGGGAACTATTTGTCTTGGTAGTGAAGGTTCTACCATCAAGAAAAGATGCTGTAAGAGAGACCAGGTTTGGGGGGATGTTAAGAATGCGGTGTAGCTTGAAGATCAACCCTTCATACCAGACAGTGTCAAACGCCTTTTCCATGTCTAGCATGGTAAGCGTTGTACACTGATTTTGATTGAATTTAAGTTGAGCCTCATGGACTACTTTAGGCGCTAGTAAAGTGGTACTGTGTCCTGGTCTAAACCCAAACTGGAAGTCAGGAACTAGGTGCTGTCTACGGTCGACGTTTTGAAGTTTGTGGAGTATAGCTCGCTCTGCTATCTTGGACAGGGTGTTAAGAAGAGTTATTGGTGGGTAACTGTTTGGGTTTGTAGGATCCTTCCGCGGTTTTGGAATGGGGACGAGAATAGCATGTTTCCATTGTGCGGGAAAATACTGTAACATAAACATTGACGTAAGAAGGTAGGCAATCTGGACTACGGCTTTTTGAGGCAAGTTTTTAAGTAAAATGTTCGGAATGTTGTCGGGGCCACGGGCTTTGTTACTAGGCGCTTTCTTTAAAAGAATTTGTACCTCTCGAGGAGAGACAACCAGCTTCTTTTTAACCCTTGGGGGCAGCGGTACGGGTTGTGTTTACGTGCGTGCAATATTTGTGATGTCGTGTTGAAATTCTGTGGTGTCAGGTGTTGGCGTGTAAATTTGTGCGAAGTGTGTGGCGAATGTTTGTGCTTTTTCAGTGTCAGTCATGACCTGCCCGTTAAGCGAGTGTATTTGTCTCGACCCACCCCTGGTTTGTCGGAGGACTCGCCAGAGGGAGCGATCGCCAACACCCGCAGAACGTAGCCGGTCAGTCCAGACACTGTTTTCGTGTGTTGATTGTGTCTTCCATATCCAGGTACCGCTGTCGGTCCGCCGGCTCACAATGGGTTATATGGCGGAGCTAGCACGACATTAGCCCTGTATATGTTTTTTAAATTATGATAACCAAACCCACCCAAAGGAAAGGTATTGCAGATAGTCCAGTTAATTAAAAAAATGCAACTGATAAAAAAGTCTTAATGTATTTCTCTGTAACAGAGCCCAAAATTTGAAAAATATTTTGGTAGAAAAGTTTATGTATTTTTACAGTATTTTTACATAAAAAAAATGACAATACAAACAGCACTTTTTGGGTATATGGGTATAAAGTGGGCATAAGCAGTAACTGAATTTCCTAGTAATTTCCTAATTCCAAAACCCTTTTTATGGTAAATTTAAAAAAATATATATTACGTTTGATTTCGTCTCTATTTTTCTTTGTAAAGCCTGCAGAAACAAGCTTAGTAAGGCTTAGTAAAATCTCCACCAGAATATTAGAGAGAGAGGTTTATTTGACTAAAAAACAAAAAATTTGCTGCCCCTCGCTGCTGCGCTTTGGGGGTAGCCCTAAACACTGCCATGTACGTGGTCTTTATACAATCAGTGTATCAGCCAAATGGAATAAATTCGACAACGGATTGAATTTAGATTATTCTGAAAAATCCAAAAGTAATTCGATTAAGATTTTTTTACGAGCAATATTTCTGTTCGAATTTTTTTTGTATAGACCCCCTGCAAAGGGGTCTACTCGCATAAAACTTTTTTTTTTCAAATTAGATAACCACACTTGTGGCACCTTGCTCAAAAGCTTATCAAGAAAAAAAAAACGATAAACTACTTTTTTTTTGACACCTGTCAAATATTAAAAAAAGCTAGCCTTTACTTTTTTGCCATTTTTAGACAATAAAAAATATCCTTTTAATAAAAAGTTAGTAACATCCAACCTCTTTTGCAACTGGTAGACTCAACTTGTGAAAACTTGTTCGAAAGCTTATTAAATAAGAAAAAAATATGGTGCGTGATCCTAAACCCCGAAAACCCATCCACTATCCTTAAAGGTGGAGAGTTTCCAACTTTAGAGCTTTATAATATTGTATTGTCGCTGTAACTATAAGTCCATACCAAATTTGATGTTGATCGGATATGTACAAGTTGGTCAAAATTGACGTACAAGAGTGACAAGGGCGGCGTCAATTTCACAATTTTAAAAATATAATTTAAAATTCGTGATCCCTATCCCCAAAAGTCCCTACATACCAATTTTGAACAAAATCGGACATACTTAGATGGTCCCCTTCCGCCCTCTACAAAGGGGTGAGGGGTTGCCAACTTTAAAGCATTATAATATTGTATTGTATTGGTACTGTAACTTATAATAACTATATAAAGTCCACAACAATTTTGATGTTGATCGGATATGTACAAGATGGTCAAAATTGAGGGGGGCGTCACTTTTACAATTTTAAAAATCTAATTAAAAATTCTTGATCCCCATCCCCAAAAGCCCCTGCATACCAATTTGGAACGATATCGGACATACTTAGATAGTAGCCCCCCCTCCAGCATTTTTAAATGGGGGGAGCTTCATAATATCAGTATATTGTATTGTCATCGGAACTTTTAGTGTGTACCAAATTTGAAGTTGATCCGATGTCTAGAAGTGGGTTGAAACTGAGTTAAAATTGAGTGTCGCGCTAGTCCTCTCATATAACCCATTGTGCGGCTGTCTGTTCCTTTGCCATGTCTTCCTGGCACGGTTCTTCTCGGTTATAAGGTCCTTGATGTGCTGGGGAAGCCTTTTTTTTTGCAGGAACTACAGTTGCTTTCCTAGCAACTCTGTCCCTGGCTTTTTGTATTGTCCTTGTAAGTTTCTCAACTTCTCGATCGAGGAGTTGGTGGTTTGTTATATTGTTGTTAATTTGTAAGTCCGCGTTTATTAATTGTTGAAATTGTGTCCAGTCTACGTTTTTGTAGATGTAAGTTGTTTGTCGGTTTGTCTGTTCATTTCGGGGTTGTGGTCGCTGCTTATAGCTGTAACTGAAACTGGTTCAGTCAAGCTCTGTAAATTTTTATTTACCACCAGGTCGATATATGAGGGCGTGGTTCCATTGGAGGGCCAGTGTGTCGGTCTGTCTATGCCATGTAAAGCGTATAGTCGGTCTGTCGTGTAGTCGAAAAGTATGTTCCCGTTTACATTGTTACGTATGTTTTTCCATGTCCTGTGGTGCGCCTAGCAGAAGAACTTTATGAGATTGTTCGAAGACGCTATCCAGTTCTCGGAAATTTAGATGATTATGAGGATGGTTGTACGCACACGTGATGACAATGTTATTTTTAAGTTGAATAGAGAGATTCTCGAAAGAGAGATTCTGATGCGGTAAGACCGTGTGCGTTACGTTGTTTTTGATTATAATAGCGACGCCTCTTTCATTTGCATGTGACTTGTCCTGTCTTAGTACTGTGTAGCCACCAATACTGAGTTGTCGGTTGTTAGTCAGTTGTGTGTCCTGTATAAGCAAAATGTCAATTTTCTGTTTTATCAGAAAATCGATCATTTCGCCCTTTCGTCGGTTTACCGAGTTAGCATTCCAGGTGCAGCATGTTAATGATGTCATTGTCCTGTATCAAAATTATAAATTATACGCGCTAAGATTCTCGAAGAAGTTGCCCATTGCCATGAGGCGTTGCCCCTTCTCCGGGATTCCCACGAGTATGCGTTTCAAGTCATTATTCTTTGATGTTTATAAGGTTAGTTAGCTCTCTAAACCCGGTCTGCAGAGCGTAGAAGTCCGAAAGACCACTGCTTCCAGCAGTGGCAGGTTGAAATGCATGCACAGGTGCCGGATTTTGGTGCTGCTATGTTGCTATCTGTTCCTGCCTTTGCCTTGTTCGTTCTTCCCAAACGTTGACCTTGGGGGGCTGTGCCGGCACTGGTATCTGTGCTCGGTCGCCACTTCTCGGTAAGTTCTTTATTTTTGCCACAAATATGGGACACTCTTTGCTGCAACCAGTGTGTGCACCATTACACTCTGCACATGTTGCGGGTGTGTCAGACGACTTCGTGCATAGGTACGTAAAGTGCCTTTTTGCGCATTTCATGCACTTTATCGGTCTAAAGCAATTAGACTGTGAATATCCATACATTTGTCGTTTCTGCGCAGTTCCCATTTGATTCTTGTGTAACACAGGTATTTTACGTCTGTTTCTAGGTTTTTCAGTGTAGTTTTCACATCGGTAATGACCAAGTATAGGGGCACAATCTTGGTCTTCATTCTGTATACCTCGACAACGTTGATTTTGTACGAGGCTTTAAGTTCTTGAAAGATTTCTGGGGCTGTAACGCTACCTAGCAGTTCACGGAGCACAAAAGCGTGTGTTTTGTTTTCTTGGGAGGCGAAGGTATGGTAGCTGGAATCTGGTTCTTTTGAAAGGTAGTCTTTGAACGTTACGTATTCCTCAATGCCGTTGATGAATATCAACGTGTCTCGCCTATTGTATCTCAGACTAAGACCTTTTTTAAATTGATCTTTCAACATTTCGACGAATTCTTGGTGGTTTTTGGCAACTCCATCCAGTATGATAGGAGGGATTTTCGTTTTCTTCGCTGGTGGCTTGTTGGTGGTTTGGTTTTTTATTTCGGCTGCTGGTTGTTTCTTGAGAGACGGAGTTAAACTTTTCCTGCTTTTTTCTTCTATAGCAGCTTCAAAGTCCATTTCGGAATCACTGCTAGTACTGGAGTCGCTATCACTCGATGAAATTTGATGTTTCTCCTTTCTTTCGGTAATTGTGGAGGTCAAGGGTTGGTCCTGCAGGCTAGCAAAACGATTTTTAGTTTGAATTAACGGTGGCTTCTCTAAATATTCCATTAGCCTTGCCGTTTTTTTGGGTCTCTGAAATTCCTGATGGTCGTTTTTTGCGTTGTCGTCGATCAGTTTATCTCGCAAATTGTTTAAAAAGTCTAATTCGATGTTTGACTGGTCCATTTGCTGATCTGTGAGGGGCACGTCGCTCAAATTCGGTACCGCCGCTGGTAGTACGGTAGGTTGTTGGCTTGCTGGGGAATGATCGTTTGTCTCGCTCAAGCTCTGTGAAACATGGTGGTCTGAATGCGCATGCGCCATTTTATTTTCGAGCGACGAGGTACCAGTAGAAATTTGTGGGTTTACCCCCTTCACTCCCACTGCACCATTTCCCGCACTTTCTTGGTCACTATTTTGCGATTTTATAAGTTTTTTGTTGAAATAACTTGGATTCTTGTTAGGATCCACCCATCTATTGGTATTTGCAAGGTAGTGGTATCGGTTGAGATCCATTTTTCTCGAAGTTAGATGGTCGTTGAGTTTATCTCTTGTTTCCCGGCGATTTTCGTTGTCCAGCTTCGATGTTAGGCGTTTGGCATAGAAAATGCATTTGGCACATCGCCCTGCGGGTGGTTTCTTCCACTGTGGTTGGTGTTTGCACTTTCTCGATGATTTTTCACTAATAATAGTCTTTCTAAAAAAGCTTATCGTTTTGAATTTAATCGTACACAGTCTGATCAGATCGTTTTACTAAAGTTCGAACGATGATCACGGTAACCTCTGCGCCAGGTAAGTACCATTTTTTGTAAATTTGTTATGGGACTCCTCAGAACACTGCTGGTCGATGTGACACCCCTCATAAATTAGGTATACGGCTTTATCTCTCACCTTACATTGTTAGTGAGAAAACAAAGTCATGTACCCAACAAGAAGCGCCATCTACCAAAATACGAGAGAAACTAAAACAGCAGTAGGCGAGTAAAACTGCTATATCATCGATCGATGAAAGTATCGATTGAACGATTGAAAGAAAGAATCCATACCGTGACCTACGACACACATTGCCTTTCTAGATCAGGTCAACGCTATATATTTATTTATTTATTAATACATGGGCTGCCAAACAGAAAGGGATACCTTTCCAATTATATGACAGCTTATAATGACAATTGTAAGTGCTTATAACAAATTATGGACCTAAAACAAGAAAAGAGAAAAGAAAGAAAAAAAACTACCTGTGAGCATATCACTGATTAGAAGTATAAAATAAAGTTTGGTTATTCCGGAAAGAAAGTCTTTTTACATAACTATATTAAAAGACTTTGTAAGCCAACGTTTTTAAGGTAAATACTGATACTCCAAACAAGTCGATGTGGTTAAAATGGGAGACTGGTGAATTCTGCCCGTAATTTGTATTATATTTTTTGTTATAGAAAAGCATGTAGTGCCGAGTATTTGTTTGCTTTATGTTAAATGGCAGCCTACTCAATAATTGTGGGCAATTAATTTTATTGTTTACCAATTTGTGTAAAAATACAGTATAAGCCACCAGTCTCCTATTGCTTAATTTACCTAGCTTATAATAAGCTAAACTTATCTCATAGGTTTCACCAATTGGAAGGGCGAAAAAATATCGAAACACAAAATATCGAAAACACAAAATATCAAAAATACAAAATATCGAAAACATACAAAATATCGAAACCACAAAATATCGAAACCACAAAATATCGAAACTACATTTTATCGAATTACAAAATATCGAAACTACAAAATATCGAAACCACAAAATATCGAAACTACAAAATATCGAAACTACAAAATATCGAATCACAAAATATCGAAATTACAAAATATCGAAAATACAAAATATCGAAACTACAAAATATCGAAAGTACAAAATATCGAAAATACAAAATATCGAAAATACAAAATATCAAATCACAAAATATCGAACATACAAAATATCGAAATTAACAAATATCGAAAATCAAAAATAGAAAATTTCGAAACCTTAACCTAACCCGACCTTGACGTAACCTAACCTAATCTGACCTTACCTCATAAAAATAGAAAGATTTAAAAATCTAACCTGACAAAACCTAATCAAATCTAGCCGAAACAAACCGAACCAAAGCAAACTGAATCAACAATTAAAAAAAAAAAAAACTTTCCTGACTTCTTTCCCGGGATCCTAGAGGGTGTGAACCGAACCGAACCGAACCGAACCGAACCGAACCGAACCGAACCGAACCGAACCGAACCGAACCGAACCGAACCGAACCGAACCGAACCGAACCGAACCGAACCGAACCGAACCGAACCGAACCGAACCGAACCGAACCGAACCGAACCGAACCGAACCGAACCGAACCGAACCGAACCGAACCGAACCGAACCGAACCGAACCGAACCGAACCGAACCGAACCGAACCGAACCGAACCGAACCGAACCGAACCGAACCGAACCGAACCGAACCGAACCGAACCGAACCGAACCGAACCGAACCGAACCGAACCGAACCGAACCGAACCGAACCGAACCGAACCGAACCGAACCGAACCGAACCGAACCGAACCGAACCGAACCGAACCGAACCGAACCGAACCGAACCGAACCGAACCGAACCGAACCGAACCGAACCGAACCGAACCGAACCGAACCGAACCGAACCGAACCGAACCGAACCGAACCGAACCGAACCGAACCGAACCGAACCGAACCGAACCGAAACGAACCGAACCGAACCGAACCGAACCGAACCGAACCGAACCGAACCGAACCGAACCGAACCGAACCGAACTGAACCGAACCGAACCGAACCGCACCGAACCGAACCGAACCGAACTGAACCGAACCGAACCTAACCGAACCGAACCGAACCTTACTGAACCGAACCTAACCTAATCAAACTAAACTACAACACTGCTAACTAGGTTTGGTTGGGTATGGTTAGGTTTGGATAGGTTCGCTTTGTTTCGGTTCAGTTCGGTTCGATTCAGTTCGGTCCGGTTCGGTTCGGTTCGGTTCTAATTCACACCTTCTAAGATCCCGGGAAAGAAGTCAGGAAAGTTTTTTTTTTGAAAAAAATTGTTGGTTCAGTTTGCTCTGGTTTGGTTTGATTCGGTTCGGTTAGATTTGATTAGGTTTTGTTAGGTTAGGTTTTTGTTATATCAGATTAGGTTAAGATAGATTAGGCCAGGGTCAGGTTAGGTGTAGGTTCGGAAATTTTCTGTTTTGGATTTTCGTTAATTTGTTGTTTCAATATATTGTATTTTCGATATTTTGTTTTTTCGATATTTGAATTCGATATTTTGTTTTTCGATATTTTGTGTTTCGATATTTTTTCGCCCGTCCGGTTTCATTGTCTGTTATATCGAAAATTCAAATGAAAGATAAATTTTTGTTGAATTCTTTCAATTCTTTGAATATATTTGGCATATCTAGGACACCAAACAGTACTCACAAATTCTAAATGACTTCGTACATACGCGTTGTATAACAGTAATAAAGAGACCCTGAATATAAATCCAAGCATTTGGTACGACTTTTTGACAATGTTTTCTATGTGTTTCTCAAATGTAAGTTTGCAGTCAAGTGTTACATCAAGGTCCCGAATGGAATCAACTTTCCTCAGCTGAACCCCACCAATACTGTACCGAGAATCTATTACCCTCGTTTGTCGAGTAAACGTAATTGAGTAACACTTAGATACATTTAAAAATAAACGATTCTCACGGCAGTACTCCTGGAGTCGCTGAAGATCGGACTGAAGATGTAATTGGTCCAAGTCATTTTTGACAATTTTATACGCTTTCAGATCGTCTGCAAAATTTGAAAACTTTAAGTGTTGAAAGCACTTTGAGATATCATAGATATATATAGAGAAAAGGAGAGGTCCTAAATGCGACCCCTGGGCGATGCCAGAAGTTATACTGACACAGTCTGATTGGCAATTATTTAATTTGACATATTGGCGCCGAGGTGTCGAATAGGACTCCAACCAGCCCAGAAAGATGCCATGCACACCGATATTCTGCAATTTTATTATTAATGTTGGTATGTGAATTATGTCAAAAGCTTTTGAGAAATCGGTTTACACGGCATCAATCTGGGAGCCTCCCTCCATTGTTTCGTAGACATCCTGAACGTAGTGCAACAAGTTGGTAGCAACGGAGCGACCCTGGAAAAAGCCATGTTGATTTTCGGGTATTATATTTTTTATTTTAAAGAACATTAGGTCAGTATAATATATATATAATAATACCTTCTAATAATTTACCTGGTATTGACAACATCGAGATTGGTCTATAATTGCATATGTCTTTTCTATCGCCATTTTTAAAGATAGGGGTAATTTGAGCCTGTTTCCACTCCACGGGGTAGACGCCCTGGCCCAGAGATTTGTTAAATAACAAGTAAAGTGGGTAACTAATGGCATCCCTGCACTCCTTAAAAAACAATGAAGGGACACCATCCGGCCCACCGCCCTTGCTAACACCTAATTTGTCAAAACTTGCTCCCTAGTGATTTAGGTTATATTACAGATTAAGTTATTGTTTGGAAGAAGGGGTACTCTACTGGGGGTGTCTAATGGCTCGTAAACGCTAGAAAAGTAGGTCGAAAATGCGTCGCAAATTTCCTGGTCATTTGTAAGTAATTGATTATTGTGGTTAATGCAACTTGAGACAGTTTTTTTGTTATTTTTTCCGGCCAAAAAAGACCAAAAAGTTTTTATATTGGTAGTCATATTTTGTTTAGTTGTTTCTATATATTTTTTTGTGGTCCTCTTTGAGTGATATTTTCACATTTTTTCTAAAATTGCAAAAAACTTGATAATCGGCTGCATTTTTGTACTTTTTCCAGCGTCTATGCATTTTACTTTTTTCATTTATTAATAATATGGAGTTGTGTGAGAACCAAGGTGGATATTTTGTGTTACGTTTTTTTGTTTGAACATGTTCTGAGATAATATTATTTAAGATTCCGTAAAAAACAGCTACTGCTTCATCGATATTTTTATTTTTAAAAAGATATTGCCAGTCAACTTCACTGATCGCAGTGCTTATTACCCTATAATTGGATGTTCGAAATTTCAAGATATTAAAGGGTCTTTTTTGCTTTAAGTTTAATGAAATTTTATATTCAAAAATACTTTCTGTGGCCTTATGATGTGGGTTCTCTGGGACAAAGGGATCTACACAGTGTTGTGTTAGGAGGCTCGGGCTATTGCTGAATATCAAGTCTAAGAACTTACCCCTGGAATTTGGCACTGCATTAAACTGTTTTAAATTTAACAAATTCATAGTATCAACGAGGCATTCTCCACGGTCGTCGTTTGCTGTAGAAATAGCTACATAGCACCTTTATAGTCACCCAAGACGATAACACTAACACTGTCTAGAAGCGTATTCACTACCTCACCTACCTTCATTACGTGCGCATTAAGATTAGCTAAAGTTGCGTAACCCGGAGCATACACACAATACACATGCAAGTTTCTTCGGTTATCAAGAACGATTGAGACCCTCACAAAGACCATTACATAACCACTCCCAACCTGGTTGACGAAATAAGGTTTTTCTTGACCGCAATTAAAACTCCACCCCCGTCTCGCTTATCAGTTAAGAGAAAGGACCGATCTCGACGATAGACATTAAATAAATTTGTGTCAAATAGTTCTTCATCTTTAATACCAGACAAAAGCCATGTTTCAGTAATGCATACCACATCGACGTCAGTTCCTAATGTGGCTAAAAAAAAATCATTTGTTTTGGTGCGCAAACCTTGCGCATTTTGATAGTAAATAATCAGCTGTTCCATGATTAAAAAGAAAAAAAATTGGACAAAAATAAATAGTAATCTAATATTAAATGTTTGGTAGGGGATCATATGTATTTGATAAAGTAATAATTGTGCTGGTGTTTTGTCTATTTTATCGATATCATTAGTACTAAGAATCTGATGGATTTTTTCAGTTTTTAGGTTGCGTGCATATATTTTGCAGTCTTTTGTCCAGCATGCAGCCTTAGCACTTTTGCAGCGTTCTCTTACTTCACGAAATAGTATTTTATTTTGTGGTGTTAAGTGCTCGTTAATGTAGAAGCTGTTTGCGCTTCCTATAACTCCAATTTTAGATAATTTGATCCCCTTTTTCTTAAGAAAACTTAATAATTAAGGATCTGGGATTTTTATTTTCTTTACTAAAGTGAGCAACCCCATGAAATGATTCACACATCGAAGGGGCAATCTTGGCTAATGAGATAATTGCTTGCACGACCGTTTTTAGGTTGTCCCCTGCATTTTCTGGTATGCCTCATACGAGTCAGCTGTTGTAAGTTTTGCAACTCTTGTTGCAGCTGTTTAACATCGGATTTTGTTGTCGATATATCAGTCTCCATTTTTGGGATTTTATTACCTGCCGATTCAAATTGCGTAATTTTTTTGTTAAAATCATCTATTTTATCCCCATAAAAATGGAGCGATTTCTGTACTTCGGTTGGCTGCGTTTTTAAGGAATTAACATCCTGTTGCATCGAATCAATTTTGCTGTTGAGTGAAAGCAGCAAATTCATTACATTTGTATCTTGCCTAATATCGGTTTGCGCAGAGTTAGTACCGCTTAGCATGCACCTGCTACATATAAACTTTCCTTCCGCCGGCACAGTCGAATCTAAACAAGCTATGTGCGTTACTTTACCACACTGCTTGCAGCGCACATATTCGGCGCGCTTAATTGCCGGCTTCTCGCAAACTCGACAATCTTCGACCATAATTCGTGATTTTTTAACGAAATAACACAATGTCGCCCGGCGTTTACTATAATTTTTAAAGATTATAAATAAATTATAAAAACACTGGTACCACCGAACTATTTTTCTTTTTGTTATAACTACGTAAACATTCGCCAATTTATCACGAATTTGCCAGTGTAACTCACAATATAAACAAAAGGCAATTATTGATTTAAAGCGGAGTATAAAATATATACATCCGTTAGCACGAACGTCAACACACACTTTCTGACGCTAATTGCGTTTGTTCTGCTATCAAGACGTCGGCATCGCGTCAGTCAACAGAGTTTAAAGCCAAATATTAAAAAATGTAAAATTTAGTCTAGTTTTTTAAAAGTCACCTGAAATGCTCCTAATACGGGGTTCTATCGATTTCATGAAATTTTGCTTCAATCTGCCCTTCAAAAGTTATCCAAATTCATATAAAGTCTTCCTGGTATAATTTCAACCCTACCGACAGAGAAAAAGCGCGACTCTTTGCGGTCCGAGCACAAAGTATTTGTTTTCTGACCGACCCAGCACAGGTGGATGAACGACACCTGATTGGCAGATTTTTTTGAGATCCGCTTTTAATTGCTTTCAGGTGTTCGTTTCGGGACCCCTTTAGTCGGCAGTATGCAGAGTTAGAAAATAAATCAGTATCGTTTCTGTAGGTGTAGGAATAGAAAGTTTTATTATCTATTTTTATTTCTTTCTTTAAACAAAGTCATGTACCCAACAAGAAGCGCCATCTACCAAAATACGAGAAAAACTAAAATAGCAGTAGGCGAGTAAAACGGCTATATCATCGATCGATGAAAGTATCGATTGAAAGAAATAATCCATACCGTGACCTACGACACACATTGCCTTTCTAGATCAGGTCAACGCTAATTGCGTTTGTTCCGCTATCAAGACGTCGGTATCGCGTCAGTCAACGGAGTTTAAAGCCAAATATTAAAAAATGTAAAATTTAGTACCCGTAAATTAAAATTCAAACAAGTTTTCGTGGCTAATCGGGCAAAAAGGAAAATTAAGGGTTTTTTGTTTCTCTAATATTTTTCCGTGGGTAGATCCTTGATTTAAACTAAATTGGTGCATGAAGCCTAAATTTTTGAAACCGAAAAAGCCCACATTGTTTTAGTTAAAATTCTGATGATTTAGATCCCTTTTTATGATTAAGGTAACTAATACATGAGTGTTATAAGAAGCGGAGCAGTGATTATCAGTAACCTTAATAATAATATAACCATTTGTTAAATACCACTTGTCACGCCAATGAATTTAAAGTTAATTTTTTGTAATCTAAATTTTTCGAAAATGACTTTGAAAACCTTGTCGCGACTCTTATTCCGCCAATATCTATCACATACAGGGACTTTAATTATAATTAATAATTTAAAGATTTGGGCATGATATTTCAAAAGGATCTGTCATTTAATAAACATATTGACAATATGGTCCTCAAAAGTTTTAGACTTCTAGGCTTCATAAAAAGAAATACCAGGGACAAATATGATGTTAAAGCTATAACCTCTCTTTACTAATGTCTCATAAGATCAACGCTGGAATACTGTAGTATAATTTGGACACCAAATTACAACATTCATGTTCAGAGAATTGAAAGACTCCAAAACTATATAAATTAAGATTTCTATATCAGAATGTTGATTACCAAACTCATTTATTACTTTGTGGCCTAACTAGTTTGGAAAAACGGCGTCAAAATGCAGAGTTAATATTTTTGTACATATAAGATGATAAATGGCATTACCTGCTCACCTGAACTTCTGTAAGAAATCCACTTTCTAGTCCCTGAAAGAAGAACTAGACAGAGGCAACTGTTTCTTCAAGTCAAAATTGTGTAATGAGTCGATTAGTGTTAAATTATAATGTTTACTTCTCTGATTTAGACATCTTTAACAAAACTTTAAGTGCAGTTAAAACCGCTATCAAATAATGTTAAGTATTGTGTAGGTAAAGTGTACCTGTTAAAATTTGTAGTGTACAATATAAATAAATAAATCAATGAAATCTAAACCTTCATAGCCCATGATTCCACACGACATTGTAAAAATTACATTTTTTAAAGTTGGCATAGACATCAATTTTTTAATGATAAATCTTATCTGTTATTGGTAGATTATTACTCAAAATTTTTTGAGTTAGTTGACCTGAGTAGGGATTTTTCTAGTCAGAATGTTATAAACAATTTAAAGAGCATTTTCTCACGTTTCGGAATAGTTTCAATTTGTATCACAGATGGCGGGCCACTATTTTCAAGTTACCAGTTTAAAGAATTTGCAAAAAATTATGGTTTTGAGCACAAGTTTTCCTCACCTACCTATCCACAGAGTAATGGTCAGGTGGAGAGAACTGTTCAAACTGTAAAGAAAACTTTAACGAAATGCTTGCAAGATGGAAAGGATCCTTATTTGGCTCTTCTGGATTTGCATATTACTCCCTTTGATGGTATACACTCCTCAGCCAATATTTTAATGAGTAGAAATTTAAAATCTTTATTGACTCAAGTTAATAAAAAGTTGAATCTCACTTACCAAATAAAAAACAATATAATGGTTTTGTAGATTTAAAAAATTAAAAATTTTATTTTGATAAGAGAGGTATGTACAAAAAACTTGAATGAACTGTAAAATAATTCTGAAGTTTGGGGGTCAATTCTTTACATTTCAAAAAATCTGGCGAAATTTGACAAAATGTGACATAATCTGGCGCTTAAGATTTCTCGTTTAAAAGGCAATTTTTAAACTTAAAAACTTACCTAAAAGGCCATTTCCCACTTTTTGATAGATGTAGCGTCACGATATAATATTTGTTTTTAATTAAAAACCCGTAATTTGTTGAAAATTTTTAATTTAAAAATTGTAAATAAATTCACTATTAACCACACAAACTGAAATGTCAAATTTCGTCACATTTCGTCACATTTCTTTCAAATTTATGAGTCCTACTCGTTTTCTTTATGAGGTCAGCTAAGTTTACTTTCTTTCTTTGTTTTTCACGGTAAAATTAACAAAGAGGGACTAACTGCATGTCGTGAAAGGGTCGCTACAAAATTAGCTCTACGCTGTTGCCACCGTTATATTTGAACGGATTTTTAAGGGAATGTCAAATTATTTCTTTAAAATCTGCCAGAAAAATCTGACTAAGTCAGGATCCTGGTCAAATTATTGAAGTGGTGATTATTTTTTTACTTTTAAAAAAAGCTAGGCACGTATATAGTTTTTTATTCTGGGGGGTCCTCCCATATAGAAACTGCTGTTCTTCAGTGACGGCCCATGACACAGGCTTCGTAAACCAGAGAGAAAATAATAAATTGTCTCTGTCGTAAACTAACACGAAGGCTGCCCCATAAGGTTTTGGATAGTGTAATTAGAAATACTAGGGTCACTGCATCCTGGAAGTCTAGCGTCTCCCAGGGGTAGCGACACGAGTGTCAAAACCGTACTCAAAATTCCATAGACGTTCGTGAAAAATACTCATTTTTATACAGTCTGAGAAAAGAAAAATGTTTTAATAGAACTTAAAAAGAACTCGTTTTTATACAGCTTAAGAAATAAAAAATATGTTCCTTGAGTTTTTGGGTTATGAATATTTATTGTAGGTATTATTGTTAAAAATTATTTTCTTTTAAATATTATTTCTGTTTTTGTATAAAAATAATACGTAATAAATAAACAAACAGGACAGAAATACATTTCTATGTTAAAAGTTTATTAATAGTATATAATATATCAAGGGATAAAATGAAAATTTTATCACGATGTTTATACGCTATTTTTCGCACTGTTTAATTTATTTTCCAAGGTTTTTTCCCATTTTTTTTGGGTGTTTTTGGTATTGTGGTTTTTTTTAGTATCTTTTTATTCCGAATTTTACATTTTATCAAAAGACAAAAAATGCCCAAATACAGTTCGAGTTTTCGTAAGGTTCGGCTTAATTATTTATATTTTTATAGTACATTTCATATAAATATCTTAATATTATTGTTCGAAAGCATAAACTTCGAAAATCATTTTCTTTAAACCAAAAATTGTTCTAAAACATATTCTTCGAACAAAAGATTGTTCGAAAACGTTTTCTTCAAACAGAAATTTTTCGAAATCATTTTCTTCGAACAGAAATGTGTTCGAAAACATTTTCTTTGAACGGAAATTTGTTCGAAAATATTTTTTTAAAATGAAAATTTGTTCAAAAACATTTTTTCGAAAACAAATTTTTCGAAAAAAAAATTTGACCTGGCTTGCCAAACTTAACACAACTCATATAGTTCGACTAATGGGGTTTTTTTCTAACAATTTTTGGAAATAAAAACTTCCCTGACTTCTTTCCCGGGATCCTAGAGGGTGTGAAACCAAACCGAACCAACCGAGACCTATTGTCGAAAAATGATTTCCCTAAATTAGCTTTCCGGTCCTCATTTTGGAAGGTTGAAATCGGTGTTACTCTAACCTTTCTTAATTGAGCATATCAGGAGGTATCTGGACCGGTTCGGATACGTTTGCGATCAATTAACAAAGTTTAGGAAAATACCAATTTCGACCTTCCAAAAGGAGGAAAGTAGACAAATTTTCAGAATGTTTACGATCCCGGGAAAGAAGTCAGGGTTTTTTTGAAAAAATATGTTAAAAAGACCTTGCCGTAGTCAAACTATATGAATTGTGTTAGGTTTGGAAATCCAGGTCTAGAGCGTCTTTTATCGAAAAACTTGCTTTCGAAGAAAATGATTTCTATTCGAAGAAAATGTTTTTGAACAACTATTACTTACGAACAAATTTCCGTTCAAAGAAATGGTGTTCGAATAAATTTCCGTTTAAAAAAAATGTTTTCAAACAAATTTTCATTAGAAGAAATGGTTTTCATAAAAATTTCCATTCGAAGAAAATGTTTTCGAACAAAGTTCTGCGACCCGTCGTGTTGCTACCTTGAGTTTTTATTGGATGTTGATTTTTTAAAAACTTTTCTATGAGTGTGTGTGTGTGTACCTGTGTGTCTCTTAATTCTACTTTGTTTTGCAATCATTACAGTGTAGCTACTTTCGATCTTTGTTTGAACCTTTTGTTTTTCAATCTTTTGTATTTTCGACCTTTTGTACTTTCGAACTTTTGTATTTTCGACTTTTTGTATTTTCGACCTTTTCTTCGCCGCCCGCTTTTTTTTGAACAATAATAAAAATAATAGTAGGTATATTATAAACCTGGAGCGTGCAGTGTTTACTTTTAATACCACGGCGGGAATTTTCATGCTCGACCGGAAGAAGGGCTATAATTTGCTAAGTGACTAAAAGGGACTTTAATGCCAAGGTTTATTTTTATATACTAAAAATAATAATAATCATAAACTAAATAAATAGGTATTAAACCACTTACCGTACTGTAGTTTTAGCATGTCAAGTATATAAAAAAACAGTGGGCAGTGATAGTTGTCATGGCATTACATTAAACAAAAGTCAGTCAGATGCTAACAAACAAAGGTCACTCATCGTCAAGCAAGGTAAAGCTTGCTTGACGATGAGTGACCTTATAACAAACAATGTGGAAAAATATTATTTATTTCATAACAAACTAATTAAGTTTACTCGAGAAAAAGTTCGAATTACATTTCTCGAAGATGGAAAATAAATCATATTCTTACTTTGAGATGGGCATGGAAATGATGCAATAAACAGAATTTCGAAAATTTCATAGTTTCCTGGTTTACAGCCTGGAGAAGTCTAGAAAGTTAAATGCTTCGTTTATATGGAAGCAATATTCTATGCCTAAGGACACAATAACGATCAAAACGAACCAAGCCATCGGCAAAGTAAAGTAAGCTTACGGCAAGCTGGAACAAAATAATCGGTATCGTGTATATATTCCTTTTTGTTTTTTGTATTATGATAAAATAAAATAATCCAAAAACCTATATTTTGCCTTTATGGTTTTAAAGAAATTACTTTCAATCACTGGGGACAAGAAATACTACCTTAGCCCATGAAAAAAGGGATTAAACGTACACCTTTATTCCGTAGAGAGCATAAAACATTTATTAAATAATACAAAACCCAACATAATAGTTTTCTATATTTTAGAATATATATAAAACATGCAAACTATATTTTTGGTTTCCTTCGCTGTGTGGACTGCTGGACACAGGGTCCTAATAAATTTGAAATCATAAAAAACTTAGTTTTTTTAGGTTTGTTTATTTGGACAGTAAAATTTATATACCGGATGTGACGGACAGTTCTTTACGTAACATTTGTAAACCATTTAATTTTTTTAAACATAAAAAAAGCTATGCTCCTGACAGTGTCAGATTTGAGTTTTTCGTAAATGAGGTTATGTTTGGTGTCGCTACCCCTGGGAGAGCGGCTAGTTCACAACTTGCATTCCGTTTGCTATTGGTCGAAATAGTCAGCTGACTTTTTAATGTTGAACGTTGCCGTTTAAGATTATTATTATATTATATTAAGAGATGGTGCCACTAGTCAAGCATTTAACAAACTTTATGTTTACAGCTTTCGGCGTAAAATACGAATATATACTAGTTGTAAGTGACTAAAAAGAGTAGTGGTTTGTGCAGTACATACCTATTGAATTTAACTAAATCTATGCATATGCCGATGAGTTTTTTTTTATTGTTTTTTAAAAACATATTATATTTTTTTTTAATTAGCTTCCCTATCCTGTTTTCCTGTCGAAATCGGTGTTAACCTAACCCTGATAAATTATTCGACAACGTATCCTAACCTGTCCAGATACGCCCCGGTCAGGATACGTTTCCCATCAATTGACCACGGTTAGGTTTTGTTTCAGTTTGGTTTAACACCGATTTCAACCTCCCAAAACGAGGACAGGAGAGTTTTAATTTTAAAAATCCCGCCTGACTATGTCAACCAATAGCAAATGGAATGCAAGTTGTGAATTATCCGCTCGTTGGAAGATGCCAGGCTTTCAGGATGCAGTGACCCTAAGAATAGTCGCCACAGTCTCCATCTGACGAAAATAAGTCGAAGGCGGAATTTTTCAGGGGTGCCACGACCACGTGGTCACTTTGTGCAAGGAAAACTTAAGTTTGCGACACGCTCCCTAGAGGGAGCCACACATATAGGCAGGGAACTGCGTACAGCCGACCTGAAAATAGGTTCATAATATGAATAAAATGAACGGGACCCAAGAAACAAACCTTTAAAACATAAATTTCAAACTTTCTATAAATTCGTATAATTAAAAATAATGTTTGTATAATTATGTAAAATTTCTTGTGTGCCTAATATTATAGATTTGTTAAAAAATTCTAATTTTCTACTTAGCAATAAAAAGTTGAAAATAGCCCTAAAAAACTACTATTTACGGATTAGATCAAATTTTGGTCCAGGAGGTGAGTTACAGGGTGATATCGAAAATAGTAGTAAATCTTAATTAAAATCACATTTTTAAAAAACAACTCTGTCAGGAGTTTTAGTTAGCAAATAAGAGTAAGAAATACATTAAAATATGTATCATGAACTTATTGTATTATTTTTAGATCCAGGACGTGAGAGACCTACAGGGTGATATCGAAATTAGAAGCGTAATTTTCTAAAAAACAAATTTTTAAAAAACAATGTTGTCAAGAGCTTTCGTTAGCAAAAAATTATTTGAAACACGTTACACAATCATACCATTATCAGATTTTATCACCTTCAGGTCCAGGAATTGAGCTACATGGTGATATAGAAATTATTAGTGTGTGTAAATTTTCTAAAAATCACATTTTTAAAAAGCAAGGTTGTCCGAGCTTTTGTTAGCAAAGTATAGTTAGGAATACGTTAAACAATCATACCATTAACTGACTGTATCACCGTTAGGTCCAGGAAATGAGGTACAGGGTGATATCGAAATTAGTAATAAAATTTCGTAAAAATCACGTTTTTAAAAATCAACGTTGTCAGGAGCGTTTGTTAGCAAAAAATAGTTAGGAACACGTTAAGCAATCATACCACTTACTAAATTTCATTTACTTCCAGTAGGTAAGCTGCAGGGTGATATCTAAATAGCAGTAAAGATTTTGAAAAATCACATTTTTAAAAAACAAGGGAGGTGAGCTACAGGGTGAAATGAATAAATAAATCCAAAAATATTTACATATATTTACGTGAAAAACTTTTACTATTTATTTGACAAATTTACAAGTTAATATGATAAAATTTTGACATTAAAACTTATTAGTTAATATAACCAAATCAACTTAAGCCCCTAACTAACCTTGGTCAAAATAAAAGTTTACAAATACACATGAGAAATCCAAAAATCCCTACATTTATTTACGTAACAACATCTTGGTTCGTTGTTCTTTTACAAATTCACAAGTTAGTTTGAAAAAATCATGGCTTTATAATACATATCAAGTATAACCAAACCGAACCAAACCCATATAAATAAGGTTGGTCAATATAAAAATGTACAATAATTATTTACAGAAAAACCTGCCTGCCTTCGTTGTTAATTCACAAATTTACATGCTTATTTGACAAAAATTTTTCATCCAAAATATACAATTAATAGAATCAAACCGAACCAGTTGGTCAATATAAAAATTAACAAATACAAATAGTAAATCAAAATTTTTTTACAAATATTTTACATTTGTTTGATTTGTTGATTAACAAATTTACAAGATATTTTAGAATCTTGGCCCTAAAATATATATTTAATGTAACAAAACGAAAGCCTTCACTAGGCTTGCCTAATGCAAACATTGACAATCATACACGATAAATATAAAAAGCTGCACATTTATTTACAGGAAGAAACTGTCTTCGTTGTTATTTCACAAATTTGCATGTTTTTTAGGCAACAATTTGACACCCAAGTTATCTATTTAACATAACCAAACCGAGCCAAATCAAACCCTTATAATTATTAAGCTTGCTCAATATAAAAATGTACAAATACACATAATAAATATTACATTTAATTACATTGACAAACAACAACCTGCACAGAAATATTTTTGTCCCGTACGTCGTTCTTAGTTTTATTTAATTACTTGTATATAGACTTCTTCCAAAGTGAAGCGACTCAACATTTTGCATTTCTTTCAAAAAATCTGTTAATACATGTACCGCTACATAGCTATTTGGTTGTCTGATAAAGGGATATATTTCTTTACTTCTTTAGCTATTTTTACTGAAAACTCCAAATCAACAAAAGCAGTAGTTTCATCCCACTTAAGGTCTTTTACCTTTAAATTTTAAATATCTTTTACATAAATATTTTTTTGTATCGCTTAGGCTTTTAATTGTTTGTACAATAGTTATTTACCTAACAAGTGCGGAAAGAGGTACTTTTCCGCACGTGACGGCAGTTGCACAAACGACGCGGAGCGGAGTTCGGGCAAGCCGTCAAGGATGGAAAAGATAGTTTCCGCAAGAATTAGGTACAATGTTTTTCCTACGAGTGTTTTTGTCCATCTTCTTTATCAAAAAACATGTTTTAATTCGCAAAGATTTTATAATAATGCTAGAAAATGATACGTAAGATAGAATTGTTACATAAATCATTTAATGAGTCCTAAATATCTTCATTTTTAACAAAACAAAAATCGTGCGAAAAAGAAATTTTTCAGCACTAGTGCGGAAAAGTTACTTTTCCGTACGTTTTTTTAACTTTTATTTTTACTTGATTTTTTTTATGCACGGAAAAATAATAAAACAGGATTTTTTTATTATGATATATTAAAAAGAAACTTTATGTAAAGAACATTAAATTAACAATAACGAAAAAGTTAACGATGGTAGATATTGAAATTGAAAGTGAACTTTCTGTTTGTTGATTGGTTGGTGTTTGGCCCACTACAGAAATGCCTTGATCAGTTTGCTGCTTAGAATTACTACTGTAGTGAATGGAGGAAGGTATATTGGTCTGTACAGGCTGTAACACATTACAGGATTCTTCATTCGGTGCTTCTGGTAGCATCGGTTCAGCAGCACTTCTTGAAAATGAAACTTGTGTGTAGGAGGACGGGTTTTCATTTGAAAACGATTGTGGACGGAAAGGTTCTTGCAATTTGGACGTGCGGAAAAAAATCGTGAGGAAAGTAAAAATGATGCGAAAAAGTAAAATTGTGCGGAAAAGTAATTAACGTAATATTCTTTTAATAGATCGCTCAAGAAACCCTAACTTATATGTTCTTGGTTTGTAAACAGTAAGGTGAGGCCAAAAGTTATTTTTAAAAATATGATTTATAAAAAAATTTACTACTAGTATCTTACCTACTGGACCTAAATGTAACGCAGTTAGTGAATAGTATGGTTTGTTTACAATTCCTAACTATTTTTTGCTCACCAAGACTCCTGATAAAGTTGATTTTTGAAATTGTGATTTTTACAAAAGTGTTTTACTAATTTTGATATCACCCTGTACCTTACTCCAAGGACCTAAAGGTAATAGTCAGTTAATGTCATGATTTTTTAACGTGTTCCTAAGCATTTTCTGATAACGAAAGCTCTTGACAACATTGTTTTCTAAAAATGTGATTTTTAGAAAAATACACTAATAATTTCGATATCACCCAGTAGCTAACTTGCTGGCTCTAAAGGTAATACAATATGTTAGTGATATGATTTTTTAAGGTATTTCTAACTCTTGTTTGCTAAGTAAAACTCCTGACAAAGTTGTTTTTAAGAATGTAAATTGTACAACTATTTTTGATATCACCCTGTAACTCACCCCCTGAACCTAAATTTGAAATAATCCGTTAATACATAGTTTAACTTTTTGGGCTATTTTCAACTTTTTATTGTTAAGTAGAGAACTAGAATTTCTAAACAAATCTATAATAAATTTTAAGGTCACCCTGTAGCAGACCTGAACTTAACCTTTATAACCTGGGTTTGGCAGACTTTTTTTCTTTCTCTTCTCATACCTGATAAGAAATATTAGACAAACATTATTTTTAATTATATGATAATAATAATACAACAAGTTTGATATTTATATATTCAAAGGTTATTTTTTGGGCCACGGGTTGCAATAAATCCGGGTATTATTTTTTTTTTCATATCATAACTTATCAAGCCTAATAGTTTTTTTTCCTAAGATTCATTTGATTTCGTTAACATAATAATACGTTTGATTTTGTGGTCGGCTGTACTTAGCCATTCGCTTTGGTCGCAGCCTTCGTAGTTACGAAGGCTGTGTTTTGGTTCGCTTTGCATGTTATTTGAATCCAACTTTAACGAAGTCAGAAAAACGTCTCATGGTTTTGTTATTGTTTTTTTCCGGAAAAATACAATTTTTTAAGAACCTGTGCATCATCAACAATCCCGGAAAAATATTGAATTATCAGCAATCGGGTTTAAAGGTAGGTTTTAGATTATATTTTTCCTCATTTTTCGGTTTTAGACGCTGTACAATAAATTGAAATTTACGATGTTGCCATGATTTAGGGGTAAAATTTGAGGCGTCAAATTTTTTCAGATTGTTTCAAATTATTTCAAATTTTAAAGAATTGCCCCCTTGGTGTCAAATTACACCCAAAACAAAATGGCTAGGGGTGGAGTTCTATCTAAGGAAGGTATTAGAGCTTATAAAATCTTATTGCAGAATGAGCCTTAGCCTCAGATAGACAAATTTTAGCTTCTTTTCAGAATATTTCAGATTGTAAAGGTTTTTCACCTGTGGTGATGAATTTCGACCAGTTTTCGGTAGAAAACAATAATTTACCAGGTTGTTCTGGTAGGGATCGGGGAGGATGGTTTAGCGACTTAAGTTCTTCCCCCAGTGACAAAACTTCAAAAAGTAGTAGCTCTAGTTTTAATAGTGTTAACAGTAGTTTTAGTATTGACCAGTCTTTAAATAAAAGCGATTCTGTAAATTATAATAATAGATTTGACAATACCATTCTAGGTTGTAGTGATGTTAAAAATAGTACTTATAGCGAGAGTAGTCTGACCAAAGCGTCATCTTCTTCTGAAAAATTTTATAGCTGCGTGCCAGTAAATTTTCAAACCAAATCAGGAAGAAAAGTTTGAAGGCCTTCTGGTTATGAGCAGTTGTAACATTTTAAACTGTAATTTTTTATTTTTCAGGTAAAAAAAATTAACATTTTTGTTTTCAGTTAATACTACTGGTATGTCGTTTAGAACGTTTTTCTACGTTGTCCGACGCCTATTCTCCACCTCCTTCGATCCTGACAGTCATCTTCCGTCAGATTTTTTTGACTCATTGTCAGTCAGTTGCCATTCTAGTTTAGGACGCCCTCTTTTTCTGCGCCCTATTGGTTGTCATTCTAGGACCTGTTTGGTAATCTTTCGTCGCTCATCCGTTGTACATGGCCGTACCATATCAGTTGCCTTTTAGTGATGTCATCCGTTATGCTTCCCTCGATTCCCATTCTTTCTTTTATGATCTCATTTTTTATATGATCTGTTCTAGATATTCTCATTGATCTTCTTATTGCATCCATTTCGACACTTTCCATTTTTGCTTTGTATTTTTCTGTTACGCGACAAGTCTCTATTTCATACAACAGCGTGCTTTTCACCATTGTTTCACATATGTTAAATTTTACATTCTTTTTTATCTCTCTGCTCCATAAAATACTGTTAAGACAACCAATAACCTTTCTTGCTTTTACTATTCTTTTTCCAGTTCTTTACAGTCTGTTCCTGTCTTATCAAATGTGACACCCAAGTGTAAATACTCATTGCATGGAGATATTGTTTGTCCATTTTCTAGTTCTAATTCACTTGATTCGTTTCCAATACATAAGTACTGTGTCTTGTCCACGTTCACTGTTAACCCCCTCTTTTGGTATTCTTCCGTTAACTTTCTCATCATATACTGCATGTCTTCTTTATCATTAGCTACAATTACTTGGTCGTCAGCAAATTGTAGTGTGTATATGGGAAATCGGTCGTTAAGTTGTATTCTAATGCCGTGTACTTTGCGTTTCCAGTTCTTTAGAGCTACTGCGATATATATTTTAAAAAGAGTTGGGGAGATACAACATCGCTGTCTTAAGCCTTTCGTTACCAGGAATTCTTCTGATAGTCGATTTCCAATTTTAATTTTAGATTTTGACCCTTTGTATAGTTCTTTTATCGCTTTTATGTATGTATGATTGATATTAGTCTTCTCTGACACTGTCCATAATTTTTCTACTAGAACGGTATCATATGCTTTTTGTAGGTCCACAAAGGTAACATGAGTCTCTTTATTTCTGGCGCTCCTTTTCTCAATTACTTGTTTAAGACAAAAAACATTATCACTACAAGATCTGCCTGCACGAAACCCACTTTGCTCTTCTTCTTCTTGTTCATGAAAATTATTCTCTATTAGAGGGTTCAGTTAAAAGGTAATGATTACATAATGTTAACCAAAGACAAGCAAATTTTTAAGATCTTTTAAAATATGTCAAAAATTAATTTTAATTAGAGAATGGTAAAAATTTTAAGTCAAATGTGTTATAATTAACATTCTATCTATTTAAATTACAAAATTGTAAAAATTTCAATTTACATTTGTTTAATTAAAATTCTATCTACTTTAATTACATAATTAAAGACAAAAATGTATCTATATTTGTTTGGTATAATCTTAGGCTAAAAACTGGCACGGATTATTGAATTTTAACAGATAGGATTTGACCAAAGTTACAGTGGCTAATCCACAATGGCCGCCGACAGACGTTTCAGTTTGACATTTCGTTAGCTGGTTTAGAAATCTCAAGTCTTGTCAATACTGCTTTTCTTTATTTGTATTTTTGCCAGTTTTGTTTTATTAAATTTGGGATAAAATCTAACTGTTAAAAACTGTTCAGGGTCTTAAAACATTACTTTTTTCATTGGAGTAGAGAAAGTCCAAGCATTTCTGTCTTTTTCATCAAAAAGACAATAAAATTAACTATAACTTCTCCACCATTTTATAAAGCCGCGCTAACATCAAAGTATAGTAAGTTTGGTTAGGCTGCCTAACGGGTTGCCTACAAGTGCCCTTCTACTTCAGCCACATTTTCAGCTTTTTTAATGGTGATGTCAAACGCATGGTTTTCCCACTGTTTTTATTTTGGTTGGTTGTGAAATTCAATCTCTAGATGTTTTATTAGATAGTTTAAGTTGTGCTACGTATTTTTACGTAAGCATGAGATTTGAGAGTTACGCAAGCGCACTTCGTTACACCGTCGTCAAGGTCACGTTAGGAGCTTACGTATTTACGTTAGCTTACGGCAGCCTGCGGGCACCTTAACGTTACCAAAGAATAGAATTGGTTGATTAACCGTTCGAGAAATGAGGCCTAGACGATAATTTCCGCTTCCAGTACAAACGATTCTTTCCAAATATATTCCTACTGTAGTTGAAAAGACAAAAAACAAAATTGTAACATCAAAAAAACACAGTGTCGAATTCCATATTCTCTGCTATTAGTAGACTTGTTATGGTAACGTACATTCAACTTAAACTCAAATTTGGAACAAAACGTAGAGCGCTTAACGTGCAGCACTCGAACTTTTTAACACGTGACGACTCAAAGATCATTTAAAGCTGTCTACTGGTCAATGCCTTTTTTAGCTCACACTACTACTATACTATAGTAGTGTGAGCTCTGATGATCCTAATATTTTCGAAAAAAAAAGTTGCTCCGATTTCAAAATTTTTTATATATCTTTGCGTTTCAGATTATTTTGAAACTTTTTTGTCGCGCCGTCTGTCTGTCTGTCTGTCTGTCTGCCTGTCTATATGTCTGTCTGTAAAGACCAACGCGCATAACTGAAAAACCGCTTGCTCGATTTTAATGATTTTTGGCACCTAGGCTGGGTCTTGGGTCTAGATGGTCCCATTTAAAAATGAACAAAATCCACCGATCTCAAGCCAAATAAAAGGGTGGGGGTAGATTAAAAAAATTAGAGTTTATGTGAAAATAAGTCGTGTGTGATATCAAACGAAAGGTAATTGAGTCTAGAGTTCAATAAAATACATTTTAGTTTTAAAAAAAAGGGTTGGATTAGATTTCAAAAATTAGAGTTTAAGTCAAAACATAGCATGTGTGGTATCAAACGAAAGGTAATTGAGTCTAGAGTTGAATAAAACATATTTCAGTTTTTAGTTATATTAGCTCACCTGTACACTATAACTATAGTACCTAGTGTGAGCTTAGGTACCCATATATTGGCAGAGTATTTTAAAGGGCGATTAGGGCTTCAACGCAATTTAGATGGCTAAGAGAAATGTCAAGATCGTTGTATTCACCGCGTGTTCAGTGTGGTGCTTTCTGCCAATTAGGTACCTACCAATTTTATTTGTTCTGTAATGGTTTTGATAAACATTCCTACTGCTCCTGTTTTTGGTCGTAAATAAAATAATTTATTTTTTTCTTAGGGAAAAGCAATCCAATGCTCAAAATGTTGTTCAAGTTGAAAGGGAAAACAATTTAGCTGTGACAAACATAAAGGTAAGTAAATCAACCTACAGCCGTATTATATTTCTCACTTGTAGTTAGTCCATCTCCATAGTGTTAATAGTATAATGTAACAAACAGATTCTTGTCAAGTTCTGGTCACAGTTCAATATTTGTGCACATGAGACCTATTTTAAAAAATCCGAAATTTAAATACGTTCAACTTATGCCTTCCTACATGCAGGGTTATTTGGGTCAATTAATATGCCCACCCTAAGAAAAAACGCAAATTTTGTTAACTATATTTTCTTTAAATTATAACTTAAGAATTCATACTAAAATTTAATGGCCTGGCCGACTCATCAAGTTAAAGAAAGTTAATATTATTTTTTATATTTAAATTGTATTATTTTTAGCTTTTTTGTTTTTATAGCAAACTGGGCATATTAACCACCGGGTCGTTAATATGCCGACCGATGATGTGTTTCTAATAAGCCCATACGTTGATTATATGCTCATGCCCATACACATGTCCAATAATACATTGCAAACAAATTTTATTTAACTTAAAATCGTAAGAACACAAAATATGTTTTTGTACTACCAGTAGACATCCAAGCTAAACCGGAAAATTAAAAAAAAATACAATAAAAATCGTCTAAATAATAATATAGAAATAAAAAATGTGTATTATACATTCACTTCTATACCCTACGGGTAGACCCGGCATGGGCCTAAATTGCCATTATATCAAGCTTTTATCGCAATTGACTAAATACAGATAAGATAACAGTAACATGGATGAAAATAGAATTTCGGTTTGGTAAGTCCGGACACATGCAACATCGCAAAAATATTATATTTGCTTGTTTTGGATAAAAAAGGGCAGTGGCAATGCTGTTTGAATAATTGTACCTATCGGCCTCCCCCACACATGATGACCTTTTTTTTTTTTGGTCGCAAGTTTTTTTGAGGGTGCGCTTTGTAGCTGTCGGGCCCCACCCAAGACACATTCCTGGGTGCGCCACTGCTGTGTTTACAAAATTCTCTTCATTAAAAAAAAGAGTAAAAAGAATTTGTTAGCATGCTAAGTGCAGTGGATGTACTAAAATTATTGTTTTCATCTCAGAGCTTTACGAATGTTATACCTTCCAGGTAAAATATTTTCTTTCTTTGAACAAGGGTCTTCTTCAACTCTCCTCTTCTTGGGTGGACTACAAGTTATGCTCGAGTCACATAATATTTCGGAACTAAAAAGTTCCATTCGGAATGGGACAACTGGGCGCCGGGCCAACTCGGCGTCGCCAACAGGGCGCCACGCCGGGCCTAATGGGCGCCGGGCCAACTCAGCGCCGGACTATTTTTTTTTCGATAAAATGTGCAGATAAAAAACGAAATAAATATGTTATTTATACAAAAATTTCAACATCTATTAAGTCGAGTATTGAAATTTGGTAGGTGTAGTGTTCTGGTAACCTGGTAAAAATACCATTTACGTTTTTTATTTCAAGAATGGCGGATCCAAAATGGTGGATTTCTTTATTTTTAAACCGATTTGTCTCAAACTCGAAAGTTTGCAGTGTTTGAGAACAGTGGCGGTTTCTCCATAAGTGCACATGTGCACGTGCACTCCCAAATTTTACTTAAAAAAATATTAAACTTTGATCATTCCTTAATTTAATTCATAATTATCCCAAAAGAAATTCACAAAAGACTGGAATATGCTCTAGGAATTAATACCTGATGTATGTGTTTGTATTCGTGTTCAAACTCTCCATATACGGAAGACTACGTATATGCAAACAGTATAGTATACAGTACATAGAATCTGAACGTTCCTTTTGCACGGCGCGTATACCCAAGAGCAGCCTCAATGCCGCCCGCACCCCCGTGATGACCCATGCCTCGTCGGTTCGCGTTGCATGTTAGAGCAGATTAGCGGCACTTTTAATTCGTGCACTTAGTAGTTGTGTGTGCAACGATTCCTTTTGCAAGTATCGAATAGATACTGTTATCTATTCGAGTATCAGATATTTTGTATTCGGTACTAAGTAATCATTATATAATATAACACTGAGTAGAGTTAAAATTTTAAGTACTAAGTGTGCAAAAAATAAAAATATTGATGTTTTACATGCTTGTAGTTTTTGAAGTGTAAACTTCCTTAGGCGCGTTTAGCAGTTTTGGTGGGTAGTGAATTCAACTGAGCCGTCAGGCTCGGCTATGTAACGCTCATTCAGGTGAAATCGGCTCGAGTCGACTAACTGTGAAAAACATTCAACGAGTGATATGATGATGCAGATGGCCAGTACACAGAAGAGTTTGGTTCGGTCCGCTTTGCAGAATATGTTATGGGCCAGTATTATTAATAGGTACGGGTAGACCTTGTCAGATATCTATCAGGGGAAATGAATCGATCCCTGCCCTCCGTAGATTCCAGGTACTCTCCGACCCGGAGAGTTAGCCCCTGTATAGGGTCCCTTTCCCAGGGTTACCGGAGAAGACCACATCGATATGAAAGGCGGAGAGAATGGACCTCGGTACGGTGATCATAGCGTAGGTGGCAACCCTGTCTTTTAGGGATAGTATAAAAGACCACAGCTGTTGCCTTACAGTATGGCGTTGACTCGTCAAAGGCTAGAGGAGAAAAACCTTGATTAAAAATCCTGGCCCTCCAAGTAGGGGGTTGAGGCATTAGACTGGTTCTCTAATACTTGTAAAACAAAGCAATTACCAAAAAGCCTAAACAAAGCCTCGGAGCAATGGATGGAAACTCTCGAAGGCGAAAAAAGCAAAGACAAAGGACTATGAATATAGCTACCTGGAACGTACAGGAAGTGAATCAAAAGTTGGACATTATTGCAACTGAAGTGCAGAATTGTAAGATCGATATTATTGCACTCACAGAGACAAAAAAGAAAGGAACAGGTACGAATAGTGTCGGCAATTTTGTCCATATATTCACTGGAGTCCCAAAAGAAAGCAGAGCAGCTAGAGGGGTATCCTTGTTAATAAAGAAAAATCTAAAGAATAAAAAAACATACTTCGAGTGAACATGAGGATCCTTGGACATAATATAAGCATAAGAGGGAGCTCTACGTTTGGCATATAATGAGCTTGTAAGGGTTTTGAAATAACACTTTTATGGGAAAAGTATTTAATATTTTTTGATAAAACATTTGGCAATTAGTAAAGAAAAGAATTCTTTAGCGCGCATTTTAATTCTCATTAAAAAAAAAAATTAACCTCAACCCTTAAAAAACGTGCCTAAATTACCTCATTTTGAGTCATTTTTGATACATTATTTTCTCTAGAGCCGTTCCACCTATGACAATGGGGTTTTAAATGCGCGGTGCATTTAAGTCTCTTCTTAAAAGTCCAAAAAAGATTTTTTAAAATTTGTAAAACTGTGCTCAAAAAAGTGTTATTTCAAAACCCTTACAATAATATTTTTGCCTACAATCTTTAATATTTTTATTCCCATATAACTCTGCACCGCCTCCACAGATTTAACGGCTTCAGTAAATTTTAATTATTTTATAGTTCCCTTTTATTGTGTAGAAATAAGTTTTGATATTTAAAAGAAATATTAAATTTTATATTTAAAGCATTTTCGCGATTTAATAGGTTCGAAACCGATTCAAACTTTAGCTTGAATTACGTTAAAATTTGTAGCTTTTATTGGCCGACTTCGCGAAGCGACAAAACGAGGAGACTTGGTTTTGGTGTATGTATATGGTTATTTCTTATAACTAAAAAACTACTGATACGATTTTCATAGCCAATACGTCATTTTTTGGTATCGGCGGCAACATAAGCTATACATTTATTCATATATTTAATACGTTGGCCAAAATAGGTGAAAACTGTCAAATTTTTATTACAACTAACTATCTATCAAATCTAGTGAGGCGTTTTCGACACACTTCCCATTATCCGATTTGGATGAAATTTGGTACACACATAGTGGTCCTATGACAATACAACATTAAGAAAAAAATATCCTCTCACCGCTATCCCCACCCCTTCTATAGAAAAATGTGTTTTTGACACAGTTCCCGTTATCCGATTTGGATAAAATTTGGTATACACATAGTGGTCCGATGATAATACAACAGTAAGAAAAAAATATCCTCCCACCCCTACCCCCACCCCCTTCCATAGAAAAATTAGTTTTTGACACACTTTCCTTTTTCCGATTTGGATGAAATTTGGTACACATATAGTTATCCGATGACAATACAATATTAAGAAAAAAATATCCTCCCACACCTACCCCCACCCCCTTTTATAGAAAAATGAGTTTAAGACACACTGCTTATTATCCGATTTGGATGAAATTTGGTATTCACATAGTGGTCCGATGACAATACAACATTTAAAAAAATATCCTCCCACCCCTACCCCCACCCCCTTCCATAGAAAATGCGTTTTTGACACCCTTCCCATTATCCAATTTGGATGAAATTTGGTATACATATAGTGGCCCGATGACAATACAACATTGAAAAAAAAAATCCTACCACTCCTACCCTCACCCCCATCTATAGAAAAATGCGTTTTTGACACACTTCCCATTATCCGATTTGGATAAAATTTGGTATACATATAGTGGTCCGATGACAATACAACAATAATGAAAAATTGTACTCCCACCCTACCCCCCACCCCCTTCCATAAAAAATGCGTTTTTGACACACTTCACTTCAAATGACTTTCTACCTCTACCCCCACCCTCTCTTTCCCCCAATAGGAAAATGAGTTTCCAAACAACTCACGATCAGCGATTTCATTAAAATCTAAAATAAACTCTTCTGTTCTGTTATTGAACAAATATTTTAATTGAATAGAGTAGATAGCTGAGACTAATAAGTAGAAAATAAATTGGTAAAAAAAAATTTTAAGTCACAAGCTTTTATAAAATGCACTAAAAATTAAAAAAGTATTTTCTAACATTCTAATATTATCATAATAATAAAAGCGATGGCCGCAAATCAAAGCATAAGTTAATCTAAATTTGTGATCTAAACACTTAAATAATATTCAACATAGCAGGTCATACCTATGTCAAAGAAATGCTGGGGTATCTTGGGTCGGGTTGAGTGGGTTTGGTACCTCTGCATTTTTCTGCTAGATTGATTCGTGCAAATAGTGATATTTAATTAATACGGATATCTTATCGTGCTAACATCGTCAAAATTTCCGTCAGTCGGCCATCGCTTTTATTATTATGATAATATTAGAATGTTAGAAAATTATTTTTTAATTTTTAGTGCATTTTATAAAAGCTTGTGACTTAAAAAAATTTTTTGCCAATTTATTATTTTACAACTGCAAGCTGCCGGTAGGATTTTTAAAAGTAATAAGTAATTTTGCTTGTATTAACGGCATGCGGGTAACGTAAGCTAAATTTTAACAGTCTACGCAAAATGGAGGGTTTTGAGTTTGGTTTGTTCAGTTCATTTATTTACAGGTGATTTAAATTGGAAAGCTTTAATTCGGTTCGGATACTTTTACAGGAGATCGAGGAAAACCAGGCAAGGCTCAAGTTTCAAGAAAAGACTTGAAACGCGCATTTTGATCAGCCAGCCCATCTTTGAGCTAGATCGGTTTTATGAAGAAAACTTGCTTTTGGATTTGGCACTCTATGTTTATTTTTTAATATTTTTTATTACACACTTAACGGTTTTGAAAAAACCATTAAACACTTCGATTTTGTTAACGAGGGCGATACTTTTTGACTATCTTAAAGTTTTTGTAGCTCGCATCCCCTTCGAGGGGTAAACTTTACCTCTATATTTTGAATAAAGAAATGTAGACATTTTAAAAGCCTATTCGTTTTTGAAATATTCGCATCCAAATTTCCAAATTAAACAAGGACCTATAAAATAAAAATAAAAGAAATGATAATAAAAACTGCAAAATATTTCTTTAATTAAAAGACAATCCACGTATTTGACGAATTAAAAAAAAAACCAGAAATGTATGTGAAAAACGTTTTCTTATCGCTACATTTTAACTTTGGAGGCAAGTATCCCAAAAACGAATCGATGGATCTTTACACGGTTGTAAAGACATTCAAGCGACCTTCGAAAGAACTCACTTTTCGTATTCATAATATATAGGTAAATTTTACACCTGAAAAGGGGGTCTATCTATCTATCTATTTAGCCTTCTTCAATTCATCTTTGGACACAGGCCTCCCTCAATATCTTCCACTCTACTCTGTCTGTTGCCGCCGTTTTCATCCATCTAGTTCTCGCGTGTTTCTTCAAATCCTCCGCCCATCTCATTGGGGTCTTCTCCTACTTCCTTTATTTTCCCAAGGTCTCCAGTTTACAATCCATTTGTTCCATCGATCGTCTTTCTGTCTGATATTATGACCGGAAAATTTTTAATTTTGCTACTTCTCCTCTGACATCCCTTACTTTTGTTTTATTTCCTATACATTCATTCCTTTTTCTTTTTCTGTTAGCTTTACATGTAACATTTGTCTTTTCATTGATCTTTGGACTTTGGTTACCTATCTTTGATTTTGTAAGTGTCCAGGTCTGGGATTCATGTGTAAGTACAGGAAGGATACATTGATTATACACTTTCGGTTTGAGGTACTGCGGGTATTTTTTATTTCTTAATATGTAGCTTAATTTACCGAATGCTGCCCAGGCCAATCATACTCGTCTCTTGATTTCAGCTGTTTGGTTGTCTTTTTTCAGTTTATTAATTTGTCCCAGGTATATATATTCCTCTACTTGTTCTATATTCTGACCGTAATATCTTTCGTTTTGAGGTACTGCGGGTATTTTTTATTTCTTAATATGTAGCTTAATTTACCGAATGCTGCCCAGGCAAATCATACTCGTCTCTCTCTTTACTTTGATGCCATTTCTTCCCAATCTAAGCTTTTAAAACATTTTCTAGGGCCTGGTTAAATAATTTAGGGATATTGTGACACCTCTTCTTATGCGGATTGGCTTGGTTCCTTCGTGGATTAATGTTGTGGCCTCGCTATATATTGGCTATTAAGTCTGTATATCTGTGATCTATTCGGCTATAAATTAAAGATGCTTTTACTGCCCAGTGCTCAATGCTATCGAAAGCTTTATTATTATTATTATAAACGCAATATATAGTGGAATGTTATATTCGTTGGCTCGTTTTATTAGGATTTTCATGGTTAATAAGTGGTCAACTGTACTGAAGCCTTTTCTAAAGCCTGCTTGTTCCTTTGATTAATATCCATCAAATTTTGTTGTTAGTCTATTTGTTAATATTTTCGTGAAAAGCTTATAAATTACATTGAGGAGTGTTATAGGTCGATAGTTTTTTAGGTCTGCTCTATCGCCTTTCTTGTGTAGAATAATGGTTATGGATTCTTTTCAGTTGTATGGGAGTATTTTTTATTTTAGTATTTTATTCAGGAGAATATGTAGGGTATTAGCTACAGCTTTACCACCGTGCTTGAGCATTTCTGCTGTTACTCCGTCTTTTCCAGTTGATTTGTTATTTTTAATTTTCTTTAATGCTCTTTTTATTTCCGCTTGGTTTAATTCAGATTGTAGCTCTGAGTTTATGTTCTTTATTTTTGTTTGAAATTTCTTCATGGTCTCTCGTGATGGTTCCCTTTTTGTTTGGTATAATTGGTTGTGTGATATTTATGATATCCTCTTTAACGTTAGTTTCTATGCCGTTAGTATCCTTTATTTAAATTATTTCTAATTATCTACTTAGAGTAGGCCTTAGACATTTCATTTCAACCGAACCACACTATAGCTGCCACCCCCCGAACCTTCCCACCCCATTCCCATCCTCCCTCCACAAAAAAATTAAATCCCCCAAAAAAGATATTCGGTTTGGCGCTATTCTCCACACCCAGCGCCAACGTTTTGTATGGCCTACTACCGCCAGTGATTCAAATTTTGAGGATCTTAAAAAAATCGAACCAAATTTAATTTGTTTGGTGATTTTTAAACATTAATTTAATTTACGGACGTCCCTAAAGTTTTAAAAATAAAATTTTTCTTACCTTGTTATACCTCGTTTAAAAGAAAATTTTGATTTGTTTGATTGAAATGTTTTGATAAAGAGCTTGAATTTTTGGAAAATCGGGTGAAACATGTGACAAAACTCTTTTTATTAATTTATTTTTTCAATCTGCCCATTTACGGACGAAGGTGGAGAATTTTTTATCGATCAAACACTACTCACTTATATATAGTTAAAAACGAAATTTTATTTTCTACAACGAAGTATAGAACATTTTTTTTTGAATTGGGCTTATTTTTTGAGAAAATTGGATAGAACCTGTAATAAAATTAATTTGTTTTGTGATTTGTAAAAATTGATTTTATTTACGGACGCTTGTGAAATCTCCTGAAAATAAATCTTACTTTGTGGTACAGCGTTTCAAAGGAAATTTTTTTGCCTATAATCGAATGTAGGGCACAATTTTTGAAAGAGGGCTTGGTTTTTAAGATAATCGGGTAAAACCTGTGTTTGTTAAAAAGGGAATTTCATTTTCTATAGTAAAGTGAAAAATATTTTTTTTCCAAAAAGCTTCGTTTTTAAGAAATTTGGATAAAACATGTAAAAAATGTTATTGTCTACAATCTACTATGGGACACAATTTTTGATAGACAGCTTGGTTTTTAAGAAAATCGGGTGAAACCTGCAATAAACAATTTTTTTTAAGAGTTTGTTATGGGTCGTACCCCATTCACTTGTATATCGTTAAAAATAAAAATTTATTGTCTACTATAGTTGATTACATATTTTTCCTAAGAAGCTTAGTTTTTGAGAAAATTTGAAGAAAACCTAGATTTTTCAGGTTTTGGGGGGTCTGGGGAGCCTGAGGGTTTTTTGGAGCTAAGATTAAAAAAAATTAATACAATTTTATTTTTAGGTTAGATTTTACACATGTTTGATCCATTTCTGTGTCATTGTGTTTTTAGGGCGTCAACTAAGTTAAATTTGCAGAAATTCGAACACGACTATAAGAGCAGGTGGGATCTAAAAAAAATTGGACCAAAAACTGGCATGGCAACACACAAATCATTAATCTGTCACCTGTTCTTAGCTAGAATCCATTGTCAAACTGCGGTCCTCATATTTTTCATACTCATTGACAATGGATTCTAGCTGACAAAAGGTCACTGATTAACGATCTGGATGTTGCCAAGCCAGGTTTTGGTCCAATTTTTTTTTAATGCAAACACCCCCAAAAGCCCCCCAGCCCCCAAAACCTAAAATTTTTAGGTTTTCTTCAAATTTTCTGAAAAACTAAGCTTCTTAGGGAAAAATATATATAATTACCTTTATTGTAGACAATAAAATTTTCTTTTCAACGATATACAAGTCAGTGGGGTACGACCAAAGACAAACTCACCAGCGGCGTCCGTTTATTGAGGTAATGCAAAAAAATTACAAAAAGAAACATGCATATTACCTGTTTTCCCTTTTTCTTGAAAACCAAGCTCTCTATGAAAAATTGTGTTTCACAGTCGGCTGTCGACTATAAAATTTCCTTTTAAACGATATATAATAAGGCAGGACTAGTTGTATTTATAACAATTTAGGGGCCTCCGTAAATTACATCAATTTTGAAAAATCACTAAACATAATTTTTTTTTCCATTTTCTCAAAAACTAAGCTTTTTAGAAAAAAAGTTATTATACACTTTATTGTAAAAAATAAAATTTCCTTTTTACCAGTGTATAAGTTAGTGCAATCACACTAACATCAAACTCTCCAGCGGCGTCCGTTCCTTAAAAAAATGTAAAAAAAATTAAAAAACCCCATGTTTGTCACATGTTCTGGCCAATTATCTTAAGAAACAAGCCCTCTATCAAAAAATGTGCCCTATAGTCGATTATAGACAATAAAAATTCCTTTTAAACGCTGTACAACAAGGTAAGATTTATTTTTAGAATAAAACTTCACAGGCGTCCGTAAATAAAATACATTTTTACAAATCACCAAACAAATTAATTTTGTTGCAGGTTTTAATCAATTTTCTTAGAAACTAAGCTTAATAAAAAAAAAATGTTCTTAACTTTATTATATAAAATAAAATTACCTTTCTAACGATTTATAAGTTAGTAGGGTTGGATTGATGACAAACTCTTCAGCGACGTCCGTAAATGGGGGTCATTTAAAAAATAAATAAATAAAAACATTTTTGTCACATGTTTCACCCAATTTTCCAAAAAACCAAGCACTTCATCAAAAAATGTCTCTTATACTTGATTGTAAAAAATAAAATTTCCCTTTAAACGATGTATAACAATGTAAGAAAAGTTTAATTTTTAAAACTTTGGGGATGTCCGTAAATTAAATCAATATTTAAAAATCACCAAACAAATTAATTTTAACAAATTAATTTTGGGTGGGATTTTTTTTAAGATCCTTAAAATTTAAATCAGTGGCGGTGGTAGGCCATCCCCCCCTCACCCAACTAACCCTATCTACAAAATTATGGTGCAGGATGTGGAGAAAAGGTGAATAGGAGAGATCACCTTTGCTTAAAGAGCCGTACCTAGAATCTGTTTTCGAAGGGAGTTTAATTTTTTTCTCGTAGAGGGGGATGGGAGGGAGGCTGGCAGGTACGAGGGGTGTAGATGGCGGCTATAGTGTGGTGCTTTATTTGGTAATTTCTTAAAAATTTATTTTACTTACGAACGCCCCTGAAGTTTTAAAAATGAAATTAATCTTATCAAGTTGTACATCATTTAAAAGGAAATTTTATTTTCTACAAATCAGCTAGAAAGCATATTTCTTATAAAAAGCTTAGTTTTTTTGGAAAATCGGATGAAACATATGACAACAATATTTTTATTTGTTTTTGTTTTATATGACCCTAATATACGAACGTCGCTGGAGATTTTGTCATTAACTAAACCTGCCTGACTTACATATCGGTAGAAAGGGAATTCTATTTTCTATAATAAAGTTTCGAAAACATTTTTTCCAGTTGGGCTTGGTTTCTAAGGAAATTGGATAAAAACTGTAAAAAAAATTAATTTGTTTGGTGAGTTGTAAAAATTGGTTTTAATTACGGACGCCTGTGAAGTTTTAATTTAAAGCTAAATATTACTTTGTGATACAGCGTTTAAAAGAAAATTTCATTGTCTACAATCGACTATGGAACATGATTTTTGATTCTTTGAAGGCTTGGTTTTTAAGATAATTGGGTAAAAGATGTGACAAACATGTGGTTTTTAGTTTTTTTTTACATTTTCTCAATAAACGGACACCGCTGGAAAGTTTGGTATTAGTCTGACCGCACTAGCTTGTACAATATTAAAAAGACAATTTCATTTTCTACAATAGAGTGTAAAATAATTTTTCCCAGAAAGCGTAGTTTTTGAGAAAATTGGACAAAACTTGTAAAAAAATTGGTAAGTTTAGTGATTTTTCAAAATTGATGTAATTTACGGACGGCTCTAAATTGTTATAAATAAAAATAATTTTACCTTGTTGTACATCAGTTTTAAAAAAATTTCATTGTCTACAATTAACTATAGAACACAATTTTTGATAAAGAGCTTAGTTTTCAAGAAAATCGGGTATATCATGTAATGATCATGTTTATTTTTTTTAATTTTTTTACATCACCTCAATAAACGGACGCCGCTGAAGAGTTTGCCATTGGTCGTACCCCACTGACTAATTCATCGTTGAACAGCAAATTTTATTGTCTATAATAAAGGTAATTTTATATTTTTCCCTAAGTAGCTTAGTTTTTGAGAAAATTTGAAGAAAACCTCAAAATCTCTCTCACGCTTTGAAGGGTCTGGGGGGTTTTTGCAGCTACCATTTAACAAACTAATTAATTTTATATTTAGGTTGGATTTTACACATTTTTAATAAATTTCTCTATCATTGTGGCTTTAAGGCGTCAACTTAGTTAAATTTTCAGATATTTGAACACGACTATAAGAGAAGGGGGGATAAAAAAAAATTGGGCCAAATCCAGGCTTGGCAACATCCAGATCGTTAATCTGTGATCTTTTGTCAGCTAGAATCCGTTGTCACACTGCGGTCCTCATATTTGTTATACTCAACTACCTACGCGCCTGCACTAACAATCAAAGAAATTGCTCTATGATTTGACCAAAGCCGCCCCAGACCAATGAAATTGAAGGGTGGGTAGAAGACGCTTTGAACGACTGCGCAGCCCTTATCTGTCAAATTTCAAGGAATGGACTGACGTGTGCCATCTTTTCTCCGCTTGTCAACCGCGCAACCAATTTATGATCCTTCTCAACTAACCAAATGTCAAGCAGCCTTTTTCTAGAGTAGAATGCCCATAACCTATTTTTTTTTCCTTTGTATTTCCTGTATTTTTTTGGCTCCATATATATTTTTGGAGTGTTCAGTTGTGTTTTTTAGTGACTTTACTATACAAGAAAAAAAAAAGCTTTATGGTAAAGGTAAAAAATGACTTTCTGTGTAGTTACAGAGTGCAATGTTTACAGGAGGCTCGAAAAGCAAATTGTTTCTTTTCACAAGTAGAAATAAATAAATATGACAAACTTTGGTTGAGTACTACTGAAAAGAAACTCTAGGCACTAGTGTAGTAACAAATATAAATGATAAGGAGCTGGCAAGACTTTGCAGGACATGGCAAAACTTGCCAGGACTTGGCAGGACTTACCAAGACTTGGCAGAACTAACACCTATATGAAGGGTACACAAGAAAAAGGGGCTCATCAACATTTTATCAAAAATTGGGATATTGTTACATTGTGTAAAATTTTTAGGTTCTATTACCCCAAACTCCAGAAACTAGAAATAAAGTGCTCATTGCAGATATATTCTTAATTAAAATTAAGGTGTACAAGGAAAGAAGGTGCTTAAAAAAACCTAGAAATTGCTCTCCTGTAAAAAAAAATAAACATTCATGGGCCCCTTTTTCCCATGTACCCTTCATATGCATTTGGTCCTTAATGTCAGTACCAGTCCAAAATTTTTGCTATTGATCAGCCCCTTGAAAAAAAACTATAAAAAATTCATTTGTTTCAGGGTTACAGTAGTAAAGCAGTACCTACATGGAACATGGAACCCAGAACTGTCTAAGGGAAATGCTGAGAACATGAAAAGGGCTAGAGTGGATATTAATTTTAAGTTTATCAATTTGTGTTTTGATGAGCTCTAAAACAATAGAAAATGTTCCCCCAGAAAATGTAACAGATTATCCCGGGGCAGAGACAGGGCCAGAACCTCAACATCAATAATGTTCTCAGCAAGTGGTGGTCTATAAAGCAAAAAAATTCTACTTAAAATGGGTTGAAGCAGGACCAACGAACACATGCTAAACAGATACATAAATGGGTGGTTCAAGAAGACATTTAATGATTGCTTTGACAAAGTGGCTGAATTTGTTTATAATAAAGAAACTAAAAAAAATATATTTTATATATTAATGTTTTAATATGAATTATGAGAAACTTTTAATGTTAATTTTAACTATGTACTATTTATATTATTAAGAGTGATATTGTAATTTTAAAAAGTGAGTGATGATGCTATTGTATATGTTTTTATGCTAATATTTACAAAACTGCCTGTGCAAACATAAAAACACTTCATTTTTCTACATATATTTTTTCCCATTGAGTCAGTAGGGGAGACTGGGGATGGTTTCTACACTGGGATACTTGATACACAATTTTGAAATACTTTTGGTAAGACAAGGGAGAATTCACTTTGGCAATACTTTTCCAAATTTGGCTTGCAACAATATCCATTACTTGAAATTAATCAATATTTGAATTTAATATTATTATGCATTAGTTATCATTTTTTAAAAGTTTTTCTTATGTTTTTAGTTGATTGACGGTAGTGTGGGTAAATTTACACATTATTACATTTTTAAAAAATAATGTATAATACATGTACAAAAGGATGGTAGTTAATTCCCCTTTGGTGTGAGAAATTCTTTATCATATCTAATTTAAATTTAAAAAATATTCCTGATCATTGAAATTGTAAATATATTTTAGACCCTTGGTAACAGTAAAGAAACTCTTTTTTTAGTTTGGTTATTTTTCAGTTTATTCAACCATCAGCAGACAACATTCTTCTCTGTATGTTGCACTTCTCTGTAGAATAAATGGATGGCCATGCTTTAAGTCCCCGAGCTGGATGGTTCTATGGAAAGTGCAATGTACAGAGAAAAATTGTATTTGCTGATGGTTGAATAAAGAGATATGTTGCTACTTGGTCTTAGTCACATTGGACTAAATTCAGAAATCTCAATATTTTGACTGCTCCTGGACTGTATGTGTATGAGTCTCTAATGTTTCTTTTCAGACATAAAGATAAATTTATAGAGTTTTTTGAGTGACAACTCACACAATACCAGACATACAAACTATCAGTTACCAAGACATAGACTAACTTTAACAGAAAAACTTCCCACATATGCAGACATGAAATTTTTCAACAAATTGCCTGAAAACATAAAACCAAAAAACAGCATGATAAAAAGAATATATTTGATCTTATTTTAAAAATAGAACCCTACAGTATTGAGGAGTACTTAGAAAATAAGTTCTAATATAAGATTTAATGTTTTTTCTTGTCTTGTACTTTGACAGTGACAGTATATAAAAACCAAATCTTGTTTTTTTTATAATTGTATTTTTGTGATTTGAATGGTTTTTTTGTGATTTTAACAATTTTAAATATGATGTAATTTGAACTGACTTCAATTTATTTAACCTACTTTAGTTTATTTATAGTTCTGTATTGTAAACTTTTGATAGGTTCTTCTGAATAAAGAAATTTTGAACTTTAAACTGTAACCAAAGTAAAACAAGCAAACAACAATGACCGATACCCAGGATCTAAAATATATTTACAATTTCAATGGTCAGGAATATTTTTTAAATTACAACAAATGCCAGGGATTTAAGACATGAATGATTCTATGGAGAAGTACTATGTATAGAAAATAATTTGTCTGATGGTTAAATAAACTGAATTGTAATGAAACTAAACAGAGAGTTTTTTTACCGATACCCAGAATCTGAAATAATTTCATCAAATTTAAATAAATCATGGCAGGTGCTTGATTATACTGTTTTGGATTTGGCAAGGAGGAAACAGCTTCTGACATTACCAATATAATTTGGCTTGATATCAGTAGCACACCCAGGAAGTTGTCTTGTGGGGCCTGAGACACCATTATGTTATATTTTATGCTATTTTCATGAAATATGTGGAAAATATCTTAAAATCCTTAGGCTTGGTTCACCCATGGTGATATTATCGTAATACGTGAACAAATTTCTGAGCATTACTGGTAGTGCATGTGCAAATCGTGGGTCAGGTTTCCCTCCTTGGTATTTGGATAAGTTCAGTTCTTTTTTATAAATGCACCTTTATATTTACATTCGCATTTTCTATTTAAGCCACAACCACCATTAAACTTGATAGATACTTGGGTAGGTATAAATTCAATTTACATCTTTGTAAAAAAAAATATTTTCTGTTCCTTGTGTAGTGTTGTGCAAATACTCTCACGAATCTCTAAAGGCGCGCATTCCTATTCAAGCCACAAAAAAAGCTTTTGTTTCATAAATTGACTAATTTGAAAAATTTTAATATTTGTTTTGTTTACCATCAGCTGTGAGTGGTAAAATAAAAATGGCGGTTCACGTAATCTTACCGTTCGCGCAGGTTACACGAGTCTTCTACCCACCCTTCTTTTTCTAAGCCCCAGACGCAACGATTATACACTAGACAGGATTGCTCAGTTGGCCGAATCTGTCTGCAATCGATGTTCAAGGTCAAACTCGCGTTACGTCACCACTTGTGCTGGGCAGAAAGCGCGCCTATTGTTATATTGGATTTTATGTGCTTTTAGAGCTATTTTCTTTATGCAAATTAAATTTTATGCAAAATTAAGGCATTGCACATTTAAAAATATTGTCTTTACATTAAATAAAAGGATGATAAATGATTTTATATTTGAAATATCTGTTAAATAAATTAAATTTAAATATTTAAAGTGAAAAAAAAACTACACATAATGTCGTAGTACCTATACAGGGTGTCCCATAACTTAGGGGCCATAGGCCAACAGGTGATAGAGGTTATGTCTGATAAAAAACTTCCTATAATGCATGGGTCAAAACTCTTTCTTTGTAGAGATACAGAGCATCAAAGCTGGCAATTTTTTAAAATTTTTTGATAATAACTTTTTTAAGAAACGCAGTAAAAGCATCAGAACAAGAGCAATAAATTAAAATAAAATTTATTTTGAAAAAACTTAGTCGGCCTTTTATAAATGCCATATTAAACGCAATGTTTTTTTTATATATTTTGTTAATAAAAACAAGCCTTTAGCGACACATAATAATAAATAAAATATTATTGATATTTTTTGAAAGAATAAGTAAGCAAAAATTAATTTAAAAAAAAAAGATTATTTTTTATACATTTTTGGAGGTAATTTTGACAGCCTGTATTTTCGTAACTTGTAATTTTATCAAAAAAAGGAGTATTACATTTTTGAATCACAATTAGCTGAGTTTTCAGCTGTTTGTGATAGATTTTCTTTTTTTGCAAAACCCTTTTTCCCCCACTCCTCTTACTTTAAAAATCCTATAACTTAAAAACAGATGTGTGTTGACACCATGTTAAGCACTCACCAGTTTTGCAGCCAATTTCTCCACGTTCCAAGGGGCCCCTGAATGGATCTAATGATGTCACCACGTAGCTGAAGGGCTGAAGTTTCTGGTTCTATGCTTCAGTACACAAAAATCGAGCACTTTCAGGTGTAGATATTTGAAATAGTTGGAGAACGAAATTAACACGCCATTTTCTCGAGGCGGTCGACAAGGATCTCCCTGGTTGTTGGTGCGCATGTCCAAATACGCGAAATGCGCTTTGTCCTTCATACAATTGTGTGTTTTTTAAAAATATATATAAACAACCGCGAAATTTAGCGGGAGCTAACATAACTGCCCTCCAAAACACACAATTTTAGAATCTCAACCGGACAGATATAGATATAAGAAAAAGAATCGACCGATAAATATAAATGAATGAAAACAGATAAGTATCGTAAGTTTATTTAGAGATAACGAAATCCCGAAAAAAGGCAAAACAAACAAACAAAAAATTAAAAATAAAAAATCTATTGTAATACCCGGTAAAAGGTAGAAAATTAAAATTACTTTTAATTTGGCAAGAGGCACAGTTTTACAACTGGCCGCTTATAAACACCGGTAACCGTTTGTACCGTCGCAACACGCACCTGACCGTCCCCGCCGGCATGCAGTTCGATGACCCGACCGACCGGCCATTTCAAAGGCGATTGAATGTGATCACTTGTTATGATAACCAAATCATTTAATTTGATATTTGGGGACGAATCAGCCCACTTGTGTCGCTGTTGTAGCGTATGCAAATACTCTATAGAATACCGTTTCCAAAAATCATTATGTAGTTTTTGGATTAGTTGCCATCTCGAGAGCCGATTTAGGGGAACCTCGGACAAATCTGACTCCGGAATTTCTGAATTAAGGGGTTCAAGTGTCAAAAAATGCCCAGGGGTAAGAGGTTGAAGATCGTGTGGGTCTGAAGAGGCAGGAGATAAAGGGCGACTATTAAGTACGGCTTCTATGCGACAGGTAAGGGTGGACATCTCCATGATAGACAACTTCTGGTCGCCGACAACTCGTACAAAGTGAGTTTTAAAACTTTTGACGCCAGCTTCTGCCAGGCCATTGAAATGTGGACTGAGAGGAGGTCCCAGATGCCAACGAATAGAAAGTCTGGTGGCAGCACTTCTTGCGTAATCCAGTAGTTGGTTACGAAACCCTATAAAATTACTGCCTTGATCTGACCAGCATTGCGTCAGGCTTCCACGTCTGGAAATGAATCGATGGAATGCACCTACGAACCCTTCGGTGGACAGTTCCATGGTTAATTCCAAATGCACGCAATGTGTGGCCGTACAGACAAACACACAGACATACGATTTGAAAGCTTTACAACCACGGTAACGATGAGGAATCACAAAGAAAGGTCCACAAAAGTCGATAGCTACACACGAAGAAGGTTTAAGTTGATTGATTCGATGAGCGGGAAGTGAACCCATTATGGTATAGGGTTTAGGGTTGATTCTAAAACATTGCAAGCACTTGGATATGGTTCTTTGAATTGCCCGTCTGGCAGATAATATCCAAAATTGCTGTAAAAGCAGATTATGTAATGTTTTAAACCCAGGATGAAGATATTGTCGATGAGCGGACTCGATAAGAAGAGTAGTTAAACGATGGTCACTCGAAAGTAAGACGGGGTGTTTTGCAGAATAAGACAAAAGGTCAGATTTTTGTAATCTGCCACCGACTCTAATGATATTATTCTCATCAAGAAAAGGTGAAAGTTTTCGCAAAGGTTTCGGTATTGGTTTATCTTTAGATAACGCGGAAAAAAGCTCAGAAAAACAAGAACCTTGAACGCGTTTGATAAGAAGGTATAACGCACTTTGCATCTCACCGGTGGTAGGAAAAACAATATTCTCAAAAATAACTTTTTGGTCCGGCGGCTTAGTGGGTTTTTGATAGGAATGGTTTTGAAAAAGGTTAACTATTCGAAGGACATAACAAATGATACGTTGAATTTTTGATATAGATGAATATTTGATAAGAAGCTGATCTAAGAAGTTGACATCAATTATCGCATTGCAACAGACTTTTGGCTTTTCCTCCAGATTAATATCTCCGAAATCAATCGGCATTTTTGATTTATGAAAATCGGGTTATTCGTTTTCGGGAGACCACAAAAACGACGGTGTGTTCCACCACATGTCATGTGACATGAGCTGTGAAGGGGTGGCCCCTCGTGACGCAATATCGGCTGCATTCAAAGCAGAAGGAATGTAGCGCCATGAGTTTGAAGGAATGATTTCTCGGATTCTACTGACTCGATTTCCAACAAAGGTTTGCCAGCGATTAGGAGGGGATGAAAGCCAATGCAATACGACTTGCGAATCGCGGAAAGTAACGATATTTGTAAAAGTTATTTTTCCTTCATAGCTAGATAAAACGAAGTCAATTAATTCGCTTAAAAGAAATGCGCCTAGGAGTTCTAGCCTAGCCAAAGTTTGTGACTTTATAGGCGCGACCCTAGATTTTGCAGATATGAGAGAAACAGATATATTGTTTTCCTCTTCTACACGAAAATATACGACGCCTGCGTAGCCTCGAATTGAAGCGTCACAGAAGCCGATGATTTGACAGGTATTGGTTTTTGACAGTTTGATTTGTCGGGGTAATTGAAAATTGGAAAGAAGCGGGAATTCAGAACGAAGTTTGTTCCAAGAGTCGATGATAGAAGAATCTGGTTCTTCGTCCCAGCCTATTTTCGATATCCACAACTGTTGCAAAATAAATTTTGCTTGTAGCAACAAGGGACAAAGAAAACCTAAGGGATCGAAGATTGTCCCTATGATAGATAAAATAGAACGTTTGGTTGGGGGTTTGTCCTTCATTCGGCATTGATAAGAAAAAATGTCGTTTTTTGGATGCCATTGAAGTCCTAAAACTTTGATAAAGTGGGGTTCCTCCTTGTCGAAAGAGAGAGAGGCATTTGACGATCGGACTCTGGCAATGTTGCCAATAACTCAGGACAATTGCTTGCCCATTTTTTAAGTTCAAATCCTCCCGACTTCAACAAATCATTGAGTTCTGTTTGAAGGGAGAGAGCTTCAGAAAGCGAAGGGCTAGTTCCCAAGATATCGTCGATATAGATTGACGTTTTTAGAACAGTACTAGCCATAGGAAAACGTTCCTTTTCTCTCTCTGCCAGCTCATTTAAGGTACGCATGGCTAGAAAAGGTGAGCATGTCATGCCAAAAGTGACAGTAGAAAGTTCTCACACTGAAAGTGGGTCCTGTGGAGAAAACCTCCACAATATCCTTTGATAAGGACGGTGATAAGGATTGATAAGAACTTGACGAAACATCTGTTTGATATCAGCAATGTAGGCAATAGGATTAAGACGAAACGAAAGGAGTAAAGAAGCAATATCCTTTTGAAGTTTCGGTCCAGATAACAATGTGTCATTGAGACTAATATTTTTTGGGGTGACTGCCGAACAATCCCAGACTACCCTTAATTTTGTACTTAAGCTTTCCGGCTTTAGTACGCAATGATGTGCTAAAAAACACGATACGTCGACCTTTGGTTGACTAGATAAAACTAAACTCATATGATTAGAATCGATATAGTCTTGCATGAAACTTGAATAGGTAGTGTACAGATCAGGATTTTTGATTAATCTATTTTCTAGAAGTAAAAATCTACGATAAGCTTGCGGATAAGTATTTCCTAGGTCAGGGTTTATTTTATCTTTAAACGGAAGATCTACCATGAATCTACCGCTCGGTTGCCGTAATACACTAGCAGTAAAAATTGATTCTGCTTGTTTTTCTTCCTTTGATAAGATTTGTTTTTTAGGCAAATGTTCGATTTCCCAAAACCTAGGGAGATTGACCTCTAAAGGAGGTGAATGACTCGTTAAAAAACAACTGGTTCGTTCCGTAAGACTACCTACTTCGTCAACCTTTCCCATGACGACCCAACCAAAGATAGTTTCAAGGGCTGAAGGCTACCCTACCTGTCCAAGAACCCTGCCCTCCTTGAATATCTGCTCGCAACCAATAACCAGGTCCACAGGTCTAGATTTGAAATAAGATGGGTCGGCAAGTTTAAGGTTTTCCAAGTGTTTCCACTGATTATCGTTCAAAGAGAATGTAGGCATATTGGAACATAGTTGTGGAACAACAATTGCTTCGAAATTAAGTAAAGGAGTGACTTGTCCTTGTGGCTTAATGTGACATTGAACGAGCCCTTTGGAAGTAAAAGAAGACATCTGATTTAATCCGAATATTTCAGTGGTGTAACTTCGCCTAGGAAGATTAAGACGCTGAATACACTTTTCACTGATGAATCCTGTCTGTGATCCAGAATCAAGCAGTGCCCTTACAGGTTGAAAATTTCCGCAACCGTCCATAACATCTATTATGGCGGTGCATAAAAGAAAGGTACCTGAAGGTCCTGAGGCATTTAATGACACATGAAGATTATTGACAGGTGGTGTGTGAATGACAGGACTAGTATCTTGGCTTCCAGACTCTTGATTAGTTTCTAAGATATGAGTTAAAGTGTGGTGCCTTTTACTATTGCAAGTCCTGCATGAATATTTTGATTTGCACGTATCTACACCATGCAAGGGATGAAAACACGCTAGACATAATTTTTTCTGCTTGACGAAAGATAGGCGATCGATAGGTGAGAGATCAAGAAATGTTTGACATTTCGAAAGCACGTGACCTTGATTACACCGGAAACATTTTATTCCCGTACATGAATTAGTTGAGGTGCCAGCCAGTCCTATAAAAGGCGAATTGGATGATTTATAGGTAGGCTTTTGCCCAAACTGACTTCGCATAGAATTTGAATTTTGATAGGTAGGCTTTTGCCCAGACTGATTTTGCATAGAATTTGATTTTTGATAGATAGGCACCTTTTTGGGTGCTGTTGATTGAGGAAGTGATTCCAAAACTTTACATCTTTTTTCTAGAAATTGAAAAAGTGACTGAAAAGTGGGAATTTCGGTATTAGTATTGGCGTGACTCATTTCGAAATTTGAACGCGTTGGAATATCCAATTTTTCTAATAAAATGAAAAAAATAATAAAGTCTCAACTGTCAACGTCAAAGCTAAGTGATTTTAAAATTTCTAGGGATTCAGAAAGTGTCAATTAAATTACGCAATTCTTCAGCTGACTCGTTTTTTAAGGTGGAGTTCATAATTGAGCTTAAAGCATCATTTGCGAGGTCTCGCTTGTTTTGATATCTATTGACTAATTTGTCGTAAGCAATTTTATAATTTTGATCAGATAAGCTAATCCCTGATATCAATTTTAAAGGCTCATCCTCGAGATATGAAAATAAATATTGATTTTGATCTACAATGTTATTAAAAAGTTCGAAAAAGCTTGGCCATAATTTTTTATCACCTCGGAATATGGGAATACCTAACTCTTTGAGTTTTGGAGTTTCAGATTCGTTTTGTCGAACATATGATCCCGAAAGGGTTGGGGCCTCAACCGGATATATTTTAGAGTAAACCCCCTTACACGCATAAAAATATTTACGAGCTTCTGAAAGGATCGCATCCTGTGTTTTAAACTCCTTGTCGTCCGAGTCGTCTATCAACATAATGACGTCATTATGTGCCAGCATGCATTTATCGAAGGTTTCATCCAAATCGGAATACCTCACTTGAAACTCGTTTCTCGCTTTTTCATCCTTTTCCGCGGTCTGTGACAACACATAACACTCGGTGATCGCAGATAAAAAACCCTTGCGTTTTTGCGCGGCTTTTTTGACAGACATGATTTTACCTTTGAAATGACGAAATTGTCGGTAAATATACAATTAACGCTAAATTAATGCTTCTGAAATAGAAAAATGACGAATTGTCGAAAATATGCACTAATTTATCGCAATTGATGAAAATTGTTTTAAATATCGAAATGATATGAAACACCCTAACACATAAATGAGAAATGTTTTTGTTTGTTTTGTTTTGTGGTTCCTTCGCTTTGTTTACTGAATGACCACGCGCTACACACGTGCTTGTTTATACCACGCGGACTTTCTCTGGTTTCAATACGATGCGAAAAAATTCAAGGCCGCCTTGTTTTCGGCGTTTATTAATACCGTCGTATGGATTTATTATTTTAAATAATTAATTCGGTCGAAAGAGCACTTATGTTAACTCGCGGATAGAAAAACGACAAATGCAATGGACTGTATAAATTAATTAATGATAGCGCGAGCAAACATAAATGTATTGATATGAATTACGAAATAATCAAACGTCCATAGGTAAAATATTGGTGTCACACAACGGTAATCAGAACAAATGCACTCACCAGTTTTGCAGCCAATTTATCCACGTTCCAATGGGCCCCTGAATGGATCTAATGATGTCACCACGTAGCTGAAGGGCTGAAGTTTCTGGTTCTATGCTTCAGTACACAAAAATCGAGCACTTTCAGGTGTAGATATTTGAAATAGTTGGAGAACGAAATTAACACGCCATTTTCTCGAGGCGGTCGACAAGGATCTCCCTGGTTGTTGGTGCGCATGTCCAAATACGCCAAATGCGCTTTGTCCTTCATACAATTGTGTGTTTTTTAAAAATATATATAAACAACCGCGAAATTTAGCGGGAGCTAACACCATGTTAAATAAACTTTTTTTTAACTATAGGTAAATTTAGTGGGAATAAGGACACTGTTGTTCTGGTAAATATACGTTTTAATCCATCGGTAACGTTTCGACAATGGTTTTTGTCTTCATCAGACCTTCAGACTAGATCGTACATTGGAACAACAAAAAACAAGAATTCAAGCAGTTTTTTTGTTCCAATGTACGATCTAGTCTGAAGGTCTGATGAAGACAAAAACCATTGTCGAAACAACAGTGTCCTTATTCCCACTAAATTTACCTATAGTTGCATTGCAAGGACGTGATAAGTTTACCAAACCTTTTTTTTCGGAAATAACCTCCTCTATCACCTGCTGCACTATGGCCCCCAAGTTATGGGACACCCTATATAATTTGCGATAATAATTAAAAACGGAAATATAGGTAGACGAAAAATTTATTGATTTATTTTAAAAAAAAAGCACAAATATTGTTCTTAACAAATAGACAAAAAACAAAGAGAGAAAAAAAGCACATAATGTATAGTTTAATTATTACAACCGCTTTTTAAAGCATGTTAAGAAATTATTTAATAGATAATAAAAAAATGGGAATATAGAACATAAAAAAGTATTTATTATTACATTATTACAAAAAAAAAAGAAAAGTACAGATACATACAATAAATTAAAAATATTAATATAAATAATAATATTTCATTTAGAAAACTATTCCTTTTCAATTCACAATCTTTTGTAATTTTCTTGATAGATATTATTATTATTAAACAAGAAGCCCATTTGCTGAGAAAATCGTGGCCATTTTTTTTACTGTGTAAACAAACGTTCTTCTCTGTCCTGAATCGAATTTTTACACACTGGTAACAAACCAAACATGAAAATGTTTATTTATTCTGCCTTTTCTTAGTAGCACTGCACTGAAACAATCCAAAAAACACAAACTATGCAGCGAAATATCAACAAAACTCTCTTGAAAATACGAATAACATCATATACAACGAACCTAAACAAAGGATTTAGCACAAGTGGTGACGTCACGCCGCTCTCCTCACCCCGCCTAATTTGTTAACACAGGTTAAATGGAACTAAGCAGTCCTTTATGTCTATAGTCCTTGCCCGAGACGCACACACGCAAGTAAATTATAATAGTTTATTCGAGTGTTTCAAGGTCAGCACCGCTGGCCAGTTAATCGTTTAGCCAGACTAGTTGACCTGCGTCACTTAGATCTTTGTCTAAATAAAGTATTTTTATATCATTTATCTTTCTTTAGTATGTATAGGGAATCAAACTATGCGTGAGACCATACAAAAGGAATACTTGCGGAAATAAAATAGAGTATTTACATGGTTCTTTTAATGTAGATTGTCGGGTTTAAAAACTGGCCCTGGAGTTTCACGATTACTTCGTAATTTGATCGGATTGGTTAACATTTTTGGCAAAGTCAGCCCCACAAGGTTCCTTTCACGCACACCTTTGCCCCTGTGGTTTCAAAGTGTTTTGTATAGCTTGCCCATAATAGCAGTCTACGCACCATCAGATGACGAAAGAGTAGCTACAAAACAAATGTTCTTTGACCAACTGGATGAGACTATCACCAAAATCGGTAATACCAGAGAAATAATTATGCTTGGCGATTTTAATAGCCGAACTGGTAGACAAACCCAGAGCAAAGTGATAGGACCATTTGGAGAGGAAGTAACAAATGATAATGGCTTAAGAACTTAAGACTGATGCAATTGTGTGAAACCCACAACCTAAAAATAAATAATGGTTTTTTTAAAAATAAGGATATTCATCGATATACCTGAATTCAGCCAACAAGAAATCTTAAATCAATCATTGATTATGCTATAGGTGGACAACACTCGCAATTAAAGTGGTATGATGTGTGCGAGCACTTCGTGGTGTTACCTGTGGATCTGACCACCATCTGGTAAAAGCAACAATATTATTCCCTTTAAGAAAAACAAATAAGGACGAAAGTATTAGAGAAAATGAAAACCTAGAGTGCATCGAAGACAATCAAAAATACAACTTTAGAAGTCTAGAAATCGAAAGTACTCAAAGATTGTATCAGAACCGATTAAATTAACACAAATCACTCATTTGAAGAGATAAATCCAAACATAATAAAAAGCATGAAGGAAGCAAGCAACGAAGCTGTTGGATACCAAGATAATAGAAATAACAGGAAGATGTGGTGGACGGAGAAAATACAGGAAATGGTCAAAGAGAAAAAACGCACATACTTGAAATGGCTCAGTACTAAAGAGCAAAGAGACCTAGAAATATACAGGGAAACCAGAAGACAGCTAAGAAGTTTGATACGCACAGAAAATAATGAAATGTTTGAGCGCAAATGCCAAGATATAAATACACACGTAGGAGGTAGGCAGAGCTCTGAAAAAGTAAACATCCAGATCATCAAACCAGAACAATAGACAGAACACTACAAGGGACTGCTGCAGGAGACGAGACCCCCTAATATCTAACAGCCTCTCCGAGGAGAGATATAGAAGTACATGGAGAGGAAGTAATCTCTGCTCCATAAAATACTGTTAAGACATCCAATAACCTTTTTTGCTTTTATTATTCTTTTTTCCAATTCTTTACAGTCTGTTCCTGTCTTATCAAATGTGACACCCAAGTATACATATTCATTGCATGGAGATATTGTTTGTCCATTGTCTAGTTCTAACTCACTGGATTCGTTTCCAATACATAAGTACTGTGTCTTGTCCACGTTCACTGTTAGTCCACACTTTTGGTATTCTTCCGTCAACTTTCTTATCATATACTCCATGTCTTCTATATCATTAGCTACAATTACTTGGTCGTCAGCAAACTGTAGTGTGTATATAGTAAATCGGTCGTTAAGTTGTATTCCCATGCCGTGCACTTTACGTTTCCAGTTTTTTAGAGCTACTGCGATATATATTTTAAAAAGAGTTGGAGAGATACAACATCCCTGTCTTAAGCCTTTTGTTACCAGGAATTCTTTTGAAAGTCGATTTCCAATTTTAATTTTAGATTTTGACCCTTATAGTTCTTTTATCGCTTTTATGTATGTATGATTGATATTAGTTTGTTCCAACACCGTCCATAATTTTTCTACTGGAACGGTATCATATGCTTTTTGTAGGTCCACAAAGGTAACATGGGTCTCTATATTTCTGGCGCTTCTTTTCTCAATTACTTGTTTAAGACAAAAAACATTATCACTACCAGATCTGCCTGCACGAAACCCACTTTGCTCTTCTTCTTCTTGTTCATGAAAATCATTCTCTATTAGATCTCTAAGAATCCTACCGTACAATCTACTTAGAGTACTGGTTACTGAAATTCCTCTATATTGTTGCAATCCAGCTTGTTTCCTTTTTTATGTATTGAGGATAGGAATGCAATTTTCCAATCATCAGGTACTGGATGTCCGTTTATGCATTGATTAATAATATATGTGAGATTTTCGATTAGTTTCTCTGATCCATATTTGAGCATTTCAGCATATATTTCTCCAGGTCCGCTGGCTTTTCCGGATTTAAGCTTTTTAATACTATTCTTTATCATTTCTTTTTTGATGATTACTTCCTCTCCGTGTACTTTTATGTCTCTCCTCGGAGAGGTTGCCAGATATTCGGGTCTGGTTTCCTGCAGCAGTCCCTTGTAGTGTTCTGTCCATTGTTCTTGTTTGATGATCTGGATGTTTACTTTTCCTTTTGTTGGGTATTTTACTGTAGAAATTAATTTCCATACGTCAGAACTCTGCCTACCTCCTACGTGTGTATTTTTATCGTGGTATTTGCGCTCGAACATTTAATTTTTTTCTGTGCGTATCAAATTTCTTAGCTGTCTTCTGGTTTCCCTGTAGATTTCTAGGTCTCTTTGTTTTTTAGTACTGAGCCATTTCAAGTATGTGCGTTTTTCCTCTTTGACCATTTCCTTTATTTTTTCCGTCCACGACATCTAGCTATTATTTCTATTATCTTGGTATCCAACAGCTTCGATGCTTGCTTCCTTCAAGCTTTTTATTATGTTTGTATATATCTCTTCAAATGAGTGTTCTGTGTTTATTAATTTTTTATCTAATCGGTTCTGATACAATCTTTGAGTACTTTCGATTTCTAGACTTCTAAAGTTGTATTTTTGATTGTCTTCGATGCATTCTAGGTTTTCATTTTCTCCAATACTTTCATCCTTTTTTTCTCCAATACTTCATCTTAAAGGAATAATATTTTTGCTTTTACCAGATGGTGGTCAGATCCACAGGTAACACCACGAAGTGCTCGCACATCATCCCACTTCAATTGCGAGTGTTGTCCACTTATAGCATAATCAATGATTGATTTAAGATTTCTGTTGGCTGAGTCGGTATATCCATGAATATCCTTATGCCGAAAAAAACCATTATTTATTTTTAGGTTGTGGGTTTCACACAATTGCATCAGTCTCAAGCCATTATCATTTGTTACTTCTTCTCCAAATGATCATATCACTTTGCTCTGGGTTTGTCTATCAGTTCGGCTATTAAAATCGCCAAGCATAATTATTTCTCTGGTATTACCGATTTTGGTGATAGTCTCATCAAGCTGGTCAAAGAACAGTTGTTTTGTACCTACTTTTTCGTCATCTGATGGGGCGTAGACTGCTATTATGCTTATATTATGACCAAACATCTTCATGTTCACTCGAAGTTTGTTTTTACTAATGCAATAATGTAGTCGGTAATCTTATTTTTTAGGTTTTTCTTTATTAATAAGGATACCCCTCTGGCTGCTCTCCTTTCTTTTGGAAATTGCCGACCCTATTCATATCTGTTCCTTTCTTTTTTGTCTCTGTGAGTGCAATAATATCGATCTTACAATTCTGCACTTCGGTTGCAATAAGCTCCAACTTTTGATTTACTCCCTGTACGTTCCATGTAGCTATATTCATATATATAAATTTAGGATATCCTAACTCAAATTATTTCTCATAAAGTTTGCATTATTTTGTCGCAGCGCTGTTTTTAACGGCACTATTTTGTCACACGCTATTAATGATTAACCAGAGCCCTGGATTATGCCCTCTCTGGTACGATCTTTCGCCACCTTCTTATTCCCATATTCTTGCTCTCCCTTTTATTCTCCCTTCTGCAGATGTTCAGTTTATATTAAAATTTATTTTTTGGTGTTCTTGTCTCGTCCATTCTATGTATTTACAACCAGTTATAGGTATTTTTTTAAAATTTGTTTAACATTGCATACATTTATCAACAGCTCTCAACCCTTGCTTTTATATTATTTTTAACAACTGTCAACCCTTGCCTTATATTTATTTTTTTTAATTATATGTAACGATAACAAAAACATTTCATGTAAAAAAAAAGCCAAGTACTCGAAAATGATGTTCCGTAAAAAGAATTGAGATAAAAGTAAACCCAAGTTTCCAATACAAATTTTAAAATATGAGGTTCTTACTAGTTTGAAAATATTTTTTAAACTTTGCTATAACAGCCAAACTTCTTTATGTTCAATTTAGCACTGTGCCTAAGAGAGTGGCGTAATAGCCAATTTAAAAAAACATTTCGAAGCTAGTAAGAACCTTTTATTTTAAACTTTGTATTAGAGAACTTGGGTATATTTTTATCTCAATTCTTTTTACGGAATATCATTTTCGCGGCTTTTTTTAAACGAAATGTTTTTGTTAGAATTTTAATCTTTTTTTAAAGGATTTGGATAATATTTAAGTTTTGAAGTACTAAAATATGCGCAATATGCGAAATAGTAACGTGGAAAGTAAACGGTACAAGGAAATAGTAACGTGGAAAGTTAACGGTGCACGGAAATAGTAACGTGGAAAGTAAAGTCGTCGAAAAAAATTATGGCATCAAGCATAAATACATTGTTTGGAAACATCAAACCATTTGATAGAAACAATTTTTCAAATTGGTCGTACCGGGTTAAGTTACTCATCGAACAGGCAGGGGTATGAAGTCCTGACACAGGACCCACCGGCAACAGAGGCAGAGCTTGCTATTTTTAGAAAAAATGACGCAAAAGCTAAAAATGTCATAGTAAACTGCTTAAATGACAACATGTTAGAAACAATCAAGTCTAAGGTAACTGCAAAGGAAATAATGCAATCACTTGAATCAACCTACATTAAGAAGGGCATAGATGTTCAGGTTCAGTTACAAAGAAAACTCAGAAGCATAAAGTTTATTCATATTTTCTTCACAGAATTTGACCAAACAGTATGCGAGCTAAAAGGAGCAGGAGCAGACATGAAAAAAAGTGAGTTGATGGGGGCAATTCTTTACATTTCAAAAAATCTGGCGAAATTTGAAAAAATGTGACATAATGGGGTCAATTCTTTACATTTCAAAAAATCTGGCGAAATTTGACAAAATGTGACATAATCTGGCGCTTAAGATTTCTCGTTTAAAAGGCAATTTTTAAACTTAAAAACTTACCTAAAAGGCCATTTCCCACTTTTTGATAGATGTAGCGTCACGATATAATATTTGTTTTTAATTAAAAACCCGTAATTTGTTGAAAATTTTTAATTTAAAAATTGTAAAATTCACTATTAACCACACAAACTGAAATGTCAAATTTCGTCACATTTCGTCACATTTCTTTCAAATTTATGAGTCCTATTCGTTTTCTTTATGAGGTCAGCTAAGTTTACTTTCTTTCTTTGTTTTTCACGGTAAAATTAACAAAGAGGGACTAACTGCATGTCGTGGAAGGGTCGCTACAAAATTAGCTCTACGCTGTTGCCACCGTTATATTTGAACGGAATTTTAAGGGAATGTCAAATTATTTCTTTAAAATCTGCCAGAAAAATCTGACTAAGTGAAGATCCTGTCAAATTTTGATTGAAGTGGTGATTATTTTTTTACTTTTTAAAAAAGCTAGGCACGTATATAGTTTTTTATTCTGGGGGGTCCTCCCATATAGAAACTGCTGTTCTTCAGTGACGGCCCATGCGGCTGAGTCCTTCGTAAACCAGAGAGAAAATAATAAATTGTCTCTGTCGTAAACGAACACGAAAGCTGCGCCCATAAGGTTTTGGATAGTGTAATTAAAAATACTAGGGTCACTGCATCCTGGAAGTCTAGCGTCTCCCAGGGGTAGCGACACGAGTGTCAAAACCGTACTCAAAATTCCATAGACATTCGTGAAAAATACTCATTTTTATACAGTCTGAGAAAAGACAAATGTTTTAATAGAACTTAAAAAGAACTCGTTTTTATACAGCTTAAGAAATAAAAAATATGTTCCTTGAGTTTTTGGGTTATGAATATTTATTGTAGGTATTATTGTTAAAAATTATTTTCTTTTAAATATTATTTCTGTTTTTGTATAAAAATAATACGTAATAAATAAACAAACAGGACAGAAATACATTTCTATGTTAAAAGTTTATTAATAGTATATAATATATCAAGGGATAAAATGAAAATTTTATCACGATGTTTATACGCTATTTTTCGCACTGTTTAATTTATTTTCCAAGGTTTTTTCCCATTTTTTTTGGGTGTTTTTGGTATTGTGGTTTTTTTTAGTATCTTTTTATTCCGAATTTTACATTTTATCAAAAGACAAAAAATGCCCAAATACAGTTCGAGTTTTCGTAAGGTTCGGCTTAATTATTTATATTTTTATAGTACATTTCATATAAATATCTTAATATTATTGTTCGAAAGCATAAACTTCGAAAATCATTTTCTTTAAACCAAAAATTGTTCTAAAACATATTCTTCGAACAAAAGATTGTTCGAAAACGTTTTCTTCAAACAGAAATTTTTCGAAATCATTTTCTTCGAACAGAAATGTGTTCGAAAACATTTTCTTTGAACGGAAATTTGTTCGAAAATATTTTTTTTAAATTAAAATTTGTTCAAAAACATTTTTTCGAAAACAAATTTTTCGAAAAAAAAATTTGACCTGGCTTGCCAAACTTAACACAACTCATATAGTTCGACTAATGGGGTTTTTTTCTAACAATTTTTGGAAATAAAAACTTCCCTGACTTCTTTCCCGGGATCCTAGAGGGTGTGAAACCAAACCGAACCAACCGAGACCTATTGTCGAAAAATGATTTCCCTAAATTAGCTTTCCGGTCCTCATTTTGGAAGGTTGAAATCGGTGTTACTCTAACCTTTCTTAATTGAGCATATCAGGAGGTATCTGGACCGGTTCGGATACGTTTGCGATCAATTGACAAAGTTTAGGAAAATACCGATTTCGACCTTCCAAAAGGAGGAAAGTAGACAAATTTTCAGAATGTTTACGATCCCGGGAAAGATGTCAGGGTTTTTTTGAAAAAATATGTTAAAAAGACCTTGCCGTAGTCAAACTATATGAATTGTGTTAGGTTTGGAAATCCAGGTCTAGAGCGTCTTTTATCGAAAAACTTGCTTTCGAAGAAAATGATTTCTATTCGAAGAAAATGTTTTTGAACAACTATTACTTACGAACAAATTTCCGTTCAAAGAAATGGTGTTCGAATAAATTTCCGTTTAAAAAAAATGTTTTCAAACAAATTTTCATTAGAAGAAATGGTTTTCATAAAAATTTCCGTTCGAAGAAAATGTTTTCGAACAAAGTTCTGCGACCCGTCGTGTTGCTACCTTGAGTTTTTATTGGATGTTGATTTTTTAAAAACTTTTCTATGAGTGTGTGTGTGTGTACCTGTGTGTCTCTTAATTCTACTTTGTTTTGCAATCATTACAGTGTAGCTACTTTCGATCTTTGTTTGAACCTTTTGTTTTTCAATCTTTTGTATTTTCGACCTTTTGTACTTTCGAACTTTTGTATTTTCGACTTTTTGTATTTTCGACCTTTTCTTCGCCGCCCGCTTTTTTTTGAACAATAATAAAAATAATAGTAGGTATATTATAAACCTGGAGCGTGCAGTGTTTACTTTTAATACCACGGCGGGAATTTTCATGCTCGACCGGAAGAAGGGCTATAATTTGCTAAGTGACTAAAAGGGACTTTAATGCCAAGGTTTATTTTTATATACTAAAAATAATAATAATCATAAACTAAATAAATAGGTATTAAACCACTTACCGTACTGTAGTTTTAGCATGTCAAGTATATAAAAAAACAGTGGGCAGTGATAGTTGTCATGGCATTACATTAAACAAAAGTCAGTCAGATGCTAACAAACAAAGGTCACTCATCGTCAAGCAAGGTAAAGCTTGCTTGACGATGAGTGACCTTATAACAAACAATGTGGAAAAATATTATTTATTTCATAACAAACTAATTAAGTTTACTCGAGAAAAAGTTCGAATTACATTTCTCGAAGATGGAAAATAAAGCATATTCTTACTTTGAGATGGGCATGGAAATGATGCAATAAACAGAATTTCGAAAATTTCACAGTTTCCTGGTTTACAGCCTGGAGAAGTCTAGAAAGTTAAATGCTTCGTTTATATGGAAGCAATATTCTATGCCTAAGGACACAATAACGATCAAAACGAACCAAGCCATCGGCAAAGTAAAGTAAGCTTACGGCAAGCTGGAACAAAATAATCGGTATCGTGTATATATTCCTTTTTGTTTTTTGTATTATGATAAAATAAAATAATCCAAAAACCTATATTTTGCCTTTATGGTTTTAAAGAAATTACTTTCAATCACTGGAGACAAGAAATACTACCTTAGCCCATGAAAAAAGGGATTAAACGTACACCTTTATTCCGTAGAGAGCATAAAACATTTATTAAATAATACAAAACCCAACATAATAGTTTTCTATATTTTAGAATATATATAAAACATGCAAACTATATTTTTGGTTTCCTTCGCTGTGTGGACTGCTGGACACAGGGTCCTAATAAATTTGAAATCATAAAAAACTTAGTTTTTTTAGGTTTGTTTATTTGGACAGTAAAATTTATATACCGGATGTGACGGACAGTTCTTTACGTAACATTTGTAAACCATTTAATTTTTTTAAACATAAAAAAAGCTATGCTCCTGACAGTGTCAGATTTGAGTTTTTCGTAAATGAGGTTATGTTTGGTGTCGCTACCCCTGGGAGAGCGGCTAGTTCACAACTTGCATTCCGTTTGCTATTGGTCGAAATAGTCAGCTGACTTTTTAATGTTGAACGTTGCCGTTTAAGATTATTATTATATTATATTAAGAGATGGTGCCACCAGTCAAGCATTTAACAAACTTTATGTTTACAGCTTTCGGCGTAAAATACGAATATATACTAGTTGTAAGTGACTAAAAAGAGTAGTGGTTTGTGCAGTACATACCTATTGAATTTAACTAAATCTATGCATATGCCGATGAGTTTTTTTTTTATTGTTTTTTAAAAACATATTTTTTTTTTTTTTAATTAGCTTCCTTATCCTGTTTTCCTGTCGAAATCGGTGTTAACCTAACCCTGATAAATTATTCGACAACGTATCCTAACCTGTCCAGATACGCCCCGGTCAGGATACGTTTCCCATCAATTGACCACGGTTAGGTTTTGTTTCAGTTTGGTTTAACACCGATTTCAACCTCCCAAAACGAGGACAGGAGAGTTTTAATTTTAAAAATCCCGCCTGACTATGTCAACCAATAGCAAATGGAATGCAATTGTGAACTATCCGCTCGTTGGAAGATGCCAGGCTTTCAGGATGCAGTGACCCTAAGAATAGTCGCCACAGTCTCCATCTGACGAAAATAAGTCGAAGGCGGAATTTTTCAGGGGTGCCACGACCACGTGGTCACTTTGTGCAAGGAAAACTTAAGTTTGCGACACGCTCCCTAGAGGGAGCCACACATATAGGCAGGGAACTGCGTACAGCCGACCTGAAAATAGGTTCATAATATGAATAAAATGAACGGGACCCAAGAAACAAACCTTTAAAACATAAATTTCAAACTTTCTATAAATTCGTATAATTAAAAATAATGTTTGTATAATTATGTAAAATTTCTTGTGTGCCTAATATTATAGATTTGTTAAAAAATTCTAATTTTCTACTTAGCAATAAAAAGTTGAAAATAGCCCTAAAAAACTACTATTTACGGATTAGATCAAATTTTGGTCCAGGAGGTGAGTTACAGGGTGATATCGAAAATAGTAGTAAATCTTAATTAAAATCACATTTTTAAAAAACAACTCTGTCAGGAGTTTTAGTTAGCAAATAAGAGTAAGAAATACATTAAAATATGTATCATGAACTTATTGTATTATTTTTAGATCCAGGACGTGAGAGACCTACAGGGTGATATCGAAATTAGAAGCGTAATTTTCTAAAAAACAAATTTTTAAAAACAATGTTGTCAAGAGCTTTCGTTAGCAAAAAATTATTTGAAACACGTTACACAATCATACCATTATCAGATTTAATCACCTTCAGGTCCAGGAATTGAGCTACATGGTGATATAGAAATTATTAGTGTGTGTAAATTTTCTAAAAATCACATTTTTAAAAAGCAAGGTTGTCCGAAGCTTTTGTTAGCAAAGTATAGTTAGGAATACGTTAAACAATCATACCATTAACTGACTGTATCACCGTTAGGTCCAGGAAATGAGGTACAGGGTGATATCGAAATTAGTAATAAAATTTCGTAAAAATCACGTTTTTAAAAATCAACGTTGTCAGGAGCGTTTGTTAGCAAAAAATAGTTAGGAACACGTTAAGCAATCATACCACTTACTAAATTTCATTTACTTCCAGTAGGTAAGCTGCAGGGTGATATCTAAATAGCAGTAAAGATTTTGAAAAATCACGTTTTTAAAAAACAAGGGAGGTGAGCTACAGGGTGAAATGAATAAATAAACCCAAAAATATTCACATATATTTACGTGAAAAACTTTTACTATTTATTTGACAAATTTACAAGTTAATATGATAAAATTTTGACATTAAAACATATTAGTTAATATAACCAAATCAACCTAAGCCCCTAACTAACCTTGGTCAAAATAAAAGTTTACAAATACACATAAGAAATCCAAAAATCCCTACATTTATTTACGTAACAACATCTTGGTTCCTTGTTCTTTTACAAATTCACAAGTTAGTTTGAAAAAATCATGGCTTTATAATACATATCAAGTATAACCAAACCGAACCAAACCCATATAAATAAGGTTGGTCAATATAAAAATGTACAATAATTATTTACAGAAAAACCTGCCTGCCTTCGTTGTTAATTCACAAATTTATAGTAAATCAAAATTTTTTTACAAATATTTTACATTTGTTTGATTTGTTAATTAACAAATTTACAAGATATTTTAGAATCTTGGCCCTAAAATATATATTTAATGTAACAAAACGAAAGCCTTCACTAGGCTTGCCTAATGTAAACATTTACAAACATACACGATAAATATAAAAATCTGCACATTTATTTACAGGAAAAAACTCTCTTCGTTGTTATTTCACAAATTTGCATGTTTTTTAGGCAACAATTTAACACCCAAGTTATCTATTTAACATAACCAAACCGAGCCAAATCAAATCCTTATAATTATTAAGCTTGCTCAATATAAAAATGTACAAATACACATAATAAATATTACATTTATTTACATTGACAAACAACAACCTGCACACAAATATTTTTGTCCCGTATGTCGTTCTTAGTTTTATTTAATTACTTGTATATAGACTTCTTCCAAAGTGAAGCGACTCAATATTTTGCATTTCTTTCAAAAAATCTGTTAATACCTGTACCGCTACATAGTTATTTGGTTGTCTGATAAAGGGATATATTTCTTTACTTCTTTAGCTATTTTTACTGAAAACTCCAAATCAACAAAAGCAGTAGTTTCATCCCACTTAAGGTCTTTTATCTTTAAATTTTAAATATCTTTTACATAAATATTTTTTTGTATCGCTTAGGCTTTTAATTGTTTGTACAATAGTTATTTACCTAACAAGTGCGGAAAGAGGTACTTTTCCGCACGCGACGGCAGTTGCACAATCGACGCGGAGCGGAGTTCGGGCAAGCCGTCAAGGATGGAAAAGATAGTTTCCGCAAGAATTAGGTACAATGTTTTTCCTACGAGTGTTTTTGTCCATCTTCTTTATCAAAAAACATGTTTTAATTCGCAAAGATTTTATAATAATGCTAGAAAATGATACGTAAGATAGAATAGTTACATAAATCATTTAATGAGTCCTAAATATCTTCATTTTTAACAAAACAAAAATCGTGCGGAAAAGAAATTTTTCAGCACTAGTGCGGAAAAGTTACTTTTCCATACGTTTTTTAACTTTTATTTTTACTTGATTTTTTTATGCACGGAAAAATATTAAAACAGGATTTTTTTATTATGATATATTAAAAAGAAACTTTATGTAAAGAACATTTAAATAACAATAACGAAAAAGTTAACGATGGTAGATATTGAAATTGAAAGTGCACTTTCTGTTTGTTGCATGCTTCAATATACATCAGATGCCGCAACATCTTGAATAACGTCGTTTCTTATTGGAATTTGATTGGTTGGTGTTTGGCCCACTACAGAAATGCCTTGATCAGTTTGCTGCTTAGAATTACTACTGTAGTGAATGGAGAAAGGTATATTGGTCTGTACAGGCTGTAACACATTACATGATTCTTCATTCGGTGCTTCTGGTAGCATCGGTACAGCAGCACTTCTTGAAAATGAAACTTGTGTGTAGGAGAACGGGTTTTCATTTGAAAACGATTGTGGACGGGAAGGTTCTTGCAATTTGGACGTGCGAAAAAAATCGTGAGGAAAGTAAAAATGATGCGAAAAAGTAAAATTGTGCGGAAAAGTAATTAACGTAATATTCTTTTAATAGATCGCTCAAGAAACCCTAACTTATATGTTCTTGGTTTGTAAACAGTAAGGTGAGGCCAAAAGTTATTTTTAAAAATATGATTTATAAAAGAATTTACTACTAGTATCTTACCTACTGGACCTAAATGTAACGCAGTTAGTGAATGGTGTGGTTTGTTTACATATTCCTAACTATTTTTTGCTCACCAAGACTCCTGATAAAGTTGATTTTTAAAATTGTGATTTTTACAAAAGTGTTTTACTAATTTTGATATCACCCTGTACCTTACTCCAAGGACCTAAAGGTAATACAGTCAGTTAATGTTATGATTTTTTAACGTGTTCCTAAGCATTTTTTGATAATGAAAGCTCTTGACAACATTGTTTTCTAAAAATGTGATTTTTAGAAAAATACACTAGTAATTTCGATATCACCCAGTAGCTCACTTGCTGGCTCTAAAGGTAATACAATAAGTTAGTGATATGATTTTTTAAGGTATTTCTAACTCTTGTTTGCTAAGTAAAACCCCTGACAAAGTTGTTTTTAACAATGTAAATTGTACAACTATTTTTGATATCACCCTGTAACTCACCCCCTGAACCTAAATTTGAAATAATCCGTTAATACATAGTTTAACTTTTTGGGCTATTTTCAACTTTTTATTGTTAAGTAGAGAACTAGAATTTCTAAACAAATCTATAATAGATTTTAAGGTCACCCTGTAGCAGACCTGAACCTAACCTTTATAACCTGGGTTTGGCAGACTTTTTTTCTATCTCTTCTCATACCTGATCATAAGAAATATTAGACAAACATTATTTTTAATTATATGATAATAATAACAAGTTTGATATTTATATATTCAAAGGTTATTTTTTGGGCCACGGGTTGCAATAAATCCGAAAATTATTTTTTTTCATAAATTTATCAACTTATCGTTTTCTTTCCTAAAATTCATTTGATTTCGTTAAAATTAAATTACGTGGATTTTGTGGTCGGCTGTACTTTGCATGTCATGTTCGTGTTATTTGAATCCAACTTTAACGAAATAAGAAAAACGTCTCATGGTTTTGTTATTGTTTTTTTTCCGGAAAAATACAATTTTTTAAGAACCTGTGCATCATCAACAATCCCGGAAAAATATTGAACTATCAGCAATCGAGTTTAAAGGTAGGTTTTAGATTATATTTTTCCTCATTTTTCGGTTTTTGCCGCTGTACAAAAAACTGAAATTTACGATGTTGCCATGATTTAGGGCTTAAATTTGAGGCGTCAAATTTTTTCAGATTGTTTCAAATTATTTCAAATTTTAAAGAATTGCCCCCAATGGGGGCAATTCTTCAAAATTTGAAATAATTTGAAATAATCTGACGAAATTTGAAACAACAGAATTTAGGTGTAAATCTTGACAACACTGCAATTTCAGCTTTGTGTAAAACGTCTTACACCACACGGTAATGGGCCAACTTAGGAAATTATGAAAACCCCAAAAATTTAAAATATGCGGGAAAATTTAATCTAAAACCTACCTTGAAACTCGGCTACTGATAATCCACAAGTTCTTGATAAATTGTATTTTTCCGAGCACCTCATCATACAACGGTTTTTCTATCTGGCAAATTTGACAACTGTCAGTCAAAGATCACCAAGGGGACTGTCAGTTACGAAATACTATGTTGCCAATTCATTGTTTCCAAGTGAAACCAATAAAGGTACCGTTCACAAGTTGGATTCACTTTTTAAATATGTTGTTAAAATATTTTTACGAAAAACTCTTACAACGTAACGTGCAAGGTGGTACCTAAGGGGGGATCAATCTCCCCCCGATATTTTTAGGAATAAAAAGTAATCAAACATTTAGTAGTGATAATAATAGTAGAGATATGGATAATTCGCATTTTTTACGGCGGAATTGATTCTGATTTTTGAGATTTTTGCTTATAATAGCTGAAAACTTGCTCAAACTAAAGTTTGGTTAAGTATTTTGTTTTCTAAAAAATTTAAATCTTAAAGGTATTTTTTTATACCTAAATGCATGGAGAGTGGAAAAAAAATTTTGTTTTCTAAATCTCATAATTTTATTCATAAACATTTGTGTGTTTTAAATAATATTACTTGACTTGACTGCAAAATCAATCCAAGATTTGAGCAGCTGCTAAAAAATTGTTTTTCTTTGTCGTGTTTTTGAACTTGATTTTAAAATAAATTTGAATGAAAAAGGAAGCTTGGCTGACTTATTTTTTAGCCACTCATAGGTAGGAAGGCTATTGGGGACCGTCAAAAAAAACCTTTTTATTTTTGCTCAAAATAAGTTTGGGCCAAAAAAATCAAAATGGCTGTCTGTCTTTATTCATAGTTCTTTTAAAAATAAAACCAAATAATTTAAATAATTAGGCACTTTGTCTGCAAGTTTAATGAAAATTTTTACTTGGTTTTATTTTTATAAGTTTAAAAAAAAACAAATTCAATTTTTTTACCCTTATTATATTTGTTATAATCAAAACCTTAAAAACTATTTTATTTTTTTTTTACTTTTTCAAATTAGGTAGCTATTCAATGAACCTACAGAGTAAATAATTTTGCACTGGAATTTATTCTTTAGCTTTTTAACTATTTCTTCAATTTCAATATATTTTAATTATAGTATCTAAGGTTTTAAACCCGTTATATTTTGTTTGTGTATTTTATTCCGGGATTAACATTAATATTGATAAAGGTACACAATTGACAGGGTGCAAAATTTTTTGCCAACTTTTTTGGACGATAGCTTTTCTAAAAGGTTCGATGTCATCACATTTCGTGCATTGCCTAATACAAAAAGCAAATTTTGCATTTTTTTTTAAATTAAACCAAACCTCACCTTTGTCGATTGATGGGAAACTTATCCTAACCTGTTAATTCAACTCTGGTTAATTGATCGAAAACGTGACCTAACCGGTCCATTGGACACTTTTTTTTTGGTGGAAAAGGGGCGTGTATGGACAGGTAATGATAAGTTTGCGATCAATTGAAGGGGCGACGGACGAAACGTCGAAACACAAAATGTCGAAAGTACAAAATGTCGAAGAAACAAAAATACCAATAGTTGAAAAATTTAAAAGACAGAAAATAAAACCTAACCAGGTCAGGTTAGGTTTTAAAGTATATTACAAAAAAAAGGCACCTGATCTGGTCAGGTTAGTTTCTATTAATATATCTAATAACCCAAGCTTTCGACATTCTGGACTTTCAACATTTTGTAATTCTTCTTCATTCGCACACACAGTTTCCAATAGAATCTACATTTATTTTTATTTTAATATTTATTTTTATCCTTATAAACCCAACAGCAACGTCTTTTAGACGAAAATTGTTTGTAGCACCCCTGTAATCTTCCGCCGGCGGCGACTGTAGCAAGTATTTCTGATTACCCTATCCAAAACCTCATGGGCCGTTACTGAATAACAGCAGTTTCTATATGGGAGGACCCCCCAGAATAAAAAACTATATACGTGCCTAGCTTTGATAAGAAAAGTAAAAAAATAATAACCACTTCAATAATTTGACCAGTATCCCACCTAGTCAGATTTTTCTGGCAGATTTTAAAGAAATAATTTGACATTCCCTTAAAAATCCGTTCAAATATAACGGTGGCAACAGCGTAGAGCTAATTTTGTAGCGACCCTTCCACGACATGCAGTTAGTCCCTTTTTGTTAATTTTACCGTGAAAAACAAAGAAAGAAAGTAAACTTAGCTGACCTCATAAAGGAAACGAATAGGACTCATAAATTTGAAAGAAATGGGACGAAATGTGACGAAATCTGACATTTCAGTTTGTGTGGTTAATGGTTATCTGCTTTGAATTTATTTACAATTTTTAAATTAAAAATTTTTAATAAATTAGGCGTTTTTAATTAAAAAAATATATTATATCGTGAAGCTACATCTATCAAAAAGTGGGAAATGGCCTTTTAAGTAAGTTTTTAAGTTTAAAATTTCCTTTTAAACGAGAAATCTTAAGCGCCAGATTATGTCACATTTTTTCAAATTTCGTCAAATTTTTTGAAATGTAAAGAATTGACCCCAATCTGGCGCTTTAAGATTTCTCGTTTAAAAGGCAATTTTTAAACTTAAAAACTTACCTAAAAGGCCATTTCCCACTTTTTGATAGATGTAGCTTCACGATATAATATTTGTTTTTAATTAAAAACCCATAATTTGTTGAAAATTTTAATTTAAAAATTGTAAATAAATTCAAAGCAGAAAGCCATTAACCGCACAAACTGAAAAAGTCAGATTTCGTCACATTTCGTCACATTTCTTTCAAGTTTATGAGTCCTATTCGTTTTCTTTATGAGGTCAGCTAAGTTTACTTTCTTTCTTTGTTTTTCACGGTAAAATTAACAAAGAGGGACTAATTGCATGTCGTGGAAGGGTCGCTACAAAATTAGCTCTACGCTGTTGCCACCGTTATATTTGAACAGATTTTTAAGGGAATGTCAAATTATTTCTTTAAAATCTGCCAGAAAAATCTGACTAAGTGTAATCCTGGTCAAATTATTGAAGTGGTGATTATTTTTTTACTTTTTAAAAAAGCTAGGCACGTATATAGTTTTTTATTCTGGGGGGTCCTCCCATATAGAAACTGCTGTTCTTCAGTGACGTCCCATGACACAGCTTTCGTAAACCAGAGAGAAAATAATAAATTGTCTCTGTCGTAAATTAACACGCGCCCATAAGGTTTTGGATCGGGTAATTAGAAATACTAGGGTCACTGCATCCTGGAAGTCTAGCGCCTCCCAGGGGTAGCGACACGAGTGTCAAAACCGTACTCAAAATTCCATAGACGTTCGTGAAAAATACTCATTTTTATACAGTCTGAGAAAAGAAAAATGTTTTAATAAAACTTAAAAAGAACTCGTTTTTATACAGCTTAAGAAATAAAAAATATGTTCCTTGAGTTTTTGGGTTATGAATATTTATTGTAGGTATTATTGTTAAAAATCATTTTCTTTTAAATATTATTTCTGTTTTTGTATAAAAATAATACGTAATAAATAAACAAACAGGACAGAAATACATTTCTATGTTAAAAGTTTATTAATAGTATATAATATATCAAGGGATAAAATGAAACTTTTATCACGATGTTTATACGCTATTTTTCGCAATGTTTAATTTATTTTCCAAGGTTTTTTCCCATTTTTTTGGGTGTTTTCGGTATTGTGGTTTTTTTTAGTACCTCTTTATTCTGAATTTTACATTTTATCAAAAGACAAAAAATGCCCAAATACAGTTCGAGTTTTTGTAAGGTTCGGCTTAATTATTTATAATTTTATAGTACATTTCATATAAATATCGTAATATTATTGTTCGAAAGCATAAACTTCGAAAATCATTTTCTTCAAACCAAAAATTGTTCTAAAACATATTCTTCGAACAAAAGATTGTTCGAAAACGTTTTCTTCAAACAGAAATTTGTTCAAAAACATTTTTTCGAAAACAAATTTTTCGAAAAAAATATATTTGACCTGGCTTGTCAAACTTAACACAACTCATATAGTTCGACTAATGGGGTTTTTTTCTAACAATTTTTGGAAACAAAAACTTCCCTGACTTCTTTCCCGGGATCCTAGAGAGTGTGAAACCAAACCGAACCAACCGAGACCTATTGTCGAAAAATGATTTCCCTAAATTAGCTTTCCGGTCCTCATTTTGGAAGGTTGAAATCGGTGTTACTCTAACCTTTCTTAATTGAGCACATCAGGAGGTATCTGGACCGGTTCGGATACGTTTGCGATCAATTGACAAAGTTTAGGAAAATACAAATTTCGACCTTCCAAAAGGAGGAAAGTAGACAAATTTTCAGAATGTTTACGATCCCGGGAAAGAAGTCAGGGTTTTTTTGAAAAAATATGTTAAAAATTGTGTTAGGTTTGGAAATCCAGGTCTAGAGCGTCTTTTATCGAAAAACTTGCTTTCGAATAAAATTATTTCTATTCGAAGAAAATGTTTTTGAACAACTATTACTTACGAACAAATTTCCGTTCAAAGAAATAGTGTTCGAATAAATTTCCGTTTAAAAAAAATGTTTTCGAACAAATTTCCATTAGAAGAAATTGTTTTCATAAAAATTTCCGTTCGAAGAAAATGTTTTCGAACAAAGTTTTGCGACCCGTCGTGTTGCTACCTTGAGTTTTTATTGGATGTTGATTTTTTAAAAACTTAATTCTACTTTGTTTTGCAATCATTACAGTGCAGCTACTTTCGATCTTTGTTTGAACCTTTTGTTTTTCAATCTTTTGTATTTTCGACCTTTTGTACTTTCGAACTTTTGTATTTTCGACTTTTTGTATTTTCGACCTTTTCTTCGCCGCCCGCTTTTTTTGAACAATAATAAAAATAATAGTAGGTATATTATAAACCTAGGGCGTGTGTGTGTTTACTTTTAATACCACGGCGGGAATTTTCATGCTCGACCGGAAGAAGGGCTATAATTTGCTAAGTGACTAAAAGGGACTTTAATGCCAAGGTTTATTTTTATATACTAAAAATAATAATAATCATAAACTAAATAAATAGGTATTAAAACACTTACCGTACTATAGTTTTAGCATGTCAAGTATATAAAAAAGCAGTGGGCAGTGATAGTTGTCATGGCATTACATTAAACAAAAGTCAGTCAGATGCTAACAAACTAAGGTCACTCATCGTCAAGCAAGGTAAAGCTTGCTTGACGATGAGTGACCTTATAACAAACAATGTAGAAAAAATATTATTTATTTCATAACAAACTAATTAAGTTTAGTCGAGAAAAAGTTCGAATTACATTTCTCGAAGATGGAAAATAAAGCATATTCTTACTTTGAGATGGGCATGGAAATGATGCAATAAACAGAATTTCGAAAATTTCACAGTTTCCTGGTTTACAGCCTGGAGAAGTCTAGAAAGTTAAATGCTTCGTTTATATGGAAGCAATATTCTATGCCTAAGGACACAATAACGATCAAAACGAACCAAGCCATCGGCAAAGTACAGTAGGCTTACGGCAAGCTGGAACAAAATAATCGGTATCGTGTACATATTCCTTTTTGTTTTTTGTATTATGATAAAATAAAATAATCCAAAAATCTATATTATATTACTTTCAATCACTGGGGACAAGAAATACTACCGTAGCCCATGAAAAAAGGGATTAAACGTACACCTTTATTCCGTAGAGAGCATAAAAAATTTATTAAATGATACAAAACCCAACATAATAGTTTTCTATATTTTAGAATATATATAAAACATGCAAACTATATTTGTTTCCTTCGCTGTATGGGTCCTAACACAGGGTCCTAATAAATTTGAAATCATAAAGAACTTAGTTTTTTTAGGTTTGTTTATTTGGACAGTAAAATTTATATACCGGATGTGACGGACAGTTCTTTGCGTAACATTTGTAAACCATTTAATTTTTTTAAACATAAAAACAGCTACGCTCCTGACAGTGTCAGATTTGAGTTTTTCGTAAATGAGGTTATGTTTGGTGTCGCTACCCCTGGGAGACATGAGCGGCTAGTTCACAACTTGCATTCCGTTTGCTATTGGTCGAAATAGTCAGCTGACTTTTTGATGTTGAACGTTGCCGTTTAAGATTATTATTATATTATATTAAGAGATGGTGCCACCAGTCAAGCATTTAACAAACTTTATGTTTACAGCTTTCGGCGTAAAATACGAATATATACTAGTTGTAAGTGACTAAAAAGTGTAGTGGTTTGTGCAGTACATACCTATTGAATCTAACTAAATCTATACATATGCCGATGAGTTTTTTTTTATTGTTTTTTAAAAACATATTATATTTTTTTTTAATTAGCTTCCCTATCTTGTTTTCCTGTCGAAATCGGTGTTAACCTAACCCTGATAAATTATTCGACAACGTATCCTAACCTGTCCAGATACGCCCCGGTTAGGATACGTTTCCCATCAATTGACCACGGTTAGGTTTTGTTTCAGTTTGGTTTAACACCGATTTCAACCTCCCAAAACGAGGACAGGAGAGTTTTAATTTTAAAAATCCCGCCTGACTATGTCAACCAATAGCAAATGGAATGCAAGTTCTGAACTATCCGCTCGTTGGAAGATGCCAGGCTTTCAGGATGCAGTGACCCTAAGAATAGTCGCCACCTGACGAAAATAAGTCGAAGGCGGAATTTTTCAGGGGTGCCACGACCACGTGGTCACTTTGTGCAAGGAAAACTTAAGTTTGCGGCACGCTCCCTAGAGGGAGCCGCACATATAGGCAGATAACTGCGTACAGCCGACCTGAAAATAATTTCATAATATGAATAAAATGAACGGGACCCAAGAAACAAACCTTTAAAACATAAATTTCAAACTTTCTATAAATTCGTATAATTAAAAATAATGTTTGTATAATTATGTAAAATTTCTTGTGTGCCTAATATTATAGATTTGTTAAAAAATTCTAATTTTCTACTTAGCAATAAAAAGTTGAAAATAGCCCCAAAAACTACTACTTACGGATTAGATCAAATTTTGGTCCAGGAGGTGAGTTACAGGGTGATATCGAAAATAGTAGTAAATCTTAATAAAAATCACATTTTTAAAAAACAACTCTGTCAGGAGTTTTAGTTAGCAAATAAGAGTAAGAAATACATTAAAAAATGTATCATGAACTTATTGTATTATTTTTAGATCCAGGACGTGAGAGACCTACAGGGTGATATCGAAATTAGAAGCGTAATTTTCTAAAAAACAAATTTTTAAAAAACAATGTTGTCAAGAGCTTTCGTTAGCAAAAAATTATTTGAAACACGTTACACAATCAGACCATTATCAGATTTTATCACCTTCAGGTCCAGGAATTGAGCTACATGGTGATATAGAAATTTCTTAGTGTGTGTAAATTTTCTAAAAATCACATTTTTAAAAAGCAAGGTTGTCCGGAGCTTTTGTTAGCAAAGTATAGTTAGGAATACGTTAAACAATCATACCATGAACTAACTGTATCACCGTTAGGTCCAGGAAGTGAGGTACAGGGTGATATCGAAATTAGTTATAAAATTTCGTAAAAATCACGTTTTTAAAAAACAACGTTGTCAGGAGCGTTTGTTAGCAAAAAATAGTTAGGAACACGTTAAGCAATCATACCACTTACTAAATTTCATTTACTTCCAGTAGGTAATCTGCAGGGTGATATCTAAATAGCAGTAAAGATTTTGAAAAATCACGTTTTTAAAAAACAAGGGAGGTGAGCTACAGGGTGAAATGAATAAATAAATCCAAAAATATTCACATATATTTACGTGAAAAACTTTTACTATTTATTTGACAAATTTACAAGTTACATATTAGTTAATATAACCAAATCAACCTAAGCCCCTAACTAACCTTGGTCAAAATAAAAGTTTACAAATACACATAAGAAATCCAAAAATCCCTACATTTATTTACGTAACAACATCTTGGTTCCTTGTTCTTTTACAAATTCACAAGTTAGTTTGAAAAAATCATGGCTTTATAATACATATCAAGTATAACCAAACCGAACCAAACCCATATAAATAAGGTCAATATAAAAATGTATAATAATTATTTACAGAAAAACCTGCCTGCCTTCGTTGTTAATTCACAAATTTATAGTAAATCAAATTTTCTTTACAAATATTTTACATTTGTTTGATTTGTTAATTAACAAATTTACAAGATATTTTAGAATCTTGGCCCTAAAATATATATTTAATGTAACAAAACGAAAGCCTTCACTAGGCTTGCCTAATGTAAACATTTACAAACATACACAACGACTTCGTTGTTATTTCACAAATTTGCATGTTTTTTATGCAACAATTTGACACCCAAGTTATCTATTTAACATAACCAAACCGAGCCAAATCAAATCCTTATAATTATTAAGCTTGCTCAATATAAAAATGTACAAATACACATAATAAATATTACATTTATTTACATTGACAAACAACAACCTGCACACAAATATTTTTGTCCCGTACGTCGTTCTTAGTTTTATTTAATTACTTGTATATAGACTTCTTCCAAAGTGAAGCGACTCAATATTTTGCATTTCTTTCAAAAAATCTGTTAATACCTGTACCGCTACATAGCTATTTGGTTGTCTGATAAAGGGATATATTTCTTTACTTCTTTAGCTATTTTTACTGAAAACTCCAAATCAACAAAAGCAGTAGTTTCATCCCACTTAAGGTCTTTTATCTTTAAATTTTAAATATCTTTTACATAAATATTTTTTGTATCGCTTAGGCTTTTAATTGTTTGTACAATAGTTATTGACCTAACAAGTGCGGAAAGAGGTACTTTTCCGCACGCGACGGCAGTTGCACAAACGACGCGGAGCGGAGTTCGGGCAAGCCGTCAAGGATGGAAAAGATAGTTTCCGCAAGAATTAGGTACAATGTTTTTCCTACGAATGTTTTTGTCCATCTTCTTTATCAAAAAACATGTTTTAATTCGCAAAGATTTTATAATAATGCTAGAAAATGATACGTAAGATAGAATAGTTACATAAATCATTTAATGAGTCCTAAATATCTTCATTTTTAACAAAACAAAAATCGTGCGGAAAAGAAATTCTTCAGCACTAGTGCGGAAAAGTTACTTTTCCGTACGTTTTTTTAACTTTTATTTTTACTTGATTTTTTTATGCACGGAAAAATAATAAAACAGGATTTTTTTATTATGATATATTAAAAAGAAACTTTATGTAAAGAACATTTAATTAACAATAACGAAAAAGTTAACGATGGTAGATATTGAAATTGAAAGTGCACTTTCTGTTTGTTGCATGCTTCAATATACATCAGATGCCGCAACATCTTGAATAACGTCGTTTCTTATTGGAATTTGATTGGTTGGTGTTTGGCGCACTACAAAAATGCCTTGATCAGTTTGCTGCTTAGAATTACTACTGTAGTGAATGGAGAAAGGTATATTGGTCTGTACAGGCTGTAACACATTACAGGATTCTTCATTCGGTGCTTCTGGTAGCATCGGTACAGCAGCACTTCTTGAAAATGAAACTTGTGTGTAGGAGAACGGGTTTTCATTTGAAAACGATTGTGGACGGGAAGGTTCTTGCAATTTGGACGTGCGGAAAAAAATCGTGAGGAAAGTAAAAATGATGCGAAAAAGTAAAATTGTGCGGAAAAGTAATTAACGTAATATTCTTTTAATAGATCGCTCAAGAAACCCTAACTTATATGTTCTTGGTTTGTAAACAGTAAGGTGAGGCCAAAAGTTATTTTTAAAAATATGATTTATAAAAAAAAATACTACTAGTATCTTACCTACTGGACCTAAATGTAACGCAGTTAGTGAATGGTGTGGTTTGTTTACATATTCCTAACTATTTTTTGCTCACCAAGACTCCTGATAAAGTTGATTTTTAAAATTGTGATTTTTACAAAAGTGTTTTACTAATTTTGATCACCCTGTACCTTACTCCAAGGACCTAAAGGTAATACAGTCAGTTAATGTTATGATTTTTTAACGAGTTCCTAAGCATTTTTTGATAATGAAAGCTCTTGACAACATTGTTTTCTAAAAATGTGATTTTTAGAAAAATACACTAGTAATTTCGATATCACCCAGTAGCTCACTTGCTGGCTCTAAAGGTAATACAATAAGTTAGTGATATGATTTTTTAAGGTATTTCTAACTCTTGTTTGCTAAGTAAAACTCCAGACAAAGTTGTTTTTAACAATGTAAATTGTACAACTATTTTTGATATCACCCTGTAACTCACCCCCTGAACCTAAATTTGAAATGATCCGTTAATACATAGTTTAACTTTTTGGGCTATTTTCAACTTTTTATTGTTAAGTAGAGAACTAGAATTTCTAAACAAATCTATAATAGATTTTAAGGTCACCCTGTAGCAGACCTGAACCTAACCTTTATAACCTGGGTTTGGCAGACTTTTTTCTATCTCTTCTCATACCTGATCATAAGAAATATTAGACAAACATTATTTTTAATTATATGATAATAATAACAAGTTTGATATTTATATATTCAAAGGTTATTTTTTGGGCCACGGGTTGCAATAAATCCGAAAATTATTTTTTTTTCATAAATTTATCAACTTATCGTTTTCTTTCCTAAAATTCATTTGATTTCGTTAAAATTATATTACGTTTGATTTTGTGGTCGGCTGTACTTTGCATGTCATGTTCGTGTTATTTGAATCCAACTTTAACGAAATAAGAAAAACGTCTCATGGTTTTGTTATTGTTTTTCTTCCGGAAAAATACAATTTTTTAAGAACCTGTGCATCAACAACAATCCCGGAAAAATATTGAACTATCAGCAATCGAGTTTAAAGGTAGATTTTAGATTATATTTTTCCTCATTTTTCGGTTTTTGACGCTGTACAAAAAACTGAAATTTACGATGTTGCCATGATTTAGGGCTAAAATTTGAGGCGTCAAATTTTTTCAGATTGTTTCAAATTATTTCAAATTTTAAAGAATTGCCCCCAATTTGGCGGTTAAGATTTCTCGTTTAAAAGGCAATTTTTAAACTTAAAAACTTACCTACAAGGCAATTTTCCACTTTTTGTTGGATGCAGCATCACGATATAATTATTTTTTTAGCAAAAATGCCTTAGTTGTTGTAATTTTTTAATTTAAAAATTGGAAATAAATTCACACCATCACTAGAAATTGACATGTCAAATATCGCCAAATTTTTTCAGATTTGTAATTTCTATTCGTTTTCTTTATAAGGTCAGCTAAGTTTACTTTCCTTCTTTGTTTTTCACGGCAAAATTAACAAAGAGGCACTAAGTTCATGTCGTGGAAGGTGCGTGAAAGGGTCGCTACAGAATTTGCTCCACGCTGTTGCCACCGTTATATTTTTACCGGGTTTTTATGGAAAAGTCAAATAATTTCAAATATTGTCCCTAAAATTAGCCAGATATTCTGACTGAAGTGGGACTTGGTCAAATTTTGTAAGTGGTGATTATTTTTGTACTTTTGTTATCAAAACGACCAATTTTCGGTTCGGTTCGGTTCATGTAAAATATAAATAAAAGTTATTTAATTTTTATCTGGAACTGGATGTGCGCATGTGCGACATCGCGTCACGTGACATTTATTGTTGTTTTGATAGAGTATTTTTTTGTTTCTTCGTACCATTTTAAGCAATCCAACTTTTAAAAGCGAATCCTTATCCATCGTCATAAATAAATCATCCAAGATCATTAAATAAAAATGGCCTAACAGTCCAATGAAAAAAACGGAATTATTAAGACCGGACATTTTCAAAAACGTCATTCATCAAAACAAGACAACAGCAAAATCGAAGTTTAGTATAACGTCTTTTATCAAAACCGGACAAAATCAAAAAGGACAAAATCATAAAAAGGGGTCTCCTATCTTTTCATGTATACTCGTTCCGTCTCTCTTCTTCTCCTACAAATCGGTCTCATGAAAGTTTGGCGGCAAATTGGTGTTAACCGAACCGAACCGACCTTCTTGGTCAATTAATTGCAAATGAATCCTAACACCTGACCTTTTTTAAAGATGGCCCTTGCTTAATGAAAACGCCTTATGTGCTATAGCCATCACGGTGTTTTTATTAGGCATGGTAGTAAAAAAAATTGCAGTGAAGGACGCTTTAATTGCATAGTTATATCAGAACCGCTCTTCTTTAGGTGAACGTCAAAAGCTAGGCCCGAGCCCTTTTTATGTTTTTGTCCTTTTTTAATTTTGTCCGGTTTTGATAATTTAAAACACTATACAGATCTTCGATTTTGCTCTTGTCTTGTTTTGCAGAATGACGTTTTTGATAATGTCCGGTTATTAATAATTCCGTTTTTAACATAGAACTGTTATAACTTTGTTTATTTATGATCTTTGGACGATTTTTTTTATGATAAACTATGGGGGCCATAAAAAGCCAGTGATTTAATACAAAAATACTTTCACACTGTTTTTTGCAAAAGAAAAGTATTAAAAAATAATTTTAATTTTTCTATGGCTGAATAAACAGCAAAATGTTTTTATTCTAATTTTTATTTTTTTCTGTATAAACCCAGTATAAAATCATTAAAAAACAAGGAAATTAAGTATTATTTCATGATACAAAAAAATAATTTTAAATATCTTATTAGGTTCTACTATCCGGTGCGGAAATGTCTTGAGAATTGACAATTGAGAACCTCCCCTGGACACGCTTAAAGAACTTTTAAAGAACATTCTTGGAATGTCTAGGGGACGTGCCAGAACGTTCACAGGGTGTTGTAATAGGTCGATGTAACCTGTTTGAAAATCGAAAACAACATGTTCCAAAGCATTTTGTTTAAAAATATAGTTTTCGAATGGCATTTTGTTCGAATGGCATCTTTCTCGAATGGCACTTTTTTCGAAAACATCTTTTTCGAATCACATTTTTTTTGAAAGCATGGTGTTCAATGGCATTTTGTTCAAAAAATATTTGTTTCAAAACATTTTCCTTGAACGAAAGACTTGAAAAATGTTACCCTAACATTTGTCAATTGATTGCAAACCTACTCTAACCTGTCTGTAAACCTAACCTTTGTCAATTGGGACGACGGACGAAACATCAAAACACTAAATATAATTTCTACATTTTAAGCTTTGGACATTTTGCAATTCGACATTTTATAATTTCGAAATTTCGTACTTTTGACATTTGATGTTTCGATGTTTCGTGCGTCGCATCCTATCCTACCCTGTGCAGACACACCTTTTCCACCAAAAAAAATGTCCTCAATTGATCGGTTAGGGGATGTTTACGATCAAATTAATGACCAGGGTTGAGTTAACAGGTTGGGATAAGTTTGCGATCAATTGACAAAGGTTAGGGTAACACCGATTTCGATCTGTCAGAAAGAGGACAGAAGAGCTAAGTTTTCGAACAACACACCATTTGAATAAAATGCGATTTGAAAAAGATTTCTTTAAACAAAATGCCATTCGAGAAAGATATATTTTTCCACTCACTTTGCATGCATTTAAGTATAAAAAAATACGTTTAAGATTTAGATTTTTTTAAAAATAGACTAACCAAACTTTGGTTTGAGTATGTTATAAGTAAAAATCTAAAAAATCAGAATCAATTCTACCATAAAAAATGCGAATAATCCATATCTCTACTACTTATCACTAAAAAATGTTTGATTATTTTTTATTTCTAATAATTTTGGGGGAGATTGATCCCCCCTTAGGTACGACCTTGACATAATTAAAAATTAAAAAACAAACTCTGCTACTTTCTCTTGGGAACAATCAATTGGCAACAACGGCAGCAAGTGGCCTTCGAATCTGTAACTGACAGTTGACAAATGTACCGGGCCCAGATGCTTTAAAATCGAGGCTAAAAGATGCCGTACACGAGTGTAGACGTATCATTTCTAAGTTGAAGAACCTACAGAGTGGGTGAATATTATTGTCATTGTTGAAAAGCGGTTTAGGACAACTGGGCGTCGGGCCAACTCGACGACGCCAACTGGGCGCCGAGCCAACTCGGCGGCACCAACTGGGCGCCTGGCCAACTCAGCGCTGGACTAAAAGAACTTTTTTTGATAAAATGTTCAGATGAAAAACAAAATAGATATGTTATTTATACAAAAATATCTTTTAAAATTCCTTTACGCAATTTAAATCCATTAAGTCGAGTGCTGAAATTTGGTAGGTGTAGTGTTTGGTAACCTGGTAACCCAGCAAACATGTATTACAAAAAAGGTACTTTTTAAGTACTGGCTTTTGCTGCACGCCATAACGGCAAAGTACTTTGTAGGAAATACTTAATTTGTATTGATTTGGAACAACGGCCGGCATTAGGCCAGCAAGTATATATTTTAATACAAAAAACACTGTACTTTTAAAGAAATGCATTTTTTAAAACTTTTTTGTACACAAAAGCATGTACTTTTAAAGTAATGTATTTTCTTAATATTTTTAGTACAAAACAAACTTAATTTTTTTAACTCTTTAAAAAAAAACCTGTAGTTTTAAAGCAATGTATTTTATTATTTTTTTTAGTACAAAAAAACTACTTTACTTTTTTACGTGCCACTCACGTCTCATATTTACGGAAAGAATTATTTGATCATTGTATAATGATCTTTAATATTCCTTTTCATATCAGATGAGGATATTTCCAAAGATTATGGAACATTTCACACCAATTTAAAAATAAATAAAATTATTCACATTCTTAAGCTTGACATTCTTCAGTGTACCTGTAAAATGTTTACTAGTGTTTGCCATCTAGCGGCCAGGCCAGCAAACACGTTTTTTTGTAAATACTTTATTTTCACAGTAAAATATTAAATTTTTTTGTACTAAAATAAAGTGCTTTAAAAGCAACCATTTAAAAATACTTTTGAAATGTTTTTTCACTGTTATATTAATTTTGCAGCAAAACTTTTAAACTTTTATTAAAAAATTAAATGTACTTTAAGAGTACCTTCTTCAAAATGTTATTAAAATGTTTTTTTGTAAATATTTTATTTTCACAGTAAAATATTTAGTTTTTTTGTACTAAAATAAAGTGCTCTAAAAGCAACTGTTAAAATATACTTTTAAAATGCTTTTTTGCCATTAACCCTGACTGCACTTGGTATTTTTCATAAATAAAGTATTACTTTTCGTTGTACTAAAAATAAAGTACTAAAATGTTGCATTTTTTGGACTTTTAAATAATATGCAAATTACACAATACAAAAATAATAAAAATAATGCACATCGTTGCCGATGCCAGCAATTAAAGTACAATATTAGTATAGTACCAGCAGGTCGATGTTTGCTGGGAACACTTTAATATAAGTTTTTTATTACAACAATGGCGGATGTCTTTATTTTTAACAGATTTGTCTCAAACTTAATAATAATGAAAATATTGTGCGATAATAACTTACCGAATAATGATTCTTATACAACACGATCGATACGCGTTGTTAGAAAACTCTTAAGATTTCAGGAATAATTAGTTCATTTTAAGTTTGTTTTTATATTATATTATTATATTATTAACAAAGGAGGTGTACATAAAGTATGTAGTGTATGTAATCCAAAGCAAAGATCTCTATATATCTATAACGTAGAATTCATTGCGCTCATTCTGCGTACAAGGCTACGTCGCGTGGTGGCGCTAAATTCTTCGGTCAATTTTTTATTCGCTTAGTTTAGACGATTACCGCTGGGTGGCGCTAGCAGAGACGGAACAGATAGGAATTACCAAGGCGTCTAAAACTTTTACAGGCATGATTAATTTTTTTATAAATAAAACTGTTTAGAATTTTTTTTTTTAAACTTTCGTTAAAACGCCTTTTAGGAAAAAAAATATAGCATTTATTAAAAGCATAAAATTTTCTTTCCAATGATGTAAAACTAAAGGGTTTAGTTTACAACAAATGGTACATTTTCAACAAAATGGAGATTATTTACAAAAATCGTAAAAAATAATTATAAGTTTCGATGTAACTAATAATCTTTATCTATATGAAACATTAGCATCAAGCCAGAATAGACACACTGGTGCAGCGGCGGCTCGTGTCGCAGGCGAGGTGAAGCGCCACATTATAAACACCGGGACAAACGTTATGCTCTTTAAAACTCTTTGCGTCCTAGAACTATTGGAGCATGGTACGTCAGTTGAAAGAGAAAAACGACAATATAAATAAAACTTTTTGCCTATAAATATGTTTCTGATCTCTTTCAACTGAGGACGAGGAATAAGTTTTCTTCAGAGATAATACCTTGTATACTGATGTTTGTAATGTACCGCTTCACCTCGCCTGCGGCACGAGCCGCAGCTGCACTGGTGGTCGCAATGGAAGGGCTGCAAGACCCACTCACATATGAATCATCAATTATCTTTACATAATTAATCTGTACATTATTTTCGAAAAGAATACCAGAGTACTTAATTTTTAAGAAAATTAGTAGCAATTTTACGTTTTGAGAAAAACGGGTTTAGTTTTATACTTTTTTATTTTCTTATAATTTTAAAATAAAAGTGAAGGTTTTAATTTTTTGCTTTTTATTTCAAAATTATATATAACCTGATTTTCTCAAAACATAGAATTTCTACATGCGACAATCCTTTTAGCGACGGCAGAATAATTTTTTTGAAAATGAAGTACTCTAGGCAAAAATAATTTCTGCCACTATTTGGAAAATAAAATTTTCTTCTTAGGAACGGCAGTATGTATTATAAATAATACTGATTTTTGGAGACTCCAGTTATATTCGTCGTTATACCTAAAGGGGCGGAAGACCACCCAGGAAAAAGTGGCCAAAGCATAAAGCTCATTACGAAAACTTATAGAAGATAACGCTTTTTTTTCCAAAAATGTAACTTTCACAAAAATCGGTTTTTCTTTTCTTAAGAAGACCACGCGGCAGATCATCGACCTATTTTTATGAAAGAAAATGTAATTTTCTATAAGCTCTATTCGTTATGAGTTTCTTACTTTTGTAAAGGTCGGGGTTTATTTAATAAAATATAAAAATATTTTATCAAAAATATGAGAAGTTTCAAGATTTCCGTTTAGTTGATAATAATATAACACGATGAAAAATAAATAAGTAAAAAAAAATAAATGAGATATTATTTTTTTTTAACAAAAAAAAAATAATATTCATTAAAATTCAAATTAAAACCTAAATTAAAAAATATTAAAAACATATTCCAAAACTGGCAGAAAATATATATATTTTATCGAAGCAAGAAAGTAAAAAATAACAACAAAAAAAATATTATTTTTAAAATAAATTAATAAAAACCAAAAATTTAAAATATTAAAATTAAAATAATAAATTAAAAAATATTCAGAGACCAGGCGATGCCAAAGTAATATTTAAACCAAATTTAAAAAAAAAAGAGTTAAAATAAAAATGATTAAGACTCACATAAAACAAGCTGAAGTCAAAACCCTAACACTTATTTTCACTGGAGAGCACTGTTGATTCGATCGATCGCAAAATTACAAATGAAATTAATTAAATGAGCCACAAAAGAGGTTGACAAAAATCCCATTTTTACCTGATTTGTCCACGCCTTAGGAAATTGTTTATATTAGGGAGCAATGAATACACGACTCTATTGTATTCATTAATTAGGGCTATATTCAGAAACACTGGCTCGATCAAAACACATTGACCTGTTTCGTCATAAAAATTTGTGGGATAAACAAGAGGGGATCGCCTATAAATTCGATTTCTTGAATTATATCCGGGCATTATTAAAGTTCCAGTGTTAAAGTTGCAGCCAAAAGTGAAAAATAGTAAACAGTTAAAATTAAAGTGAATTAGTAAAAGTTGAGTTAACCATTTTATATAAAAATGTAGTCTTCAAGAAAATCTAGAGTTTTTGCTCTAGAATAAAAAATATATTTTAGTGATTCGATGACAGAAAGTAAGTTAAAACTATTTGAACATTGATTTAAAAAGAAAATATTACCGTTTATTTAATTGCTGTAGACAATTAAAGTATTAGACTTTTATACGTAAATATGGATTAGTAATTATAGTAAAGATGAAAAGATGGAGATTGATTTTGAACTTTTGATAGTGCATTTATTATTTGACGAGATCTAGACTATTGGAGTAAATTTACTGATATGTTTACGGACTTATTATGTATGTGTTACCATTGAGTTAATTTCACAACATTATGTTCTACAACGTTTTTTTTTAGACTCTATCATTTTAATTTGCGAAGACAATTTTGTGTCGGAAAAATTGTAATAAAACCAATCAGCTTTGTTCGTAGATAGACTCTAAGGTATTGGCTAATGTTAATTTTAGCGCATTTTCGTAATTAATTTAAATGTTAGGACCATGCTAGACTTTGGATCTACGATTTTGTATTAATAATTTTTGACTTTAAATATAACGTATTCTTTATAACAATTGGTGTCTAATTTAATAACAACCAAAAGTCAATAACAACAACTGGCTTTAATCATAGCTATGTGCAACTAGGACGCCTACCTCCAAATAAATTTAATGTAATCGTGGAAAGGGACAAGTTGTATAAATATACCGCTCGACTAAAGCACCCCTAACCGCGGCGTTACATTTGGCGCAGTCGGTAGGATGGATTTTCGGTATGGTGTTAGAATCAGGAATAAAATTTCCACGTTTTGAAGATTTAAATTGTGAATATTGCCGAAAAGTTCTAGGACTCCTTCAGTCAGTTACTAGCTATAGACATTACACCAAAAATTAACAAAACAAAAAGAGTTTTCACAACGATAAGAATACATTATAAAAATAAAGTGTTTATTCACCACAAATCTATCTCCAGTGAAGATGGTAAAAGTTTTGGGAAAGAGTTTTTGATCATTATTAAGAAATTGGAGACCATAACTACATGGACAGACCACCAAAAGATTAGTGTGACACTATGTTTGAAGTTAAAATTTAAAACATTTAAAATGACGAAAGAAGACCTGTACTTACAGCTCGGATAATCAAAAATTAGAATTGGTAAAGAAAATTTGCAGTCATTTGACTTAGTTCCGACATATGACGGTTTAACCAGCATCGACAAATATTTATCTATAGACGAAGAAAGAGCCACACTTAAAAATTTGACAGAGCAACAGAAATTTGGTAATCCGTACTTAAAACTACGATTCAAAGCAAAGCTAGACAGTAAAACTGCTTTGAAAGGGGACAAGCATTCGTTGCGATGATCTAAAGAATGCGCTACGCGAACAGATTATTCGACCATATGTTCGTGACTCAGCAAGGCAGACAGGCGTATTATACAGACAATTTTCCATACGCGTTTAAAGTTATTAGCTACCCTTACTTTAACCAGCATCCAGGCCCCTTAAACAAAATTTGAAAAAATATGTTAAAGAATAACAAAATCTGAAAAATATGTTAAAGAATTTATTGTAATATAATTTTTACTCTATTTGATGATACCCATTAAACTTCATTTAACAAAGCACTAGAAGTATACCTCGAAGGAAGTATAGAGAATAGAGAGAGAAGAAATTATGTATGCACGTCTAATAAATTTCCGTTCATTGACATTAAATTAAGAACTCACAGATGTGTATGTACAGCTTGATTCACTTCGAAAGTTGCAGCATACAGTATCCCTCGATATGCCTATATCCCAGAAGCCCATATATCACAACACGAAGTGTCCTATTATTTGCGATCATAGACACGGAGTAGGTATCTTACCCTATCTCGCAGAAGTTCCCTAGAAGATTTGGCGCCGAAGCGCGGATCTTTGTTTGGTGATCCGTGGCCAAAGTAAATGTGCAAAGAAACCCCATACCACACAAACACAGGTATTGTGTGCAATTAAGTTTGTTAAAAAAAATAAGAAGTGCTTTACCAGTTTTTTCTATAGAGGCAGAAAGTTTTGGACCTAATGTATGGTTAGGATTAGATTTTATTTATAATTATGGAGTTAAGATAAATTGAAGAAATAAAATAATGTACGATTTTCAGAGAGAATTTTGATAAGACATGAAGTTCAGATAGTGTATGTAGTCTGATGTGCATGCAAACCACCACTTAAATTAATATTTTGAAAAGATGTGATATTAGAAAACAAGAAAGAGCTGACAAAACTCACTTTGTCCGAAGAAAAAGAGGTTCAAACTTTTACACTTGGGTCGTCAAATCCGACCTAAAGTGGTTAACCATTATATAGATTAATTGTTTAAACTAAATGTCAAAGCAAATAAATATTGGAGGTTCCGTGAATGTTTAAACTTCTGAATATTTAATTTAAAAAAATAGTAGTACAGAGACTGTAAAAGGCCTATATGAGAAAACCCTTGAAAGTAGAGGCCCGGCAGGAGCAGAAATTAAGAAATACTTAGAGGTTGCCTGTGTTGTTAAAGGAAGGCTTAAATAAGCCGCAGCATAGTCATGTAATTTGGTCAGCTGATATTTGCAACATATCCAAAGTTGATAGTTCGCAAATGATTCTGAACCCAGTAATAAATAATCCTACGGGATTGCGTAGCTAGAGTCCTGTACAAAACAGGAGATGCAGTTTCTTACTACTTAAACTAATTGGTTTTAACTAGAGGTTTTAAAGCAGAGCAAACAGATGAAGATCAAGAGAAAATTACAAGAAGTTTGGCAAGTATCTGTCAAAAATATTTCTGAAATTTTTAAACATTAATTTAAAAGAAATACGGAACAAGTTAGAAAAGAAAGTCAAATATTTAGTTTGCAGTTTAGTGATAAATTTCACACCCCATTAAAAAAAATGACACTACAGTTATCAGGATAAAAAGTAGCCTAGATGTGCAGTGATTTTGCAAACGGTTTTGATGGCATTTCCCTGTCCGAAATTATTTGACACGATGTGAAAAGTTTTAGTGGGCATTGCAGTTTGAGAAGATCTGGTTATTTTAACGTTAAGAAGGAAAAAGAAGCATACCAAGTACCTATATAAAAAAAATTAAAGAACAAAAGGCAAAAGAAGAGAAGGTTACGCACATATAGAAGTTGGATGTAGTCTAAATGCAGGATTGGATGGAGAGTGTATTTATTATGGAGGAAGTTAAGAAGGTTAGAAATTAAAAAAAAAAAATATAAGGAAATTTGAGTTTAGCCAAAGAATTTTGTTTGGAGATTCCTGAGTCATAGGCCAATGATAAAGGAACTAGAGATTTGACAGTTGGCCCCTGTCTTCCTCTAGGATGCATTGAGAGTTAGATGTAAAGTAGAAATTGGTTAAACTAATAACAAAGAGATGAAAGTAAAAAAATGTGGTATCATATGATACTATTTGTTAGAACAGCTGACAGAAGGTCAGATGTTAAGATGACATATAGTCATGAAGATTTGTAAAGACGGATGTCTAATATTTTAGGCAACGTGATTGTAGAAGATGGAGCTGACAGAAGGTCAGTTGTGGTGACATAGATAGTCACGAAGAAGGTTAAGAAGACCTCCAATGAAGCAGAGAAATTTAGTTGTTTGAAAGGAAAAATGTGTAATGACACAACATTTTGATTTTAAAATCATAATGCAATTTCCAGAAATTATTGTTAGATGACAAGGCGGTGAAATGAGATTTCTACAAAGTTAGAATGATGATGCATAATCAATAAAGCCTTTATAACAAATTGTTTTAAAAATATGTGCGTAAGAGAAATAAAGTACAGCTGAAAAAGTTCTATTAACTTGTCGGGTTATAGCGTCATAACTTTTCTTCTACTAGCCAGTGAAGTAATCCAAAAGGGTGACTCAATCACACTACAGAATATCGCGGTTCGGTCCGCGCTGCAGATAAATTTTGAATCACACTGACTCGAAAGATACTTTAATTGAGTCAATAGCTTAAAGAAAAGTCGACCTACGACAATAGTGAAATTGGCTACCACCACAATAATCAATAATAGTAGTAAATGCCTAGACGAGACAGTGCAAGAGTAAAGCACGCGGTTTGTTTATATTATACAACAGAGGGTTAACTTGGTATTAAAATTAGACGAGGTGTTAGTTGGGAAGAGCAACTTCGGGTGTTTGATAAAAGATTTTCGGATGTTTCAAGTTTTGTCTTTTGCAATTAATACACAAACTAACATGTAAAAAGAAATAGTGGTTACGTTGATCATTGCTGTCATATTAAAAAAAATGATGAAAGTTGAAAATTTGGAATTTGTAATAGTTAAGTGATAGTTTATGTTAGAGATTTTGCACAATGTTAATTTTAATTTTGGAATAACAAAGTTATAATGACGCAAGGGTTGATAACAAGCTTAAATTATAATAAAATGAATTATAGTGCGTTTTAAAAAATATTAATAAAAGAATCTTATCTAATTACAACTGAGATGGAATATGGTTAGCACGGGACGTCACCAGGTCAAGCTGAAGTTTAACATCCACATGGAAGCTAGTAGTGCAGATTCTAACCAACCACCTTTTTACAGGAAACAACGAAAACTAAGAAGAAGCAAGTAAGGTTTTGACGCATTTTAAATATAGAAAACGGATGTAAGTAGAATTTAGTTTTTGAGGAATGAAACTTTAGGTAAATTTTATTTTGTAAAGGGCTTACTTTCTGAGTTAATCATCAAAGAAAATAATAGAGTTCAGTTTTAAAATTATTAAAATTGAACGTTTAAAATGATATTTCGAGACTTAAAATTATATTGGCACTAGGTTAACTCTACTACTAGTAAATAAATAAAACTCTTTTGTTTATTTTAAATAAACATGTAATAATTAACAAACTACGGGAGAACAAAGTTTAACAAAAATAAATAAATAAGAACTTAGTCAAACTTATATCTAAGTTAAAATTTAGCACAAATTTTATTAAAACAAAATATGTTAGCAGTAAACACATCTTCAGACAGTAATATCACTCTTATATTAAAAAAATATATATTTTTTCAATTTCGACTTGAAAAATAATTTTAATTTAGTAAAGAAGTTCTCATAACTGATGTTAGGAACATTTTTTTTGTTCGTAGGCTCGGAAAAATTATGAATGCGCGACATTTTATATTTATGCCGAAGTTATACCAAATGATAGCTATTAAAGAGCTAGCATTTAAATTAAAAGAAGGGAGGAATGTAAAGGTCGGGGTTTATTTAATAAAATATAAAAATATTTTATCAAAAATATGAGAAGTTTCAAGATTTCCGTTTAGTTGATAATAATATAACACGATGAAAAATAAATAAGTAAAAAAAAATAAATGAGATATTATTTTTTTTAACAAAAAAAAATAATATTCATTAAAATTCAAATTAAAACCTAAATTAAAAAATATTAAAAACATATTCCAAAACTGGCAGAAAATATACAAGTATTATCGAAGTAAGAAAGTAAAAAATAACAACAAAAAAAAATATTATTTTTAAAATAAATTAATAAAAACCAAAAATTTAAAATATTAAAATTAAAATAATAAATTAAAAAATATTCAGAGACCAGGCGATGCCAAAGTAATATTTAAACCAAATTAAAAAAAAAAGAGTTAAAATAAAAATGATTAAGACTCACATAAAACAAGCTGAAGTCAAAACCCTAACACTTATTTTCACTGGAGAGCACTGTTGATTCGATCGATCGCAAAATTACAAATGAAATTAATTAAATGAGCCACAAAAGAGGTTGATAAAAATCCCATTTTTACCTGTTTTGTCCACGCCTTAGGAAATTGTTTATATTAGGGAGCAATGAATACACGACTCTATTGTATTCATTAATTAGGGCTATATTCAGAAACACTGGCTCGATCAAAACACATTGACCTGTTTCGTCATAAAAATTTGTGGGATAAACAAGAGGGGATCGCCTATAAATTCGATTTCTTGAATTATATCCGGGCATTATTAAAATTCCAGTGTTAAAGTTGCAGCCAAAAGTGAAAAATAGTAAACAGTTAAAATTAAAGTGAATTAGTAAAAGTTGAGTTAACCATTTTATATAAAAATGTAGTCTTCAAGAAAATCTAGAGTTTTTGCTCTAGAATAAAAAATATATTTTAGTGATTCGATGACAGAAAGTAAGTTAAAACTATTTGAACATTGATTTAAAAAGAAAATATTACCGTTTATTTAATTGCTGTAGACAATTAAATTATTAGACTTTTATACGTAAATATGGATTAGTAATTATAGTAAAGATGAAAAGATGGAGATTGATTTTGAACTTTTGATAGTGCATTTATTATTTGACGAGATCTAGACTATTGGAGTAAATTTACTGATATGTTTACGGACTTATTATGTATGTGTTACCATTGAGTTAATTTCACAACATTATGTTCTACAACGTTTTTTTTTAGACTCTATCATTTTAATTTGCGAAGACAATTTTGTGTCGGAAAAATTGTAATAAAACCAATCAGCTTTGTTCGTAGATAGACTCTAAGGTATTGGCTAATGTTAATTTTAGCGCATTTTCGTAATTAATTTAAATGTTAGGACCATGCTAGACTTTGGATCTACGATTTTGTATTAATAATTTTTGACTTTAAATATAACGTATTCTTTATAACAATTGGTGTCTAATTTAATAACAACCAAAAGTCAATAACAACAACTGGCTTTAATCATAGCTATGTGCAACTAGGACGCCTACCTCCAAATAAATTTAATGTATTCGTGGAAAGGGACAAGTTGTATAAATATACCGCTCGACTAAAGCACCCCTAACCGCGGCGTTACACTTTGACTATAACGTAGTATAATTAAAATTTATACAATGTTAGAAATAATTATAAATGATACATTGCTAAAAAAGAAATTTGGTCTTCCTAATAAAGTGTAATATCAGTGTTTTCTTGCAGCACTTAGTTTTTATTACAATTGCAAAATTTCAAAATTAAAAAGATTTTTTGCAACGCTAATGAAATGTTATCCGTAATATTGACCAAATTATGTTATACTTTATCTGAAAATAAATTTTATCTCCTAAATAAAGCGTACACTTTTTTTTTGAAAGAGCTTTTTTGTTGAAAATTCAATGAAAATGTAAAAAATCAATAGATTTTTCGAGGATTTCTGTAAATCGCCCACATTGATGGATGCCACTGGCTCGTTAGGAGTGAAATTGTCTCTATTTGATTATCATTTGTTGGAACGCAAAGTTAATTTTCCTAATAAATTATTAAATACATTTCAGAAAATTGTAAAAAACTCAAAATATTTGTAGTGATTTTTAAAAAAGTTCTTAGTTCTTTAAGGACGCCAATGAAGTATTACCCACAATCTGCACTGAGAGATATATGATTTAAATCAATATGTTGTTGTACCGTAAGAAGGCTTAACTAATCCATCATTGTTGTTTTATGTGAGCAACAAGGATTTAATCGCGATTAAGTGACTAATCCAAGAAATGTGCTTACGGTGCATCTAGGGTTTAGTGTACAACAAAATTAGTTAAATTTAAAAATGTTAGATGGTTTGTTTTGAATAAAATGTGCAAACAATCGTTTTGAAGATGTTTAAGGGTTCGTATCTTTGTAACAGTATAGTACCCAGGTAGCTTCAATATATCATGTTTGTTGAGTCGGTTTCTCAATAGAGGGTTAGCCCTGACCCGTGGGTTAAAAAACGAGTTGGCTGACATATTTACCACATGCCAAAAAAAGACAGCTATTAAAGATAACCCACGGGTCAGGGGTATTCCTCTATTGAGAAACCGGCCCCTAATGTTCTCTGCATATTTCGTCAAAAATAAGTTTTTTCTTATCTTGGTTTTACATTTTAAAAATCTATATTTAAAAATTTTTTTATTGTTATTATTATATCACTCAAATCAAACCTCTTGTCCTTGGTGGCCTTGTTTCGCAGGTGGACGGATTATTAATTATCATAATAGGGCGAATAGTGTTCATAATTTTAATAGATTATTATTTTTCAAGCAAATTAATAAGATTCACGCATGTCGCCGTAAGTTGTTTTGTGTTAAATCAGATTAAAATTATGCCAATGCCTTATTTGAATTCTACATTGCATTGTATCGTATTTATCCTTAGAAAATTGATGCAATGTTGTCAAGATTTAAGGTTAAATTCTGGCATGTCAAATTGTGTCAGATTTTTTCAAATTGTGAAGAATCGCCCCCGATGGGGGCAATTCTTTACATTTCAAAAAATCTGAGCGAAATTTGAAAAAATGTGACATAATCTGGCGCTTAAGATTTCTCGTTTAAAAGGCAATTTTTAAACTTAAAAACTTACCTAAAAGGCCATTTCCCACTTTTTGATAGATGTAGCTTCACGATATAATATTGGTTTTTAATTAAAAATCCGTAATTTGTTGAAAATTTTTAATTTAAAAATTGTAAATAAATTCAAAGCAGAAAACCATTAACCACACAAACTGAAATGTCAGATTTCGTCACATTTCGTCACATTTCTTTCAAATTTATGAGTCCTATTCGTTTTCTTTATGAGGTCAGCTAAGTTTACTTTCTTTCTTTGTTTTTCACGGTAAAATTAACAAAGAGGGACTAACTGCATGCCGTGGAAAGGTCGCTACAAAATTAGCTCTACGCTGTTGCCATCGTTATATTTGAACGGATTTTTAAGGGAATGTCAAATTATTTCTTTAAAATCTGCCAGAAAAATCTGACTAAGTCAAATTATTGAAGTGGTGATTATTTTTTTACTTTTGTTATCAAAGCTAGGCACGTATATAGTTTTTTATTCTGGGGGTCCTCCCATATAAAAACTGCTGTTCTTCAGTGACGGCCCATGACACAGCCTTCGTAAACCATACAGAAAATAATAAATTGTCTCTGTCGTAAACTAACACGAAGACTGCGCCCATGAAGTTTTGGATAGGGTAATTAGAAATACTAGGGTCACTGCATCCTGGAAGCCTAGCGTCTCCCAGGGGTAGCGACACGAGTGTCAAAACCGTACCCAAAATTCCATAGACGTTCGTGAAAAATACTCATTTTTATACAGGCTGAGAAAAGAAAAATGTTTTAATAAAACTTAAAAAGAAAACTCGTTTTTATACAGCTTAAGAAATAAAAAATATGTTCCTTGAGTTTTTGGTTTATGAATATTTATTGTAGGTATATTTATTGTTAAAAATCATTTTCTTTTAAATATTATTTCTGTTTTTGTATAAAAATAATACGTAATAAATAAACAAACAGGACAGAAATACATTTTTATGTTAAAAGTTTATTAATAGTATATAATATATCAAGGGATAAAATGAAACTTTTATCACGATGTTTATACGCTATTTTTCGCACTGTTTAATTTATTTTCCAAGTTTTTTTCCCATTTTTTTGGGTGTTTTTGGTATTGTGGTTTTTTTTAGTACCTTTTTATTCCGAATTTTACATTTTATCAAAAGACAAAAAATGCCCAAATACAATTCGAGTTTTCGTAAGGTTGGGCTTAATTATTTATAATTTTATAGTACATTTCATATAAATATCTTAATATTATTGTTCGAAAGCATAAACTTCGAAAATCATTTTCTTCAAACCAAAAATTGTTCTAAAACATATTCTTCGAACAAAAGATTGTTCGAAAACGTTTTCTTCAAACAGAAATTTTTCGAAATCATTTTCTTCCAACAGAAATGTGTTCGAAAACATTTTCTTTGAACGGAAATTTGTTCGAAAATATTTTTTTTAAATGAAAATTTGTTGAAAAACATTTTCTCGAAAACAAATTTTTCGAAAAAAAAAATATTTGACCTGGCTTGCCAAACTTAACACAATTCATATAGTTCGACTAATGGGGTTTTTTTCTAACAATTTTTGGAAACAAAAACTTCCCTGACTTCTTTCCCGGGATCCTAAAGGGTGTGAAACCAAACCGAACCAACCGAAACCTATTGTCGAAAAATGATTTCCCTAAATGAGCTTTCCGGTCCTCATTTTGGAAGGTTGAAATCGGTGTTACTCTAACCTTTCTTAATTGAGCACATCAGGAGGTATCTAGACCGGTTCGGATACGTTTGCGATCAATTGACAAAGTTTAAGAAAATACCAATTTCGACCTTCCAAAAGGAGGAAAGTAGACAACTTTTCAGAATGTTTACGATCCCGGGAAAGAAGTCAGGGTTTTTTTGAAAAAATATGTTAAAAAGACCTTGCCGTAGTCAAACTATATGAATTGTGTTAGGTTTGGAAATCCAGGTCTAGAGCGTCTTTTATCGAAAAACTTGCTTTCGAAGAAAATGATTTCTATTCGAAGAAAATGTTTTTGAACAACTATTACTTACGAACAAATTTCCGTTCGAAAACAAATTTCCGTTCAAAGAAATGGTGTTCGAATAAATTTCCGTTTAGAAAAAATGTTTTCGAACAAATTTCCATTAGAAGAAATTGTTTTCATAAAAATTTCCAGTATTTGTTCGATCGCAGTTCAGTACGGTTATATTGCATCGTACCTGCATGATAGTGCTAACGAGGTCAAAGTCGGAGTTTGTTTTGTTTACAAAAAACATCGCGCGCGAGATACCTGTGTTGAGAATCTATATACAATGTGTATTATAAATAATATATCATGTTTAAAAGCAAAAAAAGTGTACCATCACCTGTGAAACTTGTTTTAAAAATTAGCGAAAAGCCCAAACAAAATCAAGAAAAAATGGATAATGCCGAATTATTTCAGGATAGCCATGCTAGAACACAAAATGAAGAAGTTTTATATAGCGAATGGAAAAAATCCCAAAACGAAAAAAATTCACTTAGTGTACAAGTGGATTATCTCCGAAGTCAACTGGAAAGTATGCAAAAAAAATTTGCAGATTTAGAGACAAAAGTCACTAAAAAAGAAGAGTCTGACATGGACTACATTACTGATGAGGACGATCTGGCAAGAGAAACTGAGTGGATCAGACAAAAAGGAAAAGGTTGGAAAAAACGTCGAATGGATACTTCACTCTCACCACCACAACAAAGCTCGGGCACTGGAGAGCCCTCCAATAAAACACAAAATGAAGAACCCCCAACTAAGGTTAAAAAAGCTCCATTACCTCCACCGATTATGGTAAATGGCGTAAATAATTTTAATGATATTTATGAAAAGTTAAATATCATACAAGGAGTTAAAATAAAAGTTTTAAATAACGAAAATATTAAAATAAATGTACAAGACGCAGACAGCTATCGGCTGGTTACTAAAATGCTTAATGAAATAAAGCATCAATGGCACTCATACGAAAACAAACAAATAAGGCCAATTAGAGTAATAGCGAATAGGCTACACTTCTCATGTGACCCACAAAAAATTGTAGCTGATCTACAAAAAAAAGGTTTTAAGGCACTGGAGGCCAGCAACAAACTTAAATGGAGAACATGACAACCTCTTAACATGTTTATGCTCACATTCAGCCACGATGAAGATATCAACAAAATTTTTGAAATTTCCAGTATCCTTGGGATTGAAGTGGAAATAAAAGCACTAAAAACCTCAAAGTTAGTCCCTCAATGCAAAAGATGCCAATCTTATGGACACACGCAAAAATATTGCGCTAAAGAACCACGTTGCGAAAAATGCACGGGGAAACATCTTACTGTAGAATGCCCCAAACCAAAAGAATCTGAGCCAAAATGCATCCACTGTGGAGGCAAGCATCCTGCTAACTACAGAGGATGCCTTGTTGCTAAGGAAATACAAAAATTGAAAAATAAACCTAAGAAACCGAATCTCATACCAAACGTGAGTACAAATAGACAAAACCAACAGACAAGAAACACAGTCACACAAAACTCTGTGACAAGGACATACAGCCAAGTAGCAGCAACAGCTACTATACCTGATATTAATATCAGTAGTCAAAATACTATGGAACAAACACTACAATTAATTTTGGAGAAATTGAACAAACTTGATGAGCGATTAACTAAACTAGAAAGTAGCAATAATGGAGCTACCAATATGCCTCAAAATGGTCAGTAATCTTAGAATCCTAGCTTGGAATGCCAATGGTCTCTTGCAACATCAGCAAGACTTGCAAGTTATTCTAGACATAGAAAAAATTGACGTCTGTCTTGTGTCAGAAACGCATTTCACTAACCAGTCTCACATTAAATTTAAAGGTTATAAAGTGTATCATACAACTCACCCTAGCAATACTGCACATGGGGGAAGTGCTGTAATAATTAAAGAAAATATATCACACTATGAGGAGATGGGATATAAAACCATAGAGATTCAAGCTACATTAGTAAGTGTAAAAACCAAAACATATACATTAGTCATAAGTGCTGTCTATATACCACCAAGGCACTTACTAAAGAAAAATCAATATCTTAATTTTCTCAGAAAATTAGGAAACCGTTTTATAATTGGAGGTGACTTTAATGCAAAAAATACCTACTGGGGATCTAGACTGACGAACTCTAAAGGAAAAGAACTTTTGCAAGCTATTAGTGAATATCAATGTGAGCCGATATCAACTGGTAAGCCCACATACTATCCAACAGATCCAGGAAAAATTCCAGATCTAATTGATTTTTTTATAGTAAAAAATATATCTTTAAGTTTTGTAGATATAGAAGAAAGTTTTGATTTACACTCAGATCATTCACCTATTATTCTAACTCTTAGTAAAAACATAATAAAGAAAGAAGCAAATATCTCACTAGTTAATAAACTGACTGACTGGATTAGTTTTAAACAAAGTCTGTCAGAAAAAATAAACCTATCAGTACCATTGCAAACGCCAGAACAAATCGATAAAGAAGTTGATTATTTTGTTACAAATATTCAACAAGCAGCTTGGGAAAACAGTCCAAAACCAAAGAGAATTTTTAAGGGAAAAAACTATCCAAAGGAAATTAGAGACCTTATATTGGAAAAAAGGAAACTAAGAAGAAAGTGGCAACAAAGCCGTGATCCTCGGGACAAAACAAATCTCAACAACATGACGCAGCGCATTAGGCGAGAAATTCTAGTAATAAAAAATGAATCTATTAACCATTTTCTTAATGAGCTTACAGATGATAAAAATACCGACTATTCCCTTTGGAAAGCAACCAAAGATTTTAAAAGACCAATTATCCAAATTCCACCCATACGAAAATCTAACAACCAGTGGGCAAGGAGTAACGAAGAAAAAGCAGATATTTTTGCAAGTCATTTAGAAAAAACATTTCAGCCCCACGAAGCACCAGATGAACACTTTCATTTAAATGAACCCCATCAAATCGAGGACCATATTAAGCTTACATCACCAAAAGGAATATTAACAGAAATCAAAAATATTAATTCGAAAAAAGCCCCAGGGTATGATCTTATTAACGGGGTAGTCATAAAACAACTCCCCAGAAAAGCTATCGTAAAACTATGCAACCTAATTAATACGTCTTTTAGGCTTAGGTACGTACCTAAACTGTGGAAAGTTGCAGAAGTTATCATGATTCCAAAACCGGGAAAACCACTCCATGACGTGTCATCTTACAGGCCAATATCTTTGCTGCCAATTATATCCAAGCTCTATGAAAAATTATTGCTTAAAAGAATAAAACCCATCATAGAAAGACAAGAAATTATTCCATCTCATCAATTTGGTTTTCGAGACAAGCATTCCACGATAGATCAAGTACACAGAATTACTAATATAATAGAAAAAGCACTAGAAGAGGGAAAAGTTTGTTCTGCAGTTTTTCTAGATGTAGCACAAGCATTTGACAAAGTGTGGCATGAAGGCCTTAATTTTAAACTAAGAAGGTTTCTGCCAAAACAGTATTCGGATATTTTGGAATCATACATATCTGATAGACATTTTAGAGTAAAACAGGAAGACTCATACTCAAATTTAAGAGAAATTCAAGCAGGCGTGCCCCAGGGTAGCGTACTAGGCCCTTATCTATACTTATTATTCACTTGTGATATCCCAAAGCCAGAAAATTGTCACTTAGCAACATTTGCCGATGATACTGGTTTATTGACGGTAGAAAAATCTATTGAAAAATGCATAGAGAAACTTCAGGATGCAGTCACCCAAATTCACAGTTGGACCACAAAGTGGCGAATAAAATTAAATGAAACCAAATCAATTCATGTTGATTTTACAAACAAAAATATAAATCACATACAACTAACAATTAACAACATTCCAGTACCATATTCGAATCAGGCAAAATATCTAGGTATGACACTTGATACCAAATTGCGCTGGAAAGCACATGTTAAGAAAAAAAAAGAAGAACTTGAGATAAGGTATAGAAAAATGAACTGGCTAATTGGAAGGAAGTCCAATTTAACAATTCATAATAAGTTACTGCTTTATAGACAAATACTGAAACCAGTATGGACATATGGTATTCAACTATGGGGTTGTGCTAAAGAGAGTAACATTCTAGTTGTACAGAGATTTCAAAATAAAGTATTAAGAAACATTGTGAATGCACCTTGGTACGTTCGAAATAGTGACCTTCATCGAGATCTAAAAATCGAAACTGTAGCAGAGACTATAAAAAAGTACGCAAAAAGCCATGAAGATAGACTCCATCGGCATGTGAATGTGGAAGCAATTCAGCTTCTAGACAATACTATGCTAGTTCGACGACTAAAAAGAGTGAAGCCGTTTGAGCTAGTAAACTAAGTGAATTACACATAAAACAAAATAATGCTATAAACACAACACAATTGTGAGTTACAGACTAAACAAAGCGGGGAGAACTGTTGAGTGAACCCTAAGTTTAAATCTGACTTTTCTAGTAAATTAAGTTAAAACAAAATTGCTAATTAGTCTTACTGACTAGATTGTAATAAAAAAAACACAGTGTGTTTGACAAATAAAAAAAAAAAAAAATAAAAATTTCCGTTCCAAGAAAATGTTTTCGAACAAAGTTCTGCGACCCGTCGTGTTGCTACCTTGAGTTTTTATTGGATGTTGATTTTTTAAAAACTTTTTTATGAGTGTATGTGTGTAGGGTTAGGTTAGGTTAGGTTTGATTATGAGTGGTGCGACTGCCGCCCCTCCACTGCGACTCAAATGGTCTATTGTGGCTCATCCCAACTTAAATATCACCAATACCTATCTCCTTTATGAAGCAGATCAGTTTGTTTGGTGATATTTCCTCAAGATCTTGAGGCTCTATCTGTCCAGGTCCGAATATTTTCGCCCTAGTTCTTTGTCTTGCTACGCAGTGGCAGATTAGATGAAGTGGCGTTTCCTCCTCAACACCGCAGAACCTACACGCTGGTGTGTTGCTTACTCCCAGTCTGTTCATGTGTTTGTTGAGTCGGCATTGGCCTGTGTATAGCCCTGTGATTATTCTTAGGCTATTCCTGTTTAATTCCAGGAGTTGGTTCGTTCTGTGTTTGTCTGGCTTGCTTAGGAAGGTTTTGGAGTGTTGTTGTCTCGGGGTTGCCCGCCAGTTTTGAGTCCCTTTTCTAACAACCCACTCTCCTATTTCTTTTGTGACTGTGGCCTTAGGTAAGCCGAAGTAAGGCTCCGGTCCAACCAGCGCGGATTCTGCTCCCGCCCTGGCTAGTGCGTCTGCTTCTTCATTTCCCTCAACTCCCGTGTGGCTTGGCACCCAGACAAGATTGATCTTGTTGGTTCTGCTGGCCTGTCTTAGGGTTTCAAGGCAATTCCAGACTAGTCTGGATTGAATTTTGTGTGAGCTTAATGCTTTTAGAGCTGATAAGCTATCTGAGATGATTTTGATGCTTTTGTTTGAGAGGTCCCTGCGGGTAATCTCTCTACAGCATACTTCTATTGCATGTAATTCTGCTTGGAATATGGTTGCTAAGTTTCCGAGTCCCACAGATATTTCAGTCCGTGGTCCCGTCACACCCGCACCCACCCCATTTTTTGTTTTCGATCCGTCTGTATACCATACGTGGTCGGCGTTTAGCAGTTGAGCAGGTCTCTCCCGCCATTCCTCCCTCGTTGGTATGAGAACCTTAAAAGGTATATCGAAGCTGTATTTGGGTAGCATGTAGTCTGTTGGCATGCTAAGTATTCGGTTATTCCTGAATACCTCAGCCAGGCCCGCAAAGTTACCCTTAGCTTGTCCAGGTTGCTCTTGGTTTAGGCTCTTAAACCTTGCCACTGCTGCCCTGGCCTCCTTCTCTACCCATATGTGTAGGGGGGGAAGGTTTAGCATCACCTCCATTGCCTCTACAGGTGTCGATTTCATTGCTGATGTTATGACTTTACACGCCATGCCTTGCACGCGTGCCAGTTTATCCCTGGTTGTTTTTTGCTTAGTTTTTGCCCACCAAGCAATAGAGCCATATGTGATCATCGGTCTCACTACCGTTAGGTATAGCCAGTAGGTTTGTTTTGGTTTCATGCCCCATGACTTCCCACAAATTCTGGTACATGTCCACAAGGCCATTTTCGCCCTGCCGATTACCTTGTCCAGGTGGGTGTTCCAATTTAGTCTCTGGTCCAGAATCAGTCCCAGGTATTTGGCATCCTTTTGAAAAGGAATGCGTATCCCTTCGACGGTGGGTTCTGTTAGGTTCAGTTTCCGCCGTCTTGTGAAGGGTACTATAGTGGTTTTTCTAGGGTTGATTGATAGTCCCTCCCTATTACACCATCCATTTATTAGGTTTAGCGCCCTTTGTAAGATGTTGGATATTACACCATCGAATTTGCCTTGTATTCTGATCACAACGTCATCGGAGTATGCCTGCGCCTCGATTCCCTCCCTTTGCAGGAGTTCCAGCAGCCCGTCTACCATCAGTGTCCATAGTAGGGGAGATAGAACTCCCCCTTGCGGACAACCTCTGTCCGTGCTTACTCTGATTTCCTCCTCACCAAGGGTGGTTTTTACGATACGCGTTTGTAGCATCATCCGGATCCAGTTGTTAATACAAGGTTCGACACCTCTTTGACTGCATGCGTTAATGAGTGAGTCGATTGGGGCATTGTTAAATGCTCCTTCTATGTCCAAGAAGGCCGTGACCGCAATTTCTTTGCTGTCTAGTGTCTTTGCTAGGTTACTGACCAGGTTGTTTATTGCCAGATCCGTAGATTTGCCTGGTTGATAGGCATATTGGTTAATGTTTAGAGGGCGTTCCTGCAATACCCCTTCCCTAATATGCCTATCAATCAGTTTTTCTATCGTTTTCAATAGAAATGATGTTAGACTTATTGGTCGGTATGATTTGGGTAGGTTTAAACCTGCCTGCCCCACTTTCAGGAGGTATATTACCTTTACCGACCTCCAGTTTTCTGGTATGTAGCTCCACGCTATGCTAGCTCTGAATAGCTTAGTCAGGGTGGCTATTAGAGGTTCCAGTCCTTTTTGGAGTAAGACCGGAATCACTCCATCCTCTCCTGGTGATTTGAATGGGTGAAAGGTGTTGATCGCCCATTTTATTTTGTCCGGGGTTGCGATTTGATACGCCAGCCTCCAGTCTTCCCTATCCGGTCTATTTCTGCCCGGCCTTTGCATGGGTTGGTTCTCCCGAGTCTGTTCTGTAATCATTGTGCACCCCGGAAAGTGACAGTTACTTAGTAATTCAAGTGATTCTTTCCTTGATGTTGTGTAACTCCCATCTGGTCGCTTTATTGCCCCTATCGATGGTGTTTGATTTGGGTCTCTAGAGAGTATCTTGTGGATTCGTGCTCCCGCAGGGATATCTGATAACCCCTGGCAGAATTTCCTCCACGATTCCGTTTTCGCCTTTCGAATCTCTTTGTTGTAAGCGGTCAATTCAGCTCTATACTGGTCCCATGAGTTATTCTCTTTCGCCCTGTTATAGAGCTGTCTGACATTTCTCCTTCTTTTTTCAAGGTTTTTGTTCCACCAAGGTGTGGTCCGAGAGTCTTTTTTGGTCTTCACAGGACAGTTGTCCTGGTATGCTGATAGAATAGCGGTTTGGATTTGTCCTGCCGCCTCTTCTATTTCCCTAGTGGTCTTGATAGATTTAGGAACCTCCCGTAAGCGTTCAGCCAAGGTTTGGTTATAGCCCTCCCAGTCTGTGCTTTTGGGGTTTCGGTAGCTGACTACCGTTCTTTCTTGTGATTTTATTTCGAATCGGATGTGTCTATGGTCTGAGCCTGATGGTTCAGAAGACACTTCCCAGTTGACGATATTGTCGCTAAAGTGCGCCGTTGATATCGTTAGGTCTAAGACCTCGCTTCTGTTTGCCACTACAAAGGTAGGTTCATTTCCGCGGTTGTTAACCGTTAACCCCTCCCCTAAGATGAAATCAAACAGTGACTCACCTCTGTCATTGATGTTAGTGCTTCCCCATGCTGTGTGGTGAGCGTTGGCGTCACAGCCGAGAATGAGTTGTAGGTTGTTCCTCCTGCAGTGTCTGATTAATTCAGCCAATCCTGCGGGTGGTATCGGTGCATCTCCCGGAAAGTAATCAGTGGTTGTTGTCCGCCGCCGGTTTTGATATCCACTTGGGCCGCCACTAGGTCTCCATTACAGAAACCTGTTAACAGAAAGTGGTTAATGTTGTTTTTAATGATTATACTTGCCCGGGGTTTATTTCCCGAGCGATCATACAATACCTTTGTGTTGGGAAGCCTCAGTCCGCACACTTGGTTGTTGTTATTCAGCCAAGGTTCTTGGACGAGGGCCAAATCTATTTTGGCTTCAGTGATTGACTTAGCGAGGATGTAGGTCGCAGCTTTCGCGTGGTGTAAGTTGACCTGAATGCATTTTATTGTGTCCTCCATGGCAGTTAATTTTTTTTTAATTGGTGATTACATAAGACCCGCTGATCCTGGTGGTTGATCCTCCAGGTCTTGGGTTCCGTCAGAACCAGGTGGTTTATCCTCCTGGTCCGTATCCGGTATGTTCGGGGTGTCGTCCGTCTCCATGGGATCAGGGGTGTGCTCCTCCTGAACGGGAGCCTCAATAGGTTCATCGGTTGGTTTAATTCCCCCCGATGTCCCTGGTTGCACACCCACACTGACTGGGTTTAAGCCCATTCGTCCTGGGCGGAATTTCACCTGCCCGAAGCCGAAATAAGGCTTAAAGTCCATCGCCCTTAGAGCGTCCCAGAAAGCTTCGTCCACCGCGAAGGTCCATGTTTGGCCAGGTCCTGAAGGTTCAGTTTTAACTACCCTCCAGTTATGTGTGTGAAGGCTGTGGTTCATTTTCCTCAGCCTCTTGAGCACACTGTCCTTCTGCAGGCGTTCTTCCGCACTGTCATCAGGTAGGTACACTACGCATAGGTGAGAACTAGGTAGGTTGTCTCCCTCCACTAGCCTCAACTGTGCATTTTCCCATGGCTGTAGAGTCTGTACCAGCCCCTCCAGCCATGTTCGGGTCGTGCCGTCTGCACAGGTTAGCATGAGCCATCCAGGTCTGTTAGCAGAGCCCTGGAATCTCACCTGTGGCCCATCTTCAGGTAGATTTTCTACCGCCAGCATGATTGCTCTCTGCAGCCTCTTAAGGTTTACTGTCTCCATCATTTGGCTTGGGTAGTCAGGGTGGATTATTCCAACCCTGATTCCTTCCGTGACAGCACTGTAAGAGGGCGCTGGTGGGCTTTGTATGGTCCCTTGAGGTGGCGTTTGTCTGGTTCGGGGTTTCTTAGCCTCCATTCCTGGAGTGCTACCATCCGAACGAGTTCGTTTTCCGGTCTCTTTGGCCTGGGGTTTTGCGGGTGCTGGTTTGTGGGTGGATTTTGCTCCCACGTTTAGCTTCCCTTTACCGCCAGGTGCGTTCTGAGGCCCGGATCTCCTATCTTCAGGGGTACAGTTTTGCGGGTGGATTGCTCTCCCGTTCCCTGTTTCCCCTTGGTTTCGGTTGCGGCTGGTGTCCCGGTGCCTTTCTTGGAAGTTCCAGAGGTGGATTGACCTCCTGCCTGGACTACCGTTTCCGGCTCCCTAAGGACCTCCGCCAGCGCATCCTGATACGGCAGGCCTTTTTGCAGTAGCTTCTTTAGCTTCCTGCTTTTATGGCCTGATAGTCTTTTGTGTTTTGGTTTGTCTAGAACCTTTACGGTTTCCTCAGCTGAGGTATCGCCTGATAGTAGGGCTTGTTCCTGTTCAGAGGTTAGATCCTCCGAAACTGGATTTTCTAGAGAGTTGGATTTATCCTCCTCTCTTCTTTCTTTTTCGGATGAGTCGGATTCGTTCCCGCCAACATCCATTTTATTTTGGTTTTGGTTATTAGATGTACTCATAATTGTTCCCACGAGTAGCGTCGGAAAGGGTGGTCCATCCCAGCAGAGCCGCGCAGTACTGGTGACAAGGCCTGGTTACTCCGGAATTTGGCCTGGTTTTCCGGAGGCTCCGTTCAAGACATCTGTTTAGCGGCACAGATGCCTTCCATCCCTCGGCACGGGTCGCATAACACCTTGGAGTAAGCCGGTCGTCTTTAGTTAGGTGATATGCAGGACAAGTAGCCTTGATCTGCATATCACCGACATCCAGTGGTGCCACGTGGAGGCAGACGCAGCAGAAGTTGGATTCTTATCCCCACCGCAGATACAGGTCACAAAGCCCTGATCTACAAGGGGATAACAATTTCAACGACCCTCACCACCTCTCGTATGTGTGTACCTCTGTGTCTCTTAATTGTACTTTGTTTTGCAATCATTACAGTGTAGCTACTTTCGATCTATGTTTGAACCTTTTGTTTTTCAATCTTTTGTATTTTCGACCTTTTGTACTTTCGAACTTTTGTATTTTCGACTTTTTGTATTTTCGACCTTTTCTTTACCGCCCGCTTTTTTTTGAACACTAATAAAAATAATAGTAGGTATATTATAAACCTGGGGCGTGCAGTGTTTACTTTTAATACCACGGCGGGAATTTTCATGCTCGACCGGAAGAAGGGCTATAATTTGCTAAGTGACTAAAAGGGACTTTAATGCCAAGGTTTATTTTTATATACTAAAAATAATAATAATCATAAACTAAATAAATAGGTATTAAACCACTTACCGTACTGTAGTTTTAGCATGTCAACCCCCCGTATATAAAAAACAGTGGGCAGTGATAGTTGTCATGGCATTACATTAAACAAAAGTCAGTCAGATGCTAACAAACTAAAGTCACTCATCGTCAAGCAAGGTAAAGCTTGCTTGACGATGAGTGACCTTATAACAAACAATGTGGAAAAAATATTATTTATTTCATAACAAACTAATTAAGTATAGTCGAGAAAAAGTTCGAATTACATTTCTCGAAGATGGAAAATAAAGCATATTCTTACTTTGATATGGGCATGGAAATGATGCAATAAACAGAATTTCGAAAATTTCAGAGTTTCATGGTTTACAGCCTGAAGAAGTCTAGAAAGTTAAATGCTTCGTTTATATGGAAGCAATATTCTATGCCTAAGGACACAATAACGATCAAAACGAACCAAGCCATCGGCAAAGTACAGTAAGCTTACGGCAAGCTGGAACAAAATAATCGGTATCGTGTATATATCTTGATTCCTTTTTGTTTTTTGTATTATAATAAAATAAAATAATCCAAAAACCTATATTTTGCCTTTATGGTTTTAAAGAAATTACTTTCAATCACTGGGGACAAGAAATACTACCTTAGCCCATGAAAAAAGGGATTAAACGTACACCTTTATTCCGTAGAGAGCATAAAAAATTTATTAAATGATACAAAACCCAACATAATAGTTTTCTATATTTTAGAATATATATAAAACATGCAAACTATATTTTTGGTTTCCTTCGCTGTGTGGGTCCTAACACAGGGTCCTAATAAATTTGAAATCATAAAAAACTTAGTTTTTTTAGGTTTGTTTATTTGGAAAATTTATATACCGGATGTGACGGACAGTTCTTTACGTAACATTTGTAAACCATTTAATTTAACGCTCCTGACAGTGTCAGATTTGCGTTTTTCGTAAATGAGGTTATGTTTGGTGTCGCTACCCCTGGGAGACATGAGCGGCTAGTTCACAACTTGCATTTCGTTTGCTATTGGTCGAAATAGTCAGCTGACTTTTTGATGTTGAACGTTGCCGTTTAAGATTATTATTATATTATATTAAGAGATGGTGCCACCAGTCAAGCATTTAACAAACTTTATGTTTACAGCTTTCGGCGTAAAATACGAATATATACTAGTTGTATGTGACTAAAAAGTGTAGTGGTTTGTGCAGTACATACCTATTCAATTTAACTAAATCTATGCATATGCCGATGAGTTTTTTTTATTGTTTTTTAAAAACATGATTATATTTTTTTTTTAATTAGCTTCCCTATCCTGTTTTCCTGTCGAAATCGGTGTTAACCTAACCCTGATAAATTATTCGACAACGTATCCTAACTTGTCCAGACACGCCCCGGTTAGGATACGTTTCCCATCAATTGACCACGATTAGGTTTTGTTTCAGTTTGGTTTAACACCGATTTCAACCTCCCAAAACGAAGACAGGAGAGTTTTAATTTTAAAAATCCCGCCTGACTATGTCAACCAATAGCAAATGGAATGCAAGTTGTGAACTATCCGCTCGTTGGGAGACGCCAGGCTTTCAGGATGCAGTGACCCTAAGAATACTTGCTACAGTCGCCACCTAAGGAAAATAAGTCGAAGGCGGAAGTTTTCAGGGGTGCCACGACCACGTGGGTCACAAGGTGTGCAAGGTAAACTTAAGTTTGCGACACGCTCCCTAGAGGGAGCTGCACATATAGGCAGACAACTGCGTACAGCCGACCTAAAAATAGATTCCAAAATATTTTTTGGTTTTATTGCACCCCTGACCGGACCCAAGAAACAAACCTTTAAAACATAAATTTCAAACTCTCTATAAATTCGTATAATTAAAAATAATGTTTGTATAATTATATAAAATTTCTTGTGTGCCTAATATTATAGATTTGTTAAAAAATTCTAATTTTCTACTTAGCAATAAAAAGTTGAAAATAGCCCCAAAAAACTACTATTTACGGATTAGATCAAATTTTGGTTCAGGAGGTGAGTTACAAGGTGATATCGAAAATAGTAGTAAATCTGAATAAAAATCACATTTTTAAAAAACAACTCTGTCACGAGTTTTAGTTAGCAAATAAGAGTAAGAAATACATTAAAAAATGTATCATGAACTTATTGTATTATTTTTAGATCCAGGACGTGAGAGACCTACAGGGTGATATCGAAATTAGAAGCATAATTTTCTAAAAAACACATTTTTAAAAAACAATGTTGTCAAGAGCTTTCGTTAGCAAAAAATTATTTGAAACACGTTACACAATCATACCATTATCAGATTTTATCACCTTCAGGTCCAGGAATTGAGCTACATGGTGATATAGAAATTATTAGTGTGTGTAAATTTTCTAAAAATCACATTTTTAAAAAGCAAAATGTCCGGAGTTTTTGTTAGCAAAGTATAGTTAGGAATACGTTAAACAATCATACCATTAACTGACTGTACCACCGTTAGGTCCAGGAAGTGAGGTACAGGGTAATATCGAAATTAGTAATAAAATTTCGTAAAAATCACGTTTTTAATAAACAACGTTGTCAGCAGCGTTTGTTAGCAAAAAATAGTAACACGTTAAGCAATCATACCACTTACTAAATTTCATTTACTTGCAGTAGGTAACCTGCAGGGTGATATCTAAATAGCAGTAAAGATTTTGAAAAATCACGTTTTTAAAAAACAAGGGAGGTGAGCTACAGGGTGAAATGAATAAATAAATCCAAAAATATTCACATATATTTACGTGAAACACTTTTGCTATTTATTTGACAAATTTACAAGTTAATATGATAAAATTTTGACATTAAAACTTATTATAGTTGATGTTGTATTAAAGTGACACCGCGTCATCAAAACCTTGATGGGCGGGACGGGAGTAGAGGGATACATACAGTGGCACGCACTTCCTTTAATTTTTTTATTGATATTGATTCCCAAAATGAGGCACTGCACTAATTATTCATTAGCTTACTATTTTACTTGCTTTTTATTGATGTCTTCTTCTAAACGATTTCATTAGAAAGGAACATATATACTACTATCTGGTTGTTACGAACATATTATTGATTTAACAGGGCTTTAACGTTTTCTATTCGTTGTTATTTTGACTGTATGTCAAAGAATTATGACGGAGCTTTTCACAAAACAAATTACCGTCTTTGCAACTAAATCAATATTTGCGCACATTTTAATATAATTTTGGATCCTCTTTTATGTTTTGGATCTTTATTTATCAGGTAAGTACCTCTTTGATCTCTCCTTTAAAAGGTCGTAGTGTTTTATCCTTCGAACATTAAACCTCGAGCGGCACACTGCATGTACAAAGTGAAACACTAATTTTTTAAGGCTTCTTTACGTAGATTTTGCCGCAGAATTTGGTTTACCATAGCTATGACGCGGTGCCACTTAAATAGAACATCAACTATAGTTAATATAATCAAATCAACCTAAGCCCCTAACTAACCTTGGTCAAACTAAAAGTTTACAAATACACATAAGAAATCCAAAAATCCCTACATTTATTTACGTAACAACATCTTGGGTCGTTGTTCTTTTACAAATTCACAAGTATAACCAAACCGAACCAAACCCATATAAATAAGGTTGGTCAATATAAAAATGTACAATAATTATTTACAGAAAAACCTGCCTGCCTTCGATGTTAATTTACAAATTTACATGCTTATTTGACAAAAATTTTTCATCCAAAATATACAAATAGTAAATCAAAAATTTTTACAAATATTTTACATTTGTTTGATTTGTTTGATTTGTTAATTAACAAATTTACAAGATATTTTAGAATCTTGGCCCTAAAATATATATTTAATGCAACAAAACGAAAGCCTTCACTAGGCTTGCCTAATGTAAACATTTACAAACATACACGATACATATAAAAATCTGCACATTTATTTACAGGAAAAAACTGTCTTCGTTGTTATTTCAACAATTTGACACCCAAGTTATCTATTTAACATAACCAAACCGAGCCAAATCAAATCCTTATAATTATTAAGCTTGCTCAATATAAAAATGTACAAATACACATAATAAATATTACATTTATTTACAATGACAAACATGATGAATGAATGAACCTGCACACAAATATTTTTGTCCCGTACGTCGTTCTTAGTTTTATTTAATTACTTGTATATAGACTTCTTCCAAAGTGAAGCGACTCAATATTTTGCATTTCTTTCAAAAAATCTGTTAATACATGTACCGCTACATAGCTATTTGGTTGTCTGATAAAGGGATATATTTCTTTACTTCTTTAGCTATTTTTACTGAAAACTCCAAATCAACAAAAGCAGTAGTTTCATCCCACTTAAGGTCTTTTATCTTTAAATTTTAAATATCTTTTACATAAATATTTTTTTGTATCGCTTAGGCTTTTACTTGTTTGTACAATAATTATTTACCTAACAAGTGCGGAAAGAGGTACTTTTCCGCACGCGACGGCAGTTGCACAAACGACGCGGAGCGGAGTTCGGGCAAGCCGTCAAGGATGGAAAAGATAGTTTCCGCAAGAATTAGATACAATGTTTTTCCTACGAGTGTTTTTGTCCATCTTCTTTATCAAAAAACATGTTTTAATTCGCAAAGATTTTATAATAATGCTAGAAAATGATACGTAAGATAGAATAGTTACATAAATCATTTAATGAGTCCTAAATATCTTCATTTTTAACAAAACAAAAATCGTGCGGAAAAGAAAATTTTCAGCACTAGTGCGGAAAAGTTACTTTTCCGTACGTTTTTTTAACTTTTATTTTTACTTGATTTTTTTATGCACGGAAAAATAATAAAACAGGATTTTTTTATTATGATATATTAAAAAGAAACTTTATGTAAAGAACATTTAATTAACAATAACGAAAAAGTTAACGATGGTAGATATTGAAATTGAAAGTGCACTTTCTGTTTGTTGCATGCTTTAATATACATCAGATGCCGCAACATCTGGAATAACGTCGTTTCTTATTGGAATTTGATTGGTTGGTGTTTGGCCCACTACAGAAATGCCTTGATCAGTTTGCTGCTTAGAATTACTACTGTAGTGAATGGAGGAAGGTATATTGGTCTGTACAGGCTGTAACACATTACAGGATTCTTCATTCGGTGCTTCTGGAAGCATCGGTACAGCAGCACTTCTTGAAAATGAAACTTGTGTGTAGGAGGACGGGTTTTCATTTGAAAACGATTGTGGACAGGAAGGTTCTTGCAATTTGGACGTGCGGAAAAAAATCACAAGGAAAGTAAAAATGATGCGAAAAAGTAAAATTGTGCGGAAAAGTAATTAACGTAATATTCTTTTAATAGATCGTTCAAGAAACCCTAACTTATATGTTCTTGGTTTGTAAACAGTAAGGTGAGGCCAAAAGTTATTTTTAAAAATATGATTTATAAAAAAATTTACTACTAGTATCTTACCTACTGGACCTAAATGTAACGCAGTTAGTGAATGGTGTGGTTTGTTTACATATTCCTAACTATTTTTTGCTCACCAAGACTCCTGATAAAGTTGATTTTTAAAATTGTGATTTTTACAAAAGTGTTTTACTAATTTTGATATCACCCTGTACCTTACTCCAAGGACCTAAAGGTAATTCAGTCAGTTAATGTTATGATTTTTAACGTGTTCCTAAGCATTTTTTGATAACGAAAGCTCTTGACAACATTGTTTTCTAAAAATGTGATTTTTAGAAAAATACACTAGTAATTTCGATATCACCCAGTAGCTCACTTGCTGGCTCTAAAGGTAATACAATAAGTTAGTGATATGATTTTTTAAGGTATTTCTAACTCTTGTTTGCTAAGTAAAACTCCTGACAAAGTTGTTTTTAAGAATGTAAATTGTACAACTATTTTTGATATCACCCTGTAACTCACCCCCTGAACCTAAATTTGAAATAATCCATAGTTTAACTTTTTGGGCTATTTTCAACTTTTTATTGTTAAGTAGAGAACTAGAATTTCTAAACAAATCTATAATAGATTTTAAGGTCACCCTGTAGCAGACCTGAACCTAACCTTTATAACCTGGGTTTGGCAGACTTTTTTTCTATTTCTTCTCATACCTGATCATAAGAAATATTAGACAAACATTATTTTTAATTATATGATAATAATAATAACAAGTTTGATATTTATATATTCAAAGGTTATTTTTTGGGCCACGGGTTGCAATTAATCCGAAAATTATTTTTTTTTTCATAAACTTATCAACCCTAATAGTTTTCTTTCCTAAAATTCATTTGATTTCGTTAAAATAATATTACGTTTGATTTTGTGGTCGGCTGTACTTAGCCATTCGGTTTGGTTCGCTTTGCATGTTATGTTCGTGTTAAATGAATCCAACTTTAACGAAGTAAGAAAAACGTCTCATGGTTTTGTTATTGTTTTTTTCCGGAAAAATACAATTTTTTAAGAACCTGTGCATCATCAACAATCCCGGAAAAATATTGAATTATCAGCAATCGAGTTTAAACGTAGGTTTTAGATTATATTTTTCCTCATTTTTCGGTTTTTGACGCTGTACAAAAAACTGAAATTTACGATGTTGCCATGATTTAGGGCTAAAATTTGAGGCGTCAAATTTTTTCAGATTGTTTCAAATTATTTCAAATTTTAAAGAATTGCCCCCGTTACATCAGTTGCTATCAGCAATGTCAGATATTTACAGCAGTGTCACAACATCCATTGATTTGTTGTTCGGACAAGCAAGATAACCCTAGATTTTATGAAAAATAAACTTTTAATGGAAGAATCAAGAAAAAAAAAAGTAAACAGACAGAAACAAGGAATGTTGCTTTTTCTTATTTTAAAAACAAGAACTATCAAAGGAAACCTGGCCAAACCTCCAGTCAAACAAGTCAAAAACAGTACTGGATACTCTAGTGGAAACTCAAGTGGAAACTTCTCATACAGGTGTCATTCCTGTGGGGAGCCTGGTCACTCTAGAAGATATTGTCCCAAAAACAAGAACAAAAGAGGATACTTAAGAGGTGGATATGCAAACCATGGTGGTCGTGCAAATATGATACAAGACAATGAACAAAAAGATGAGTGTTCAGAAAAACAAGGAATAAGCTTTTTAACTGGAAATCAAGAGGTTCTTGAAAGTTATGAATTAGATAAAATAAAGTTTGTGGTAGACTCAGGAGCAACCCACCATTTGATAAAAGAGCAGTAACAGAAATATTTGATCAACAAGAAAAACTACAATCAGGAAGTTAGTGTTGCGAAGAAAGGGCAAAATCTAAAAGTAATAACTGAAGGAGACATGAACGTTTTAAGACAGAGACAGATATACCAGTAAACATTAAAAGCATATGGGTGTGTAAAGACCTGGCACACAACTTTTTGTCAGTCAGGAAACTAGAGGAAGCAGGACTCGAAGTAAGTTTTAAAAATAAAGAAGTTTTTATTAGACAAAAAGAAAATGTGGTTTTAAAAGAAAAAAGAATAGGAAATCTGTACTATGTCACTATTAATATACCACCACAAGAATCAGTTAACTTGACAACCAAAGAAAATCAGATGTTATTGCATAGAAGGATGGGACACTCAAGTAGGTACCCTCCACCAGATTTATGTGAGACTTGTTTAGAAGGAAAGCAGGCAAGGTTGCCATTTAAACTGTTAGACAAAGACAGAAAACCTAAGAGAGTGCTAGAAGTGATCTCAACAGATGTTTGCGGATCCATCAACCGTCCAACATATGATGGTAAGAGATACTATGTCAGTTTTATTGATAATTACTTACATTTTTGAATGTGTTATTTAATAGCAAACAAATTAGAGGTCTTGGAAAAGTTCATAGAATACATGAAATATGTAAAAGTAAAATTTGATAGAAAAATAGAGAGAATTCGCTGTGACAACGGAGGCGAATAATGGAAATAGAATGCAATATACTTTGCCCAGGAATCCCGAACAGAATGGCATAGCAGATAGGTTAAATGGTACTCTTCTTGAAAAGGCCAGATCCATTTTGTGTGACTCAAAACTTGATAAGGAATTTGGGGAGATGCACTGAGAGTAGCAGTATATTTGCTAAACAGAACTGAGACTTCTACATTACCTGATAAGAAACTATCCGCTGAGATTTGGTGTGGATATAAACCAAATATGGAAAAAATTAAGTTGTTTGGTTGTGTTGCCTACAACCTAATACCAAAAGAGGACAGACATTCAAAACTAGACAAAAGAAGTAAGAAAATGATAATGATTGGTTATGCAGACAATGGGTACAGACTGAGGGATCCGATAGAAAGAAAAGTAGTGCATGCAAGGAACATAATCTTTAATGAGATGAGACAGAAAAAATAAAGTGGAAATTGAGGGAAATAGTGGTAGAACTCAAAGTACACCAAAAAGACACAGGAAATACCTAAAAACAAGGAAAATGTAGAAAATAAAGGTAGAAAAAGTCAAACAATAGCAAGAAAACCTTCATACTTGCATGACTATAAAACAGAGATAGAAGATGACGAGGTAAATATGATAACAGCTCTTAAATTTATCCTCAGAAGTACCACAGTCATACCAGGAAGCTAAAGAAGATCAAGGATGGCAAAAAGCAATTGAAGAGGAATTAGACCCATTAATGGAAAATGGAACATGAAAATAGATTGAAAAACCTGAAAATGTTGAAATGATAGACTCGAAATGGGTGTTTAAAGAAAAAGAAGTGAATGGTGAAATCGTGAAAAAGGCAAGGCTTGTTGCATGTGGATTTCGTCAAAGTGTTTTAAGTGAAGATGTGTATGCGCCTGTCGCCAGAATGGTGACCATTCCTGTTTTGTTATCTTTGTATGTGCAAGATGATTATCATGTAATGCAGTTAGATGTTAAGTCAGCATTCTTGTATGGAACATTGGATGCACCAGTGAACATGTATCAGCCTGAAGGATTAGAAGGTACCAACCCAAATATGGTATGTAAATAATTAAATCCTTGTCTGGGCTATAACAAGCTCCTAAGTGTTGGAACTTTCATGAATCTTTATTTCACTAGGTTTCCAACACTCCATAAAAGATCCAGGTTATTTTAAAAATGGAACTTATTTGTTGATGTATGTTGACGATGTTATTTTGTTCTCTAAAAGCCTACAGGATCTCAAGTTGATCAAAAAGTGCTTAAGTCAAAAATTTAAGACTAAAGAATACACCAACAAAAAGTTGACATTTTTAAGACTCGATATTAAGAAGAGAAATGACAATGAGCTCTTTATAAGTCAAACAAGTTGAATCAAAAAGGTTTTAAAGAAATGTAATATGATGAATGCAAAGATTCTGATGTGCCGCTACAACCTAAAATTCAGGAAATTTTGAATAATGAAAATAAAAACAAAAATGATAATTTTCCTTACAAAGAGCTTATTGGCTGCCTAATGTATATTGTGTTAGGAAGTAGACCAGACTTAAGTTTTAGCGTTTTGTTTTTCAGCTGGTTTCAAAATTGCTATGATAAGTCACATTGGATTTATTTGAAAAATGTTTTAAGATATTTGAAACAAACTGAAAATTTTGAAATTAAGGGGCCAAAGTTCGTCCGAAAACTTACCATTTGACAACACTGATATCGCGTTTTTTGGCCAAATCTTTGTTCTAATAGAAATAGAAAACGAGAAAGCGGAACGCGTCGAAATTTTGAGGGGTAGTTTTTTAAAGCATTTTTAACAAACGTATCTTACCAGTTTTTAGCGAAATGATTTTATAAAAAAAAAAAGTTATGGCTAAAACACAACAAATATTTCAAAACAATGTTTGACATTTCAGTAGCCTAGTTGTATTATAGAAAACTGTAGCGAAATTGTTTCGATATTTGTATTTTTTGTAAATGTACAAAAGAAAATCAAAAATCTAACAAGATACGGTTGAAGATTTTAAAAGAATCTTGCATATAAACAGAACTAATGTTTCAACTAGTTTTTTATAGAAGAGATCTATTAGGATTTATAAAAGCGTGCTCAATTTTATATTTGCTGCAGGACACCAAATCAGACAAGAGCCATCAACCTCCTGACTGAAGCGCCACCCCCATATACCGGGGGCAAGTCAATTTGATTGAGAAAATTTAACTAATATCACGTGACCCGTATTTTCACAATATTTTCAGATATTTTGAAAAAATAAAATGTCGTTTAATATAAGTTAATATAAGTTAAATGATTATAAGTAGGTATTTAAAGACATACAATTTTTTTTATTTACAAAACGTTTTTTTAAGGGCTGGGGCCATAGCGTAACAAACAAAATCACGGGATTACGATTAGTATATTGCTCAGTTAACAGAAGCTTGTGCTTAACTTCGCTGAGTTGAATATAAAGCCCTTTTCATTTATTTATTACATAACAAGAGAAGAAAGTGACAAATTTCACACGAGGGTGAGAAAGTTACTTTCTGTCGAGTTATGGACGCTATTTTTCCTACGAACACTGTTGAAATATTCTAATTTTTGTAAAAATTGGTGTTTAATTTTGCGTAAATCAAATAAAACTGCTTTTCCGCACGTATGGGAAAGTAGTTTGCAACACATGTGCGAAAAAAGTATTATGACAGTTAAACACTTTCCATACATGTGCCGAAGTACTAAAAGTACTTGTCACACATGTGCGAAAAAATGTCTGCACACGGATGAAATTTAATGTTTTCTGAGGATGCAAATCGTGTAAAATCCAACATTTTCATATGTGGTGGCAGGAAATAGTAATTTACCTAACCAGTGCGGAAGACGCACACAGATTCGTTAAGTATGAAGGTAAAATATTTTTTCTACGAGGTTGTGGAAACAAAAATAAAGTACTACAATAAAAACAACTCATTTATTATATTTAATTTACAATGATTGCCGAAAACTTTACTTCTTATCCTGTGCAGCATCTGTGGATCAGGAGATTTTCGTTTTCATATTTTAGATCAATGATATCTGAAGGTCTTTAAATACATTTTGCTCTGGATGTATTTGGAGGCAGGCTCATAGTAACATTATGTGTTTCATCATATTGTGGCTAAGTCTTCTTCGGGATTATCGGTATTTTCTATCACAGTAAATAAACACTTTTTTTCTATTTCAAAACAGGTAAAATGAATCATGAATACAAGAAATCCCTTTTTTTTACGTTTGTCTGTTGGATTCATTTTGTTTTATGAATTTTTTAAAACAGTGATTTATTCAAAAGGACTATTTTTAGAAGCCAAGTTGCCGGAGCCAAAGCTGGTAAAAACAGTGTGCATTATTGTTGTTATAAAGCTAAGTTGCGGAAGCCAAAGCGGGAAACAACAAATTTTAATTAACAGTTAATAAATTAAAACAACTCAAACAATTTAACTAACAAATTCAGAACAGGTAAAATGAATCGTAAATACAAGAAATCCCCTTTTTTACGTTTGTCTGTTTGATGCATTTTGTTTTATGAATTTTTTAAAGCAGTTATTTATTCAAAAGCACTCTTTTTAGAAGCCAAGTTGCCGGAGCCAAAACTGGTAAAAACAGTGTGCATTATTGTTGTTATAAAGCTAAGTTGCAGAAGCCAAAGCGGGAAACAACAAATTTTAATTAACAGTTAATAAATTACAACAAATCAAACAATTTAACTAACAAATTCAGAACAGGTAAAATGAATCGTAAATACAAGAAATCCCCTTTTTTACGTTTGTCTGTTTGATGCATTTTGTTTCATGATTTTTTTTAAAGTAGTTATTTATTCAAAAGCACTATTTTTAGAAGCCAAGTTGCCGGAGCCAAAGTTAATAAAAACAGTGTGCATTATTGTTGTTATAAAATTAATTTATCATTTTGAAAAGCAGTAAAGAAAATTAAATAAAGCAACTAGAGCAATAGTTTTTAAAATAAATAAAAAAATAATACTGACTGGTGCTTACCTGGTGATTTCGGATTCACACACCGGAAAATAAAACTTTGGAAAACTTCTGAAAACTATCGGCGACGACTGCTAACAGGTGAAAAGGGGCCTCCGAAAATCTTGTACCTCCTTTTATATTAAATTAAAAATTGGTGCAAAAAATGCAAGATAAGAAAATAATTTACCTTATATGGTATAAAATTTATTCTCGAGCCATTTATAGTAATAAAATAAACAAAGGTTTTATCAAGAATAAAAAAAAATATTCATATATGGTATCGCATTTGTGCATGAACTTCCTTAAATAATTCACCATATATGGTATTAAAATTATTATATATCCATTTATAGTAATAAAATATTCAAATGTTTTACCACTACTTAGCTGATTACCAAATTAGGAAATCAGGTAATACTTATATGGATCGCCATAACTGGTGTTAGCTCTGAATTAAATATACACGGGTTGACCATATATGGAAGTTAATACCTAGACCTACCTAGACATCATATATGTATTTATAAAGATAAATGACCTAAAGCGACAATCGAACCATTTATAGACTGTTGATAGATTTGCCTAATATGGGCATTTAAGACAATTACTAAATAGGGGAGACTCGGGTCAATCAGCTAAGTAGGTATTTGTCCCATTTCTTAAAATTTACTTACAAAATAAAGAAAAAATTTGCCTGAACTAACGTAATATAATAAAAAAATAAGTAACTTCGTTACATTCCCCCTTTACTTCGGAAAAATGCAGTAAGGTTCACCTTATTGTCATTTTTATATATAAAAAAAATTTACATCTAAAAGTAATCAGAAAAAAAAAAAAATAATTTGCTAGTTCTATAACCACTTTGTCAAACCTGCAGTACCTCGTGGTTAGCGGCTCGTCTGGTAAAAAAAACGGAACGTTTATGCTCGGTGTTGCTTATAAAAAGGACATCCGCAAGACGTGCAGGGGGAATATTCGTGTACACAACACTGAATATTTTTATCGGAAGTTGCTTTAATATTTGGTAGATCGCATTGGATCCCAATGGATGCTACAGAATCGACAGTCGGTACTATAGATGTCGATTGATGATATCGGAAATACGTCGGTGGAAGGGATCTACTAGACGTAGACGGCGACGAAACGGAAGTAGGTGGAGTTAATTTTGGAGAATAATAAGAAGTTGCAGACCCTTCTACATTGGCAATCCTTGGACAAAACATTAAGTTTGCCGCAACTTGAACAAAATGTAATCGGTTTGCCGGTACAACGGTCTCTTTGATGTCCTACGTTTCCGCATCTCCAGCACAAATCATGACAAATTTTTATAAATTTCACGGGGCGGACCACCATAGATGGCACAATGATTCGATTAACGGAAGCGGGAGCGGTTGTGTTCGGTTTGTAGATTACCGTCTCCTCGGACGGTGCATCGGAAAACTCGTCTGAGTCTGAACATGTCAAGTCTAGAACTTCGGTATCCATGATGCTGTAAACAATATAAGTACTATTTAGCAGGTGTTGAAAATAGTCAACCAGTGCTATACTTGATGGGCATAAGAGAATTAGATGGATATTAAGCATGATATCTTTCGATCTGCGGTATCAGTCGATAATTTTTTTTAATATTTAAAGAAATTTCGAAAAGTTGATTTAGTTAGCTGTTTTAGTTGTTTTATTAATTTTTCCGGATATTTATGAAGATTTTTCGGCCATCTGCAGCGGTAAACAATCTTCTAAATCTGCCCTTTTTACATATTGGACGGTAGTTCTTGAGTTTCGTTTTGAACTCGTTCGTCCAGTCTTGCTTGGGAACCGAGAGTGCAATCTCTGCGATTTGTTGCTCTTCATTCGGGACTAATTTCTCAGAGTTTAAAGCGGGAACTTCTAAATATGGTTCAAAAAACTCTGCTACCGATGACGGACCAGCTGACTCTTGTGACTGATTGTCGTCAACGGTCGATAAAGAAGCGGATGCCTCTGCAGCAGATTCAACTTGCGGTTTGGCTGTAGCCTCTGCGCCTTGCATCGGCGGAGGAGTTTGTAACCCTTCTCGGTTTTCTCTTTCAATTGCGGCGGTGATTTTCGTTAAAAGGTCATCTATCCCATCAATAAAAACCGGGGAGACGGGACGATCTTCAGGGTCTTCTCTAATATCTGGGGTAGGAGGTCTTTTTATCACATCTACAGGTATATTTGAAATGATGTTAATAGGAATTTTATTGCTGTTGGATGCTGCTGCTGTACCTACTTCTGATGATACCGCGTTGTTATTGGGATCTATACGTGCTTCTGAATCAACAGTAATTTTTATAGGGATAATTTTTATCGCCAAGTTGGTGCCCTTTTCCAATATAACCGGCCCCATTTTCATGGTAACTGGATCGGGATAAAAGAGTTCACCCTTTTTAGGTTTGGAGGGTTTATCTCTGCCACTTGAAGAAGGATCAGCTCCTGGATCTTTCTCGAGTTTACTATTGATCGCTTCTGCGGCTTGCTTAGCTAGAGCGGTCTTCTTCTTCTCCAATTCTTGCTTATTTTTGGCAGCTGTCTTCATGGAAATTGAGAATTGGCTGACCATGTCGGCGGGTATTTTGGAGACGGAGATTGACTTTCTGGGCATAGCTAAATATAATAAACAGAAAGCTTATCAATAATTATATTTAGGTTAGTTAAGGTGCGCTGGCTTAAGGTCTTTTATATGAATTCTTTTTATCCGTTTACCGCAGTTGTCTTTTAGATCATAAACTACCGGAGAATGAACCTTGCAGATAGTATATTTACAGGTGTCACGTTAACGCGCAGGTGCAAGTGTCGCCGTCACCAGGGTCATCCCGCTTGAATAGTGACGTGGGTCTCAGGTTTCGCGCTCGTTGTTTCTTCGAATACCGATTTTCTTAAAAACTTTCAAACAGGACCGCTAGTCGTATGCACAGAGTGTGCGACTTGGAATCGAGAGGTGCGGGGTTCAATCCTTGGTGAGCATAAAAGTTTTTTTTAAAAGGATATGTTCAAATAATAACATACAGACAAACTTACAAACATTTCATTTCAAAATTTTCGACAAAAGTTAATAAAATTAAAATAATAAAATTGTTTAATTTTTGCTAAAATTCGGGTTATATTTTAAGCTATATTTTAAGCATTTTTTTGGGTAATTTTAAAAACAAATTAACTTTCAAAAACAAAAATGTCTACGCAAAAACAGAAAAAACTTTGCGACAAAAGGCTTTTGAGCTTCAACCAAATGGCGGAAGCTCACGAGGTAGCTTTGAAAGCAAACTCGGATACAGCGTTTCACTTTTTGTTTAAATCCAGATATGACGACGTCGAAGAATGTCATGCTCAATTCTATGATTTTCATAACCAAATTATTGGCTCTCTCGAAGAGTTTAAACTTTCATTTGACGAGCAGGATAAAACTAGAAACGACTTTGACAACCTTTATTATGAATGTAAGGGTATTTACTACGACCTTTTTAGGGCCAACCCTGTCAATTACGTAGGCAACCCTAGCCAACAAAATATTGTTCAGAGGTCAAATACAAGATCATTTCCACAACCAAGGTTGCCAATTTTCGATGATAATTATAAAAGCTGGCAACACTGGTTTGACTTATTTAAAGTCATGGTACATCAAAATTCTGATTTAAGTGATATAGAGAAATTTCAACAATTGCGGAGTTCTGTTCTGAATGAAGCCCTTTCTCTAGTTAAAACCATTCCCCTCGCAGATAGCAATTATCACATTGCGTATGAAACCTTAGTAAAGAGGTATCAAAATAAACGAATTATTGCTACTACCGCTTTGAATGCTATTAACTTTCTTTCAACTAAGTCCAGTTCTGGGAAAGAATTACGTTCCATGTTGGATACATTTTCTGAGAATCTAGCCATCTTAAATGAGCTTGGTTTTCCTACAGAAGAATGGGACTTTCTTACTTTTAACATGATGCTCTCAAAACTTGAAGTCAAGATGAGGACTGATTTCGAACTTTACTATAGTAGAGAGAAAAACAATTCAGAAATTCCGTCCTACACTGATCTTTACACGTTTATAGAAAATCATTGCGTTGCGCTCGAATCTGTAGTGCAAATGCCCAGTTTTAGTAGGCAAAATCAAACCCCTAGACAACCTCAAACTACGCGTAATTCTCAACAGAACAGTTTTCAGAGTAACAGTTTTAATAATTTTAATTCACCTTCTGCTTTCAATACAACTATTTCAAATCAAAGTTCAAATTCAAGAAATCAACAAAATACTTTACAAAATAGCAATCAACGCAGCAACCCTCAAATACAAAATAATCAGAACAGAACTTTTAATCCAAAAATAAAATGTTACCTATGTTCTTCGAATCACGCATTATCGAAATGTATCGAATTTCAAAACAAAAGTCCACAGGAAAGGATGGGTTATGTTCGGCAGGTGAATCTATGTCAAAATTGCTTACATTTTGCTCACCAGACCGTGAATTGCCCCTCCTCCTACAACTGCATCAGGTGTGGAGCCAGACATCATAGTCTTCTCCATGTTCCACAACCAGTAGCGCCCTCTGTGAGTGTTAATTCATATCCTCCAGAGAACGCTAATATTCCACTTTCCAATTCCAATAGCACCCCTATGTCAGGAAGCCATTCCACAAACTGTCATGCGACAATGATTTCCAAAAATTCCACTTTTCTACTTTCTACCGTTGTAGCTGACATGTTAGACTCAAGGGGACATTACCAACCAGTTCGTATCTTACTCGATTCTGCCTCAGAGGCAAACTTTATTTCAGAAAAATGTCTAAATCGTTTAGGTCTTTCGAAAAGCTTCTTTTCTACTTGTATTCAAGGCTTAAATCAAATGACATCTTCCAATACCAAAGGTAAGACGAAATGTCTTATCAAACCTCAAGGTCAAGCGGGACCTACCTTTGATTTTGAGGCTTTAGTACTTCCAAAACTTTGTACAGAGATTCCTTCTTGCGCTGTCGACTCGAGCAAGTGGAATCACATTCGCAATATCAAACTTTCTGATCAAAACTTCCATATACCAAGTTCCATTGATGTCCTAGTAGGTTGTGAACTTTTTCCGCATCTCTTACAAGAGGGAGTTATCCACGGAGAGCGTGGACAACCTAGTGCTTTTAATAGCATCTTTGGCTATGTGCTGATTGGTAAAGTTGAAACTTCAAAGCAACAAAATCCACAATCACTCATAAGCTGTTACACTTCCATCTAACCATCTCTGGATATCTGCCTAGAGCGCTTCTGGGAGATAGAGCAGGTTCCACATAAGGTTCATCACAGTCCTGAGGATATTATGTACGAAAAGTTATTTTCACAATCAGTTTCACGCAACGAATCAGGTAGATTCGTCGTTCCATTACCTTTCATAAACTTAGAACCCCAGTTGGGTGACATCAATCCAATCGCTTTAAAACGGTTCAAGCTTCAGGAAGCTAGACTTCTCAAAGACTCAGCTAATTATCAAGCTTACAAAGATTTTATGCAAGATTATTTAGACACTGGTCACATGATACCTATTCCTACGCCTATATCTAAAGATGTCTTGGATAATTCCTACTTTATCCCTCATCACAGTGTCTGGAACACTGGGAAGATAAGAGTGGTCTTTGATGGGTCTCAACGTAGCCCCAGAGGTGTCTCACTCAACGAGACGTTGTGCGCAGGTCCTAAACTGCAAAATGATGTCCGTGAAATTCTACTTAATTTTCGAATTCATGCTGTAGCCTTTGTTACTGACATAGTAAAAATGTTCCGACAGATATTAATTATTCCTGAGCACACGCGTTATCAAAATATTCTATGGAGATTTTCTGAGGATGATCCTGTCCAAACCTACTCCTTAAGAACAGTTGTTTATGGACTTAAGTGATCACCTTACTTAGCTATTCGTACTATACAAGAACTAGCTAAACTTGAGTCTGAAAGGTATCCTAATGCTTCCAAGGTGCTTCTTAAAGACATTTACGTCGACGACGTGCTCACTGGGCAGGATTCTGTGGCCTCTGCCAAAGAACTTCAGTCGGAGTTAATCTCCCTGTTGCGCCTAGGAGGGTTTGAACTTAAAAAATGGGCGAGCAACAGTCCGGAACTTCTCTCCTCATTCTCAGAATCAGAAACACAAATGTCCATTCGTCTCGACAAATCCGAACCTAATTTTGTACAAATATTAGGTCTCCAAAGGAATCCTATCTCAGATTCGTTTACCTACTTGGTCGTACCAGAAGATAAACCATGCACCAAGCGAGGTATCTTATCTCAAATCATGAAAATTTTGGATCCCTTAGGTTTCTGTTCTCCCGTTTCTTTACTTGCTAAGCATCTCATGCAAGATCTGTGGAAGGAGAAGCTGGACTGGGATTCTCAGCCTCCTCCGCATATCGTAAATGTTTGGAATCAATTTCGAACCGAACTTCCAAATCTTTCAAATATTCATTTACCTAGACGCCTTTCCATTGATCAACCACGTAGCATTGAACTTCACGGCTTTTCAGACGCCTCTATGGTAGGTTACGCGGCTACGGTCTATTTTAGATTGGAGTCAGTTTCCGGAGAAATCCATACCTTTCTTGTAATGGCCAAATCTAGGGTCGCACCAGTGAAAACAGTCAGTCTTCCGCGACTGGAGCTTCTTGGTGCCACTTTACTTTGCGACCTAATTTCCTTTATTTAAAACACTTATTCAGATATTCTTAACTTCAACCAAATCTGTGCATGGTGTGATTCCCAAGTGGTTCTATGCTGGTTGGCGGCTTCACCTCACAGGTTTAAAACGTTTGTGGCAAACCGTATCTGTCACATTCAAGAAACCATTTCTCCTACGGCCTGGAAATATATTCTATCAGCGCTAAATCCAGCCGACTGTGCTTCGCGCGGTCTTATGCCTAATCAACTTGTCAAACATGACTTGTATTGGGAAGGTCCTTGTTTTCTTAGGCTACCAAAAGAGAGCTGGCCTGATGATTTTCGCTGTCCAGACCCTCCGGAAAACGAGGTTATTCTGGAAGAACGCAAATCAGTATTTCAAACATGCACAGTTGAACCACACATGCTTGATACTTTTCTTTCTCGTTACTCTTCCCTAGAGAAAATTCAACGCATAATTTCCTATATTTTTTGCCTTACCGAAAAGAAATCTAAATATCCTAACGAAAATATTACCGAAGTAGAACTTCAACATTCTCTTACTTCTCGTTCGGCATGTTCAACGTTCCATCTTTGCTGATCTCATTTCACGTTTGAATGACGCAAAGCTACTTCCTAAACAATTTCGTAAACTTTCACTTTTTCTTGATACACAAGGCTGCTTAAGAGTGGGGAGTCGATTACCACATTCTTCCGAACTCTCTTATTCAGCAAAACACCCTTTACTTTAACCACGTTCTCACCGTCTTACTCAACTTGTCATTGAGTACACTCACAAAAGGTACTGTCATCCCGGTCAAAAAACGTTGCATTACCTCTTGAGACAACAATTTTGGATCCTTTCCCCTCGCTATGCAATCGAGAGTATAACTTCTCATTGCATTTTATGCTATCGATTAAATCCTAAACCTTCCGTACAAATCATGGGCAACTTGCCTGCTCAACGCATCTTTCAAGTAAAGGCATTTTCACATGTTGCCATAGATTATTGTGGTCCCTTTCCAATTACAATGGGAAAGTACCGAGGTGCAAAGGTATCCAAAGGTTATATTCTTGTCTTAGTCTGCTCCGCAACAAAGGCAGTTCACCTAGAACTTACCTCCGATATTTCCACTCCTACCTTTCTTGTGGCTTTTAAGAGATTTGTGGCAAGAAGAGGAAGAATCTCTGACATTTACTTAGATTGTGGTAGCGCGTTCTTGGGAGCTGATCGTTTACTCAAACAGTACTCCCAGGAAGCATGTCACAGTCTAAAAATTACCTGGCATTTTTCAAGTCCTGATAGTCCGCACCTAAACGGACTAGCCGAGGCAGGAGTTAAATCCACCAAGGCAAATTTAAAACGTGTAATAGGTGAGCAACGGTTAACCTATGAAGAGTTTTTTACTTTTTTGTGTCAGGTCGAATCCATACTAAACAGCCGGCCTCTGTATGCCCAAAGTATGGATCCGCATGACTTTCTTCCACTGACCCCTGGTCATTTTCTTACCCTGGAACCGTTGAATTCCGTACCAGAACCCGATTTTTCTGATTCCAAGTTGAACACCCTGTCCCGCTGGCAGCTGGTGCAAAGGCTCCAGTCCGATTTTTGGAAACGCTGGAACTTGGAGTACCTAAACACCTTGCAACAGCGTTCTAAATGGACAGAGGCTTCTAGCAATATTAAACTAAATACTTTAGTCGTGGTAAAGAATGAACAAAAACCGCCATTGCAATGGGCTGTTGGGCGAATTGTCGACGTACACCCTGGCTCAGACGGTTATATTCGTGTTGTGACCGTTAAAACAGCTACAGGAACTTATCGTCGACCAGTAGTGAAACTATGTCCTTTGCCTATGCCCGACGCATAAGGCAAAATTTTCTTTTTCTTTCTTAATTTTTTCTAAGTATTTTTTCTTTTCTTTTAATTTTAATTTACATGCATAATTTAATGCATATTTGGGTTAATGTTAAATTGTATCGTTTAATTGCTAATAGGCGAATATTATTTAATTTTTTTTCCTTTCCTTTTCTTAACTAAGTAAAAACACACGTGTTTTGGCGGCCGGAAAATGTTGGTGCAAGCAATGAATTTCCTATTTTTCATTTTCTTTTCCTTTTCTGCGCGTTTAAAATAATTTAAATTTTCGCGCTCTTAAATATGCATATGGGTTTTCACGGCACCGCACACGTGCGAGGACAAGCAGCGCCGCGATGAGTGCGCAAACAACCACCGTCACAACAAGACACTAGAAAAATCACGTTCCCAAAAAAGTGAATTTTGAGGTGAAAAACTGGACGTTTAAACGTTGACTGGAGCCGCAAGAGAATCCGAGGTAGGTGCCTTTTCAAATAAAATTCCATATGTATCGTAACTTTCCATTTACAATCGTCAATACCGACAATTATTTTTAAATGTGCTTGTAAAGCCAAACCGGCGACCTGTCGAAGGAAATTCCATTATTTTTCCGTACTTGCACGCACATTTAATGTGGTCCTTCGAGCCGGTTCGAAGGACCATTAAATGTTACATTTTAACGTGTGATGGATAACATTTTATTAGGCATTCTAAATAAACGTTGTTTAGTTTATATGGACGACATTATTGTTTATTCACCCACTATTCATGAACACATTTCACGTCTTTCCGAAATTTTCCAAAGATTACGAAAATCAAATTTAAAAATTCAACCTGACAAATGCGTGTTTTTACGAAAAGAAATAGCATACCTCGGACATTTAATTACCGAAAATGGAGTAAAACCAAACCCTGATAAAGTAAAATGTATTCAAAACATTCCAGAATTAAAAAATCCTGACGTAAAATCATTTCTCGGACTTGCCGGATATTATCGAAGATTCATACTGAACTTCGCGAAAATCTCGAAACCCTTAACAAAACTTCTTCAAAAAGATACAAAATTTATTTTTTCTAAAGAATGTAAAGAAGCTTTTGAAACACTAAAAATGCATTAATTTCTAATCCAATATTAATCTATCCAAATTTCGAAGAACCCTTCATTTTAACTACAGACGCGAGCGCATTTGCGATAGGAGCCGTACTTTCACAAGGTCCAATTGGTAAAGACCTTCCGATAGCTTTTGCATCAAGAACCCTTTGTAGTGCAGAAACTAAATATTCCACTATTGAAAGAGAACTATTAGCAATAGTATGGTCCGTAAAACACTTTCGACCTTACCTTTTGGTAGAAAATTCACTATAGTCACCGATCACAGACCTCTAACCTGGCTACTTTCAATTGAAGACCCCGATGGCAGATTAGCACGTTGGCGATTAAAATTAGAAGAATATAGTTTTAAAATCATTCATAAACCCGGTAAAATCAATAAAAATGCAGACGCTTTATCGCGGATACAAATCAATCATTTCAAAGACTGTATAGACTTTAAATCAAACATCAAAATTTTTGCAAATAACGAAAATGACGATCCAGAACCTGTTTTTAACGAAGACGATGTTCAAAGAAATCACAGATGAATTTAACAGGTTTGTTAAACTTTACAAGACGCGATCACTAATTGATTATTCTAAAATCGCAACCTCGAATGATCAATTATTATATAAATCAAATAAATTAATAGTAACCTTTTTCCGACAAAATAAAATGGAAGATTTACATTTCAAAATCATTGACGATATTTTTGAAGAAGAATTCCACCTTGAAGAATTAAAAATTAATATTGTTTCTAGCAAAACAGTTAAAGAACGTAAATATTTTATTATAGCCCTACCATCCGATAATGATGATTGTTCACAACACTTATTTTATTGCCTTTTTAAAGACCAAAATGAATTTGAAATTAACAAAACATACTGCATCGAAAACAATCTAGATTTACCAACTTTAGAGTTGCTATTTTACATCTTTTCTGATAAAGACATAAAATTAAAAATTTGCCAAAATATAATAACAACCCCCGACGAAGATGAAATCCCAATAATTTTAGAAAATTATCACTTAGGAAAAAGCAACCTACACCGTGGAATAAATGAAACAGTTAGACGCATTAAAGAAAAATATAATTGGCGTGGTTTAACAAAAGACGTAGAAGATTTCATTAAAAAATGTGAAACTTGTCAAAAAGTAAAAATTGTTCGTAAAAATCTAAGCAGACCCTTCGTTGTGCCTCTTTTGAACGAATCAATATCGATATTTTCGAATACCCCACTAGAAATTACGCGTTAACAGTACGGGATGAATTAACAAAATTTACACAAGCTTACGCAATGAGTGATAAAAAAGCAAGTGCAGTAGCTAGTACTATTTTTCCAACATTTCGGTGTACCTTTACGAATACATCGCGATTATTGCAAAGAATTTGATAATACCCTTTTAAAAGATTTATGTACCCTATACGATGTTAAGTTAACATTTTCTAGCGTAGCACATCCCCAGTCAAACGGTTCACTAGAACGATTTCACGCAACCCTTTGCGAAATGATTAGAATCAATAAACAAGAAAACCCTGAAGATCATTGTTTTAGCGTTCTTCCATACGCAGTAATTTGCTATAATAATACAAAAAACAAAACACAAGGATTTACCCCTTACGAACTCGTTTTCGGACATACATCAAGTAGACCCCCGAAAAACTTTATAATCAAGAACAATTGATATCTAAATATGTACGCGATTTAAATAATAGAATGGACTATTTTTACAAACTAGCTAGAAATAGAACTAATCAATCGAAACAAAAATCGAAAGAAAGATTCGACAAACACGTACGAAAGAATCTTCCTGAATTTAATGTAGGAGACAATGTTTGGCTTAAAGAATCACAAATCAAATCGAAATCAGAAAACTTATTTAATGGTCCTTTTGAAATTTTAGAAACACATCGTAATTCTGCAACACTTAAAAACCCACATACAAATCAATTAACCAAAGTTAATTTTGATAGGTTAAAACCGTGCTTTGAATAAAATAAAAATCTTTTATTTTAGATTAATGGGAAAAATCTCAATCGTTTCCAATCAATATTCAATATTACCAATAAATAATACACTAGGATTATTTTATCATGAAGAATCCCTTTTCAGAATTTCTAATAATGAATGGACACTTGTTGTTTACAAAGATCTTTTACACTTTAAGAAAGCAATTGACCATAATGACAAAATTTTAGATACCTTTATGGATCACTTTTCAATCAATAATAATCAAATTGCAAATTTCAAATCGCAAATTAAAACGCATGTTAGCCTTTTAAAACAAATTTCTAATTACCTTAAAATTAAATACGAAGAACTTATCTCGGATATAAAAGAAAAATCATATAGGCAAAAACGTGGAATATTTAATGGCATCGGAACTAATTGGAAATCTATTACAGGAAATTTAGATGCATCAGACGGAGAATACTTTAATGATTGTATTAATAAAGTATCGACTGATGAGAAAAAGATTGAAAGATTATTGCAAAAACAAATTTCAGTAACAACCTCTGTTATTAAAAGTTTTAATACGACTTTACAAAAATTACAAATTGATGAAGAAACGTTTAATCATGATATTAAATTAATTCAATATTTAGTTACTTCGATTTCTGCCTATGCAGAAGCCCAAATAAAAGCATTAGATTTATGCGAATCGCTTATGGAAAGTTACACCTTTATTAAATATTCATTAAATGACGCGTTAAACGCAGTAACTTTTGCACGTTTAAAAATATTGCATGGTTCAATAATAAAACCATCGGATTTGGTAGATTGATTGAAAAAGATTTCTCATTCATTACAAAAAAATAATTTGCCTTTACCAATATCAACCTCAACGGTAGCCCAATACATTAATTTAATTGAACTTAGTGCTTTTCAAACTGAATCAAAAATAGTATTTGTTCTTAAAATACCTTTTATAGACCCTTCGACTTATACTTTATACAGACTTTGCCCAATACCAATATTAGAAAATCGAACAGGTCTTCACCATACTATATCAACAATCAATACATTTATTGCGCGTGACGATGATTCAATGTTTTTCGTCACCTTCCACAACGTGGACCACTGCAAAATCATCGAAAGAAGAACGAAGCTCTGTTCCAAAGTACTTCCGTATCCCATCGACAGTGATGCCATTTGTGAAGCTCAACTATTGAAGCAACAAACTCAGCTACCGAAAACATGTCAAACAACCATTTTCTATGCACAAGGCTACAATGTTCAACCACTTGAAGAAAATCAATGGCTAGTTACTACGTCAGAACCAGTACCTATCAATATTAAATGCAATAATCAAGAAATCATTACGAAATTAATTGGAACCAATAGTATAATTCGTTTCAAATCAACATGCAATGCTTTTATTGGAAGTACGAGGATTCATTCTGAAACCATACTTCAAGAAAGTACCTTCGAAGAAATAAATTCACCAATAATCAATATTCCATATACTTGTAAAGATATGCCTGAAATCCTCAAAATTCAAGGCCTAAAACCACTAAAGTTAAGCAAAATAAACGTCGAAGATCTGAATATTGCACAACATAATTTCAACCAATTTTCAGAAGAATTAGATAAAATGATCAATCAACCATTCATTCAAAAACACAGTGATTGGTTTACTATCATTACAATAACATTGATAGTACTACTAGTAATTCTTTACATTATTAACAAATGTCGAAGACACCGAAGAACAAGAAATGGTAATAATACCAATAACGATAATGATAATGACTTTCCACCATTTCCAAAACCTAATTTACAAGGCATTTATCGAATATCTTACCAAGAAGGAGACCAAGCATACACATCGAAGATCAAATCGAAGAGGAAATCGAACCCAATGCAAAATTAATGATCAATCAATCATCTTCAACACTTAGAAGAAACCAGAACCTTCTATGAAACCCGAGAACCTTCCAGATAAGAAGCTTATTCTGCTGACTTGCGTTTCCCATAAAATAAACAATACGTGCATTCAAGCCGAATTAGCACTTTATTTCTCAGAACCTTTCAAGATAAGAAGACCGTTCTGCTGACTTGCGTCTCGTATGGAATAAACAACATGTACATTCCTGCCGAATTGCACTTTAGTTCTAAGAAGTTTAAATCTAGAATATTAAGGAATTATTCCATTGTTTGATCAGCACCTTTTCTTTATATAAACTCAAATCATTGTAATGCTAAGTCATTCTCTTTAGAATAGTTCTTAAGTACACGTTCAATTATAACGTTTAAGTCCTATATTGTATTTAATCAAAATAAAGTTTTTTAAAAAGTTAAAAGTAAACTTTAAAGTATAACATATATATATGTATATCCCAGTAGCAGTCCAAGAGTCAAGGCTAGGGGGCCACCCCTCTTTTCCAAAGAATTTCAAATAATATAGGCACATTTTGGTTTTACACAACTGAAAAAAAAATTTCTAACCACATATGTTTTAAAAATCTAAACTGCCCTAATTTTTGAAATTCTGGGAACAGTCCTGTATATCTCCTGATAAAAATCATGACTGACAGAGAGAGATTTAATAAAATTTAATTAAAAAAGCACACAACTTGTGTAAACTAATGCCTAATTTACCTTGCAACTTATTACTGATTTACCCAGCAACATAAGGCAGAATGGATACATTTGATGCTTAGTGCATCTTACCATACTAAGCAGGAAGCAAAAAGACAGTCATTATGCAAGAATTAGGTTTGTCCATTGTGCATAAATATCGCAACTTACCGGTGAAAGGAAAACAACGGCAAATCGTTGCGACTGCGACTGTAGTAACCCACAACAAAACAGATAATCATGTGAAAAAGCACTTGTATTAGCTAAAAAACCGGCTTTATTTAAAAAAAAATCAAATATTCATGAAGCTGTGTCGTAACGTGACCATCAAAAAAAAATCAGCCCCAGATGTGACGTCAACAAAGCGGAGGATCGTGGCGTCCGTTTTGATAGCCCTGGTTTGACATAAGGAAAAGCATTTGATATCTTCGACATACTTCATTTATAGATAATGTTTTTTTATATCCCTTAAATTACCACTGTAAAAGGCACCCAAATACAAAGAATGATTCTGTAAATTTTATTTACTTATGGGGAAATTGACTCTTTGCACACGATCGAGACAGTTTGGTAGACCGAGCCGAAGGCGAGGTCTACAAGTCGAGGGAGTGTGCAAAGAGGTTTTCAAACGAGTTTTTTACAATATTTTGTATACGACTGCTAATAAAGAAAGAAAAATCAAATTTTAATTTAACTTGTTTTTATTTCCGACATTTTTACAACAAAACTTTAAAAATTCAACAATTTTTTGACGTATCTAATCAACAAAACATACGAGCAGTGACGATTGCTACGGAACTAAGCCAACTTATATTGATGGGTGAAAACAACAAAAATCACAATGACGGGAGACCCGTATGCAGAAATGACATAGGCGTGCACAAAATTGACATAAGCGTGTGCAAAACGTTTTGCACACAGCGTGCGCAAAATGCCATTTTCAGATCGTGTTCTCCGTGCGCAAAACCCCCTTTTACAAGACAGTAGTATAAAAATATAACAACAATTTTTCGAGGCTAAGCGGGCATAAAAAGATTTTGTTCTTCTTGTATTTTCTTGTATGCAGTGTTCTGAAGAGTCCAAGGACAAAACAGTTAACTGTCAACACTTAATAGGTGTCCATTAGATTTTTGACCCCCGTGGGGGTAGAGCGGTCCACGGAAAAATACAGGAGGAACAAAATCTTTCTATGCCCCCTTAGCCACTAAAAATTGTTGTTTCATTAATCACGGGCACTACACTTCACGTTAATATAAATACACTTTTAAGCACATATTTATCATTCAAAGTAGATAGTTATTTACGCCGGATTTCTCAACTGCGATATATTCCAATAGAAAAAGGTACCTTTGCCGAAAAATTAGTGAAATTAAAAAAAAAACAAATTATAATTAACTTCAGCTGAACAGTCAACGTATTTTTTTGTTGGCCTTGAGTCAGCAAACCTACGATGTGCAAAAAAGACCGAAAAATTCCAGTGTTGCCACAATTCTAATCTCGTTGGTCCGAGCCGCCTACGGTGCATAGGAATGAGCAACACTTAAGTTAAGCGAGATTCACAAAACGAGATGAGACTGTTCATACTGTGCATGTAGGTGTTAATAATATTAATAGTACATAGTTAAAATTGACATTAAAAGTTTGTCACAATTCATTTTAAAACACACACACATTTATGGATCTGTTGTAGCATGTGTTCGGTGGTCTTGCTTCAACCTATTCTAAGTATAATTTTTTTGCTTTATAGACAACATAAGGAGGTAAAAGCTCATCTGTCACCACTTGCTGAGAACATTATTGATGTTGAATATACTCGTGAACTATTCCTTCCCTCCCCCGGATCTTCTGTTACATTTTTTGGGGGAACATTTTCTATTGTTTTGGAGCTCATCAAGACATAAATTGATAAACGTAAAATTAATATCCAATCAAGCCATTTTCATGTTCTCAGCATTTCCCCTAGACAGTTCTGGGTTCTATGTAGGTACTGCTTTACTACTGTAAGCCTGAAACAAATAATTATTTTTTTATTTTTTTATTGTTTTTTTTTCGAGGGGTTGATCAATAGCAAAAATTTTGTACTGGTACTGCCGTTAATGAACATTTATTCTTTTTTACAGGAGAGCAATTTCTAGGTTTTTTAAGCACCTTCTTTCCTTGTACACCTTAATTTTATTTGAGAATATATCTGTAATGAGCACTTTATTTCTAGTTTCTGGAGTATGGGGCAATTAAACTTAAAACTTCTAAACAATGTAACAATATCCCAATTTTTAATAAAATTTTGATTTTTCCTGTGTACCCTCCATATGGATGTTGGTCCTGCCAAGTCTTGCCAAGTCCTGGCAGGTCTTCCAGGTCCTTCCAAGTCCTGCCAAGTCCTGCCAGGTCCTGCCGAGTCCTGTCAGGTCCTGCCAAGTCCTGCCAAGTCATGTCAGGTCCTGCCAAGTCATGTCAGGTCCTGCCAAGTCATGTCAGGTCCTGCCAAGTCATGTCAGGTCCTGCCAAGTCATGTCAGGTCCTGCCAAGTCCTGTCAGATCCTGCCAGTTCCTGCCAAGTCCTGCCAGGTCCTGCCAAGTCCTGCCAGGTCTTGCCAAGTTCTGCCAGGTCCTGCCAAGTCCTGCCAGGTCTTGCCAAGTTCTGCCAGGTCCTGCCAAGTCCTTATGAGTGCTACCAGCTCCTTATCGTTCATGTTTGTTACTACACTAGTGCCTAGAGTTTCTTTCCAGTAGTACTCACCCAAAGTTTCTCATATTTATTTATTTCTACTTGTGAAAAGAAACAATTTGCTTTTCGAGCCTCCTGTAAACATTACACTCTGTAACTACACATAAAGTCATTGTTTACTTTTACCATAAAGCTGTTTTTCTTCTTGTATAGTACCTAAAGTCACTAAAAACACAATTGAGCACTCCAAAAAACACAAAAACATTTATCAAGCCAAAAAAATACAGGAAATACAAAGGAAAAAAAAGTAGGTTCAGGGCATTTTACCCTAGAAAAAGGCTGTTTGACATTTGGGTAGTTGAGAAGGATCATAAATTGGTTGCGCGGTTGAAAAGCGGAGAAAAGATGGCTGACTTCAGTCCATTCTTTGAAATTTGACAGATAAGGGCTGCGCAATCGTTCAAAGCGTCTTCTACCTACCCTTCTTTTTCTTAGGATTAGTCATGGCAGGTTGAGCAAGAATCTGGAGGGGATAAACAGATGAATTTGCTTTTATTCATATTTAAACACCTGCTAAATTGTATTATATTACCCGAATCTAAGCAGACTTCCCGGTTTTTTAAATTTTCTACTGTATCGCTAATTGCTTTAAAAAATATTTCTTTTTTTCAATGTTTCGGCTGCGGCGCTATTATTTTCGTCTTGTCTGCAAAATATTTTGCGCAACGAAATGTTATCCTAAAAGTATTTGGATCTTACATCATTTGCCTGCCGGGCAATTGTATTGAATTTTTTACTTAGTTGTTCAGAAGTTTTTGCGTGCGCCGCTATTTTCTTAAGCCGCGTTGATCAACAAAAATTAAATAAAAACTATCGTGACAACTTTTGTTTCAACGAAGTTGATCAACTTTCTTGTTGTTCAACCAGTGGCGTATATAGAAAAAAGTTTCGGAGGCGTATATAGAAAAAAGTTTCGATTTAAAGTTGAAACAAGTCTTGAAACGTATGAACTAGCCAGTAAATCAACTGGCCGCGGTTTTAGTAGTTTTTGGAAGGAAATTTTATTGAAAAAAAATTGTGTGTGCTTAAGACCCACGGCAGAAGTGGAAACTTCAACCAGGCGAAAATAATATTACGAAATACAAGATTTTTTTTATTGACAAAGTAATATACCATGTAATAACATTTACATAATTATAATTGGGTATAAATTACTCTGGTAAATTTTGCTCTCCCATTTCAATAAAACAAAAAAAGTGTAAAAATTTGCGTTAAATGGTCGGAAAATGTGATGATCAAGTTTCTAGAACTGTATTAGAGACAAGAATGCCTTTGGAACCATCGTATCAATGATTAAAAAAAAATGCACGAGAAAATGCTGTACGTTGTATTATCAAGGAAATGGACTGCAACCACCTGTAAAGTAAAGATTTTTTTGGGTAGTTTGAATGGGGTTTTGTTATAAGCGAGTGTCCATTATCAACGGGTTCGCTATATATATAATATGCGAACTTCACTGTAATTGCATATTTTCCCCAAAAAGCTTAGTTTTTAAGAAAATTTGGAAAAAATCTAAACATTTTTGGTTTTGAGAGTCTAGGCGGTTTTTAAGGGATTTCGCAGCTAAAATTTAAAAAAACCTATATAATTTTATTTTAAGTTAGATTTTACACATTTTTGAGTAATTGTGGCTTTACAGCGTCAACTTAGTTATATTTGAAAAAATTCGGGCACAACAATAAGAGGAGGGCTGATAAAAAAAAATTGAACCAAAAACATCCGAATCGTTAATTGTGGCCTATTATTAGCTAGAATACATTGTCAAACTGCGGTCCTTATATTTTGCATACTCAACTACCTGTATCGCCTGCACTAAGCGTCCAAGGACTCTACTTGAGGAATCCGGCTCTGGTACCCTTAAGCATTTTGAGATATTCAAGATGGCGGCCGATTAGGGATTTAAAAATTTAAAGCCTTCCCTTTAGGAACACTGTCAAAATGGCGTAAAAGTTACGTAATGCGAGTTAAAGGCCATAAAGGAGAAAATAGTCGAAAATTAAATATGACGGCGTCATTTTAACAATGTTTCTAAAGGGAGGGGGCCGGGGCTTTTATTATGTATAATGGGACTCCAATAGCTATTAATTGCCTCAATTTTGATTTTTATTTCTAAAATATATATATTTTTAAATTTTTTAATCCTTAATCGGCCTTCATCTTGAGTGTCTCAAAATACTTAAAGGTGGTAGAGCAGCAACAGCCCATATACATAATTTATGTATATGCAACAACCGTATTTCTCAAGAAAAGCCCTTGAACTATCAAAGCCAGCAATAAAATTTGTCTTTTAAATATTAAATCAAACTATTCCTGTTATGTAAACTAGCTTATTAATGTTTTTATCATAGGTAATGATGGAGTGGGTCTGGAGGGAGGGGGTAAACTTGCGAGAGTGGTAGTTTAAGAATGTTAATATGTTAACTCATTGTCCGACGCCGTGGAGACGGAGCATTTCTTCCCTATAGACCGCTGGACGTTTTTGTCCCGCCATGGACTTAGTTTCCTTGGGCGCTGTCGTTTCACTCGTAGCATGAAAAGTAGGTTTCACCTTTTTTTTCATTCTTTTTGATTTACCCTAATATTTTAAAGCTGCTTTATTTATTTTTAACTTCCTAGCCCGCGCAGCAATAAACAGTGTTTTCTGGAAACTGAATAGCTGGCCATACACAAAGAGATTGATCCGCCGGTTTGGAACCGCGCGGTTCAAACTGGTGGATTTGTCTTTCAATTAGTGGACATTCCACGCGCCAATTATAGCCGGTATAGATTTATCTGTGAGTTCAGACCAGCGGGCGAAACTTGTGGGTTCCGCGCTTGATATTTTAACCGGCGCAGACTTGTCTGTCGGTTTACACTATGTCAGGGATAACAGACCATTCATATAGACTCCCTTTAAGTTATGGAATATTATGGCACATGTTTCCGGAATGATATAACCAAGTGCCTGTGCAGAAATTCCCACTGAAAATTTCAGATCTTCATATGATCTTCCCGTGGCAAGGAATCGAAGGGCAGCATTCAGCGGCGTAGCATGCCTGAAGGGACGGGGGGGGGAGGGCGACAGCTAAAAAGGGCGCCCATCAAAAATCTTCCGACCAAAAAGATCATCATGTCTTTAGTCTCCTTTGCCGTTGCGGCCCTGCTCCTTCATAAAGCTTAGGGCGCTTCGGGCACCCATGGGGCGCCAGTACCCTCAGGGCGGGGGGGGGGGGGGGGGGGGGGCGACAAACCCTCCGCCCCCCCCACGCTACGCCACTGGCAGCATTTAATCGCTGTTCTGGTCCAATGGCTTCTCTCATTTGGGTATCTTGTTTCGTAAGATCCTCTCTTGAATAAAAGGTCGTACGTGTTAATAATTAATAAAAGGTCGTACGTGTTCCATTCTTAATAATTTTTAAAATTGTCTGGATCATTTTCTCTTAGCTCTTTTAATAGACTAAATAGTTTCCTCTTAAGCAAATAACTTTTAACCAATATTGAACGTCTCTTTTTTACACCACTATGCATTATTTCCATCTTAATAATCATTCTCATACACAGAGACTGCTTCTTTTTAGCACGAAACATTTTACATACACTATGCTTAAAAAAAAAACGAAATTCCACAGTTTTGGTTTAACCCGCAGATAAATCTTGAGTTTTCGCCCACTAACGCGCGGTTATGTCTGCCACAGACCGATATGAAGGATCGATTCGAAAGATTTTTTTTTGTGTTAGTGGACTGCAGCAGTTTTAAACCGTCAAGCGGACAAAACGGTCAGACTTATCTGTGCCGTTCCAAACCGACGGATCAACCTCTGTGGGTATGGCCAGCTATTAAGTGGCCAATATTTGAAACTCAAAAGGCTTTGAGTCAGATTTATCAAAATGGCACTCAAAGATCTAAAAATATATTAGAATTCGTATTCTAATGGGGTAGCTTAGAGAAAATAATATTTATCTATATTAGCTATAATTTTTTATTTGTCTCTTCACATGTTCGCGTATAATCCTGCCCTCATTAGTCAAAAGGCCGCAATAACATTGGAAAACAATATATTATTGCCGCCTTTTAACTAACGCGCACAGAATCGGTCGACCGATATAATGAAAAAAATGGACCGGGCCGATCTTCGCAAATCATAGCTCTCATATTAATACTTTAGACATGGGACAGATGATTTGCGACGGATGATCGGTCTGATTCAGTTTTTTTTTTACTATATCGGTCGACCGATGATACGCGAACATGTGAAGACAAGATTTAAATCAATGGCCCCTGCTGACCATCCGTCGCGGATCATGGGTTTCACGTAAAAGGAAGCAACCAGGGGCGTGCGGTTATTGTAAGCAAGGAAAGCTTTCCCTAACAAATTATAAATATATACAAATTAAATTGTATTTATGTATATTTTAACAATCAAGCTCGATGTATTTAGCGTCCTCCTTGTATGCTATTTAGAAGCAGATACATTTTAATTGTGGAGATAAATGGTTATGTAGTGGCCCCTAAAACAGTACAGTTGTACAAATATATATGCTTTCCATGCTTTGAAAAAAAAGTTTAATGAACAATGGACAGATTTAGTACTGAATCTCTCCATTTGACTGAACTTAGCAAACAGAAAAAATCCAGAGATACCAAAACTAGTTAGATGTATAACCAGCTCTTAATTATTAAAAAAAACTGCCTTTCCCTTCTTAAATTTCAACGAACGCCACTGGAACGAAAAAAAAATAGGTTTTTTCACGAAGCAAATTTCTGGGGTCTTCACTTTAGAGCATATTTTTTAATAATATTCATATTTTTATATTATAATTTTAAATATTTTGAAGTATGAAGAAGTCACTGTTTAACAAGCTCCACTTTTTCATTTGGAACATTTATAAAAATAAAATAAAAAATTACCTAAAATGGCAGGCATCGATATATCAGTGAGTTAAAATTTGTGTCTGACCAACTGGCCTTTTTTGGCAATTTCTTTAAATTCCCTTTTAAAATTTGAAAAAAAATTATGTTTAAAAAATATATATATTTTTAAATTATATTTCAAATAATTTTTCTGATAATTTTTAATCTTTTTAAAAATACATGTCCTAGGGCTAAATAAACTGTGTGTAAACTTTTAATCAGTATTCGCTAACACCACACAAAATTTACATGAAAATCGGCGAAATTTTTTCAGTAATTGATAGAATTTTTTAACCTATACTTTTAAGGCTCTGTAACAAAATAGCGCGTATCAAAATAGCGCGTATCAAAATGGCGCGTATCAAAACAGCGCTTTTCAAAACAGCGTGTGTTCAGAATAGCGCGTGTTCAAAATAGCTCGTATCAAAATAGCGCGTGTTCAAAATAGCGCGTATCAAAATAGCGCGTATCAAAATAGCGCGTATCAAAATAGCGCGTATCAAAATAGCGTGTATCAAATAGCGCGTATCAAAATAGCGCCTGTTCATAATAGCGCGTGTTTAAAATAGCGCGTATCAAAATAGCGCGTGGTCAAAATAGCGCGTATCAAAATAGCGCGTCCCAGGTTTGCTTAGGTATATTCACCTAAACAGTTTGAGCAAGGTCAGATAAGTTATACTAACTTAACCGTTAAATAAACCGATGGCTTGCTATATTTAACACAACTCATATAGTTCGACTAAGGCGTCTCTGTCTAACATATTAAAAAAAACTTCCCTGGCTTATTTTCCGGGAACCTAGAGGGTGTGTAACCAAACCGAATCGAACCGAACCGGACGGAACCGAACCGAACCGAACCGAACCGAACCCAAACATTTTTTCCAGTAACTCCCTGACCTGTTTCCACCAAAAAAAAATGTCCCCAAGTCACAGGTTAGAATAAACCTACGAAAATAAGGATCGGAAAGCTAATTTAGGAAATAATTTTTTGAAAAAATGTTTCGGTTTGGTGCGGTTCATTTTAGTTCGGTGCGGTTTGGATCGGTTCGCTTCGGTTTGGTTACACCCTTTAGGATCCCGGGAAAAAAGTTAAGAAAGTTTTTTTTTGAAAAAATATGTTTATAACAGCGACGTTTGTAATGGCGATCTTTCAAAACGCGGTATTTTTTGACGCGCTATTTTGAACACGCGCCATTTTGATACGCGCTGTTTTGATACGCGCTATTTTGATACGCGCTAATTTGAACATGCTCCATTATGATACGCGCTATTTTGATCACGCGCCGATATGATACGCGCTATTTTGAACACGCGCCATTTTGCTGAGTGCTTTTTTGACTTTGATATTACAATTTGCAGTTAAGTGAGCTTTTGTCTTTTATGCCCAGGCGCGAGTGGGTCTTTGTCTTTTTGACAACAGCCGAATAGCGTGGGCGGTCTTTTTGGCTTTGATATGATATCGCGTAGTTGCGACGGCCATTATCTTTTGTGTACAGAGGCGAGCACGGTCTTTTAACATTGATATGTAAATTTTTGTGTGTTTTTGTCTTTTGTGTGCAGGTATGCGTGGATCTTTCTCTTTTGTATGTGGAGACAACCAGAAAGGGTGTTTTATTGACATCGACAATGAATGGTCTTAAGCCCAAATTTATTACACAACAAGTCAAGACAAGTCTAAATAAGGATTGCATTCTCTTGTTACTAATTACAGCAGACGTTCATTCATTATGCTTTGTATGAAGCTGCAAAAGGTGTGTGTCTTTGTATTTTGTGTGCAGGTGTGCAGGTGTGAGTGGGTTTTTGTCTATTGTATGTGGAGGCGAACAACGCGGGTGGTCTTTTTTTTACCCTGAGAATTGCCTTGAGCTAAAATGGATCTTTGTCTTTTGTATGTGGAGGCAAACTACAAAGGGTGTTTTATTGACATCGACAATGAATGGCCTTGAGCCCAAATTTATTACCCAACAAGTCAAGACAAGTCTAAGTAAAGATTGCATTCTCTTATTACTAATTACGCCAGGCGTTCATTCATTATACTTTGCATGGAGCTGCAAAAGGTGTGTGTCTTTGTCTTTTGTGTGCAGGTGTGAGTGGATCTTTGTCTTTTGTATGTGGAGGCGAACAACGCGGGTGGTCTTTTTTTACCCTGAGAATTGCCTTGAGCTAAAATCAATACTTCAAAGCCGGCTATTCATTACATATTAATGAATCAAAATTGATATATTTCACAACAAAGGGTGTTATATTTTTTGTATGCAGAGGCTTATAGTCTGAGAGGTATTTTATTTACACCCAACGAATCGAGACAAGTTTAAGTAAATATCGTATTCTCTTGGTACTAATTACAATAGGTGTTCATTCATTATGCTTTTTGAAAATTTGGAATGCTGTAAAGTGACATTATATTATTAAAATTTACATCAAAGAACTGCTACAGCTTGTGATTTGTGATCCAATTAATTGACTACTACTACTATGTCGGTTTAGAACATTTTTCTACGTTGTCCGACGCCTATTCTCCACCTCCTTCGATCCTGAGAGTCATCTTCTGTCAGATTTTTTTGACTCATTGATCTTTTTCTGCACCCTATTGGTTGCCATTCTAGGACCTGCTTTGGTAATCTTTCGTCGTTCATCCGTTGTACATGGTCGTACCATATTAGTTGCCTTTTAGTGATGTCATCCGTTATGCTTCCCTCGATGCCCATTATTTCTTTTATGATCTGATTTCTTATGTGATCTATTCTAGATATTCTCATTGATCTTCTTATTGCATCCATTTCTTCGACACTCATTTTTGTATTGTATTTTTCTGTTACGCGACAAGTCTCTATTCCATACAACAGCGTGCCTTTTACCATTGTTTCATATATGTTAAATTTTACATTCTTTTTTATCTCTCTGCTCCATAAAATACTGTTAAGACATCCAAAAGCTTTTTTTGCTTTTACTATTCTTTTTTCCAATTCTTTACAGTCTGTTCCTGTCTTATCAAATGTGACACACAAGTATACATACTCATTGCATGGAAATATTGTTTGTCCATTTTCTAGTACTAACTCACTGGATTCGTTTCCAATACATAAGTGCTGTGCAGTGGCGTATATACATGGGGGGCCTGGGGGGCCCGGGCCCCCCCGAAGCTAAGATTTTTTTGCATATTTCATGAATACAAACATAAATAGCATAAAATACAGCCTCATGAGGTCTCGGCCCCCCCCCCAAAACTGTCTCGGGCCCACCCCGAAACTTTTTTCTATATACGCCACTGGTACTGTGTCTTGTCCACGTTCACTGCTAATCCCCACTTTTGGTATTCTTCTGTTAACATTCTCATCATATACTCCATGTCTTCTATCATTGCCACAATTACTTGGTCGTCAGCAAACTGTACTGTTTATATGGTAAATCGGTCGTTAAGTTGTATTCCCATGCCGTGCACTTTACGTTTCCAGTTTTTTAGAGCTACTGCGATATATATTTTAAAAAGAGTTGGAGAGATACAACATCCCTGTCTTAAGCCTTTTGTTACCAGGAATTCTTTTGAAAGTCGATTTGAAATTTTAATTTTAGATTTTGACCCTTTGTATAGTTCTTTTATCGCTTTTATGTATGTATGATTGATATTAGTCTGCTCTAACACTGTCCATAATTTTTCTACTGGAACGGTATCATATGCTTTTTGTAGGTCCACAAAGGTAACATGAGTCTCTATATTTCTGGCGCTCCTTTTCTCAATTACTTGTTAAAGACAAAAAACATTATCACTACAAGATCTCCCTGCACGAAACCCACTTTGCTGTTCTTCTTCTTGTTCATGAAAATCATTTTCTATTAGATCTCTAAGAATCCTACCGTACAATCTACTTAGAGTACTGGTTACTGAAATTCCTCTGTAATTGTTGTAATCCAGCTTGTTTCCAATCATTAGGTACTGGATGTCCGTTTATGCATTGATTGATAATATATGTAAGATTTTCGAGTAGTTTCTCTGATCCATATTTGAGCATTTCAGCATAAATTCCCCCAGGTCCGCTAGCTTTTCCGGATTTAAGCTTTTTAATATTATTCTTTATCATTTATTTTTCTCCTCCTCGGAGAGGCTGCCATATATTCGAGTCTCGTCTCCTGCAGCAGTCCCTTGTAGTGTTCTGTCCATTGTTCTGGTTTGATTATCTGAATGTTTACTTTTTCTTTTGTTGGGTTATTTACTGTAGAAATGAATTTCCATACTTCAGAACTCTGCCTACCTCCTACGTGTGTATTTATGTCGTGGCACTTGCGCTCGAACATTTTATTTTTTTCTGTTCTTATCAAATTTCTTAGCTGTCTTCTGGTTTCCCTGTAGTTTTCTAGGTCTCTTTGCTCTTTAGTACTGAGCCATTTCAAGTATGTGCGTTTTTTCTCTTTGACCATTTCCTGTATTTTGTCCGTCCACCACATCTTCCTGTTATTTCTATTATCTTGGTATCCAACAGCTTCGTTGCTTGCTTCCTTCAAGCTTTTTATTATGTTTGTATATATCTCTTCAAATGAGTGATTTGTGTTTATTAATTTTTCATCTAATCGGTTCTGATACAATCTTTGAGTACTTTCGATTTCTAGACTTCTAAAGTTGTATTTTTGATTGTCTTCGATGCATTCTAGGGTTTTATTTTCTCTAATACTTTCGTCCTTATTTGTTTTTCTTAAAGGGAATAATATTTTTGCTTTTACCAGATGGTGGTCAGATCCACAGGTAACACCACGAAGTGCTCGCACATTATACCACTTTAGTTGCGAGTGTTGTCCACCTATAGCATAATCAATGATTGATTTAAGATTTCCTGTTGGCTGAGTCCAGGTATATCGATGAATATCCTTATGTTTAAAAAAACCATTATTTATTTTTAGGTTGTGGGTTTCACACAATTGCATCAGTCTTAAGCCATTATCATTTGTTTGTTGTTGGTTGACAACTTTTACAAATTTCTTCTAAAATTAAAAACAAAAGTGTTAGATGAACAAATTTGATCAAAAATAAGGGGCAAAAATGTGTTTTTCAAAAATAAACGATTTTTGGTGGCCACTGCAACATAATTTGTGACATTTAATAGTAAGATAAGCATAAACATTTTGTAGGGAATTCGATCTTTTTAATATTTAATATCACATTTTTTTGTACAACTCGCTGTAATCGAGTTATAGGCAAAAATCCGAAAAATTGCACCTTTTCATTCCCCTCCGCCACTGGAGGGCTAGGGGCAGGGACTTTTGATATGTTAACGTCCTAACTACCCTAAATATATTTCCGCAGAGAAAAATTATCCCCCCTCCATGCACGCTACAACCCCTCAATGGCCATTCATTGACTGGGCTATAAGTAGTCTTAAAGTTAATTTCTTGAAACAAAAATACAATCTTATTTCTTTATAGGTTCTTTTACTTACTGTAGTAAGCCATACTACGAAAAAATTAAAAAGAAAACTGTCACTCAGTATTACTGATACAAAATTATCTAACGTTTTCCCTTTTTTTTTAATGTTGCTATTCTTCTAAATGATTTGAAGATGTAGGTAGAATTTCATTGTTTGGCTACAACGTTTGGGTTGAACTGTATTTTATTTAAGAACTTCTTTGTAAAACATTGGTATTAAATAATGTGGCGCACTTAAAATTTCCTTATTTCTAAACCCCCCCTTCTCCACTGTATAAAAGTTACCGGGCATATCAATGTTTTACCTAACTGGAAAATACAGTTCTGCTTCCAGATATTTGTTTAATTATTCAGTGGTTTTGTTGTGTCACAAGTTGGCAAATTGTCATTATTCTAATTACAGTGTCACAGAATGGCGACAGCGTCTTTAAGCTGCCACAAATGTCATACAACGCATTTTAATAGGCCACAAATTTTGTATTTATTTTTCTTTAAAAAAATTTAAAAAAGTAAAACATGTTTTTTGTAAAAAAAAACTTTAAAGAGTTAAGACATGAGTTGGACTCCGTTCAATAAAAACTCCCATGTTTTTTATCCACTTATTCTTCCTTAATACATAAAAATGAATATTCTTTTTTAAAAGGGAAACTTGATTTTCTTGTTGGACATTTTTTTCCTTGGTGCATAGTAGTACCTTGCCCCTACAATGGTTTGACCAGTTTATTTAAACATTTTTTTTTGCTGAATTAAAATATAATTTTATTTCGAACCATCACGTTTTAACAACCTATCATCATTTGTTTTAAATTTTTTTTATTCTCCCTACTCCAAACCACCTATCAGAGTGGAGTAATTTTTGAAAATTTTAGTGAGTCACTAATAAATTTTTTTGACTATTGGACTACTGTGGTCGACACCAAAAAATTTTTTTAAAATTTTTTTTTGGACACCTTTCGGTACGATCCTTGGCTCTTTTTGACCATGACCATGGTTGATGCATCAATTTAGTTAAAATTTTGGGAATTTCATTTTAACGATTATTAGAGAGTTGCAGTCCTACCAAGACGTTATTTGTGTAAATTTTTTATTACCATCGGTAATTTTTTTAAAAATTTTCTTTAAATTTTTTTTAATTACACACAACATCCTTACAAGTCTAATTCGACGCAATTTCAGCGAGCGGATTTTTTTTTAATTGAGCATATTTTACGATTTCTATAACATGAACATCTGTTCCGATGTTTATTGCGTTCTCTTATATATTAAGGGATGATTTTGCCTTAAGCAATGCAAGTTTCGTGTAGACTCAGAATAGGTAAGCAGGTTAAGGTGGGTTTTGATTTTTTCTTTTTAGAAAAATCATTGTATACGGCGATTTGGGTTTTTTTTGAGGAGTTTATTAGTGGAGCCGTTCTGCAATAGCAGGAGTATACCCTAGCGTTAACTGTGTACAACAGCTTTTGGAATTTTGTTATAGGTAGTCTGTTGTACGTTCCATTTAGGGATTAATTTACCTATTCGGTTGCTGAGGTAAACAAACATCACTTAACTTTAATTTTAATCCATTTCAGCTAGGATAAGCGCAATTATTTTTTTTTGGTTTTACTCATGCATAAGTGGAACATAAGACCTAAACACCGCCAAAGCTCTTGTCTCTCTTTTATTTTTTTAACTTTTTTATGGCTACTTGTTAATTCTAATTTAGGATTTAAGTGGTTATTTCTCTCTGCAGGGTTGGACGTCATGGTTGGTTCTGCAAATAATTATTATAAACTATGGTTACATTTTTAAATGCAAATAAATTTTATTTTCTTACTGCTCCGGTGTTCCTCGATTTTGTTCGCGTCTGCCCGTATTTAAGTTTTATATTTTCTACATTTGTGAGAAAATTTTTAGTGATTTTCACTAGTGAGTATAAAGTGAACTTTGTGTTTGTTATTGCGTGGTTTAGTTTTATAATTGCGAGGTATAATTAAGAGTTTTAAAGTTTAAAGTTTTAATATATATAAAAGGCCCCATGGCTGTTTCTGTGAGTCGGTTGTCGATCTCCGTCACCGCATTTTTTGAGAGGGTGGACGAGTTAAGTCAGGCGAGAGGAGTTAGCAAAAAGGTGTTACTGAACTCAGGCATTGATCTTTTTGAAAAGTCAGCCTATACTTTTTATAAAGATGTTCGAAGAGAAGTCCATACATGGGAACAGCTGGAACAGAGGTTCATGGCAGAGTATCTTCCTTCTTCATATGGCGAGAAGCTATTGAAGGAAATTCAAAAACGTAAACAAGGCCCTGGAGAGTCTATAGGGACTTACATTGCTGTCATGAACACATACTTACAAAGACTTGGCTGTCCTGTTTCCGAAGAAGCAAAATTAGCTCTCGTCTTCAGAAATATCGCGGACATCTATAAAAATGGGTTAATTGCTACTGAGGTCAATAGCCTATCACATTTAAAAGATCTGTGTCGTAGAATAGACCAGAGATATGGTTTAGAAGAGGAGAATTTTACACCTAGGAAAAACCAATCTATTGAACCTGACTTAGCCTACGTTGACGTAGAGAGCGATAATGACGATTTTCCAACAGGGATCGATACAATTCAGATATCAGGCGCCGGGACATCAAATCAACAGAATTTTAATATTCCTGATAATAGATTTAACAGAGATAGGCAACAGCCAGCAAGCAGTTTCGCTGCTAGAGCTGATAGAGATAGACAACAACCAGCTAGTGGTCAGTCTAGTGTAAATGACAGAGATGGACAACCACCACAAGGTGCTAGACCTGGTAGGGCGTTGTTTGTTATAGATGCAACCAAACAGGGCACATGGCAATCGGGTGCGCATTACCTAGAGGCAAAAAGTGCTATTCGTGTGGACAGGCAGGGGTTACAGTAAGAGAATGTCGTAATTGTAATCGTCAGGGAAACGGACCCAGGCGCTCGTAGGTGGTCGACCTTCGAGTCAGCCTGAACAAGCATCGACCGATAGGCTAACGTACGTCTTAGATTATGTGATAAGTCATGCTCGGAAAGATGAAAGGCCTTATTTAGAAGTGGATGTACTCGGAAATAAGTTATTAGGTTTGTTGGATTCCGGGCCTTCACGTACCTTTTTAGGGAATCATGGTTGGTCAATCATCGAGAGGTTTGGTTTTTCACTTGATACGACAAAGACAAAGTATTGTGGCAAATGGTCAAAGCACGAGTAGTATTGGGACAGTGCAGCTTCCTATGCGAGTTCAGGATAAATTTAGGTTAATAGAGGTCGTCGTCGTTCCTGAGTTGCCGCACACTTTGATTTTAGGATTAGATTTTTGGATTTCGATGGGGATAGTACCGAACTTAAGTACTAATGAGTGGCACTTTGCCGATAATAAAGATGTGATTTGTTCTTTAGAAACATCAGACCAACAAACTACTCTTACGCCTTATGAATCAGAACGACTAGAGGAATTGGTCGATAAATATAAGACTATTATGGGTGACTCACTAGGATGTACAGACAGGGTAGAGCATAAGATTACAACACAGCACAGCAGCACCGATAAGACAACGTTCATATAAGGTCATTATATAATTATATATAATCAAGGCTCTTCGACTCGTCTTTCTGTACACAAATTAAGGGTATTTTATAGAGCTAGGTTTGGAGGTTATATAGTGTCCAAAAAGTTACCTTATAAAGGAGACATTCCATCGAATTACTGTGGACACTACGCACATCGCATTATCTGGACATCGTAATTGGAATTTAAGATCACAGGTTTCGGGAAAATCACATAAAAACTTTTGATTGTTTTGTTTTTATCTGTGGAATTTTGTGATGTTCTTTGTCGTTCATGAAATTAAACAGCTGGGGAATGGCGGCATTGCCGCATCACAAATGGTTTCAGTAACAGGGAGGAAACATTTAGATGAACAGTTCATTCGCTTATGTTTATTTTCGAGGATATTGGGACAATCCGAACCCCATATCCTTCACGGATTTGCTAGTTTTGATAGCACGAAAACATATTTAGGTTCACGGTTTGACCAGTAACAACCGAAGCTCCGCCCACTTTGATATCTTTATTAATTTGATAGGGAAAGGATAAAATAAATACGAGTTATGCACTTTTGTAAATGGGAGATAAACGAGGGATAAAAACCAAGACTAAAAGAATAAACGAAATCGTGTGAGTTAACATCTGAACACTCTTGTGCCGAGTTTAAGCAGTAGTTCAGTGTGTATTTTTAGGTTCAGGTTCAGAAACAACTTTATCAATGTAGAAATGTTTTACAAAAATGGCGTCAAACCATATGAATCTTAGAGAAAACATTTATAAAGAGCAAAGGAAACTTTTGACTGAGACTGTAACTAAAATACAACTAAATTCTACACTCAGTATAGCTTTGCTCATATGGGAATTGGTTGAGTGTTCGAATATTCCTGGGTTTGATGCATGTCCTGATCTTCAGTAATTGATTTTACAGTTGATGGTTTCAATGCTGAGCTTCTTAGAGTCCGTCTGGTTATTCTTCTCCTACTTGATATGTTGGCGGGGGTCTCGACGTCCTTGTTATAAAAATTTCAACCGTGGAAATAGATCCGACAACACCTCAAGGTGCGTTTTACGTATTTTTCAATATCCCCTTGGACGGTGCTGCCCCCTATATACCGGTACGAAACTATTTATGTATTTCCTCATTGGTTAGTTTAAAAACCGCGGGTTTTTCTTCCAGTCGTGTCGTTTTACTGTCATTTACAAAACGGTTTCCGGTGGCTTCATTTTTTTTTGTGTTCTCGACAAAGTGCTTTGTCTCTTGCTAATGAATTTTGGCTGGGTCGACAACAGTTTCTTTGGATCGCCTTTGTTTTTGGTTTTTGGCACTGCAGCGATTGCAGGAGATATCCCAGAAACAGTAGAAGTGAGTCCGTCGTGTTTAGGCGAATCCTGAAGTGACGCTCATACCCTTTTGAAGGGGATTTAAGTCGGCCTACGCCATTTGTACGGGAAAGAGCAGCGCCCTGTTCATTCCATCGACAGCTGTGCTGGACGCTGGTGGGAAGCCGGACGAGCCAGTTGTAACCCTGGGAAAGGTACGTTAGGGTTATTTTAGTTCATCTGTTTAAATCTGCTTTATTTTATTGAGTCGACATGGGGTTCTCGATTTAAATTACTCGGTGTAGGGGAACTTCGTGCAAAATAGATGAATTCCAGGAAACTGAAACATTTCATTTTCCACAGGGTTCTACGCTCGGCCAAGTATCCAGCACACTTTTCGAAACCATGTGCTGTCCTAGTACCATGTGCTAGTTAGTCAGCAGGAGAGGCGCGGACAGAATAGAACAGGACTCGAAGTAGCAGGAAGAACAACACCAGGTTTACAAAATAAAACACACATGAATTAATCGAGGACCAAGGTAGGAGTTTACTTCAATTTCATACGAGCAAACATTTTTCTGATATAATTTTTTTTCCATAAATTCTAAATATAGTTTTAACACTTCTTGTGAACGCAAGATAAAGGTATGACGTCATAACCCAAGATTTTGCGGCATATTTAATTATATTATTTTTCTGTGAAATTGAACGCCCTTGGCTCTAACTTGTTTCCCTTTTTCATTTATTTATATTTCATGTTTATTCAAGTATTATTCTCAGATTTCAATATTTTTTTGTGTTTTGATCAATTTCATTTCCATCCTCCTATGAAAATAAACAAGATGAACTAATTTTTTTGTATTATTTGTACAACCCGATGACCAACTTTGCGGAGACAAAAGAGAGATGAGATTATTTTTTTTAGCGGTTATGTTTGTTTGGTTTCTTCAGTGGCGGATCCAGGGGGCCCAGAGGGGCTCGGGCCACTTCCCCCCTCCCAGACATATGTTTTATTTTTTACTTTAGCAGCATCACTTATTAAAAAATTTTCACAAATTTTAATGAATTTTGCCTGCGGTGCCATACATCTCGTTTAGAAACTAAATTTCACACCTCAGATCTATCAAAAACCGCTTATAAAAAATATTTTATGTTTTTTATGTTTGCTGCCACCACACCACTTTGCCCCTCCCCCCCACCGGAATTGGTTCACTGTACGTGTTATAACTGGTTAGAAAATTTGTGTTTCTATTTAAAATAAATGGATCCACAACGGAGCTGACACCTTCTTAGCTAGCCTATTTTCACACTTCAAGTGAAGTCATGATAATATATTAGCCTTGAAAATATTGTAAATATCTCTGAAACTAAAGCTCCTACGAAATTTTTGGTTATAACACGAATTATTGAGCAAAATATAGTCTACTACATTCCGAAAACAGTGTATTGATATGATGCTCCGTTAAAAAAATGGCATTTTTAAAATTTTTAATTGTCAATAGCATTAATGGATTTTGACCAAAATCTAATCAGTTGAGTAAGAGTAAGAGTGTGGAACACTATTTTACCTGAATATTTTATGAAAATCTGTTTAGCGGTTTAGGAGCTATCGTCTTGCGGATAGAAATAATATATACACACACACACACAGACAGACATCATGACGATATTGCTAGGATAGCTCAAACTACATCCAAATAACACATTTTTGGCGTTATCTGAACAAAAAAAAATTCGTCGAAAATAATACCTTCTCTATGTGTAGCCAGTGCTACGCGGGCTAGAATAGAATATATTAGCCTTGAAAACATTGTAAATATCTCTGAAACTAAAGCTCCTACGGAGTTTTTGGTACTAACACGAATTATTGAGCAAAATATAGTCTACTACATTCCGAAAACAGTGTATTGATATGATGCTCCGTTAAAAAGTGAGCAGTTTTTTATTGTCAATAGCATTAATGGATTTTGACCGAAATCTAATCAGCTCGTAAGAGTGTGGTACACTATTTTACCTGAAAATTTTATGAAAATCTGTTTAGCGGTTTAGGAGCTATCGTGTTACGAATAGAAATAATATACACACACACACACACAGACAGATATCATGACGATATTGCTAGGATAGGTCAAAATACATCCAAATAACACATTTTTCTTTATTCTAGGCATTGCTACGCGGGCTAGGAAGGTAATACATGGATCCATGACAGATCTGATATCTTCCTAGCTAGCCTATTAGCACACTTCAAGTGCACTTTCATTCTTATTTTCCAAAAATGTTTGTTTACTATTTTGATCCAATACGTACTTATTTATTTTATAGGGTAAGTTGTCTAGCCTATACATTCTAAAATTGTATAGGTGTATTGCATGTATGTGGTGGACCTCAACCAGTGTTGCTAGACGTCACAAAGAGAATTATCGCATGAGCCGTTTAAAATTATCGTACTGTATCGTACAAAATATCGATACTAAAAATAAGCATTCCTGCTTAATAAATTTTCGAAAAAGGGGTTAAGAAATACTTTTAAATTGAACAAAAACGATGTCTTATTTTCATAAAATTATTATTTCACATATTAGGTATAAATACAAAAAAAAACAAAAAAAAATGTGTGTGCTTAAGATTACACGGCCCACAAAGGGGCCAATCGGGTGTAAAAGTGGAAGAAACTAAAAAAACACAAATAGACATATACAATATCTGGAACTCGAATTATGTAGCAAACTAGTGGGCGCTGAAAATGCAATGTATTTTCACTTGTTTTTTAGTATGACGTGAGTTGACACTTTAAAAAGCGTCTGTTTAATTTTCATGATAATTACATACAAATTATTGAATAATTATGTATTAATTTCTCTAATTATATGAAGCGTTATATTTAAAACATTTTTTACTATGGAGACATCCAGCACAGGTAATTTAACCAAAAAACACTAAATACCAGCTGTAGGTTGTCATAGAGTAATCATATTTTTTAAACTAAGAAGTCAATTATTATTAGAATTTACCATAAAGAAATATAAAAAATATAATTTAGTGTGTGATAAAATTTTGTTAAGCATATCTATTGTCACTTTTTTGTTAATTGAATGTTTCTTAACAAAATGAAAAAAAAATGGCTGCGCATTCTTGCGCCTTTTTGAGATTTTTAATATTAAAAATAAAGTGCCTACTTACGACCCAAGTAAAAGAAATTAAACTATACATCTTAAATATAAAACTTGTTTGTTTATTAACGAATTTTTATTAAATAAAAGTGTTTAATTGACTAAAAATTTGATTGATAGTTTTTTAACATAAATTTGATTAACTCATTAAGTTTAGAGATGGCGGATGCGTAAAAATTAGGAAAAGCTTCGTTCGAAAAAATTTTAAAATAAAGGATTTTAATCAAATTGATATAAACAAATTTTTAGTCCTGTAAAAAGCCAAGTGAATTATGGTAGCGGTTACCGTTACTTTAGTTAAAAGGAGTGGGGGGAGGATAAATCTTCGAAAGTCAAATTTTAAACCAAAACTTTTACAAACTTGCCGTTTTCGTATTTTTAACTTAGGAAAGGTGCCCGAAAATTTTTCAAAAATATCATTTTGACAGATCTTTGTTTTGGAAAGGGTTAAGTGGATTATCAAAGGACCACGCACTAGTTTACACAGGCCTTATAGGAAATTTTTGTTTCGGTCGAACTGGCTATAATTTTAGTATGTTATAGTGGGTATGTAACAAAAAAAGTAAGTAAAGTTAAGTTTTTCTATGTACAGTTTTTGAGATAGTCAAATTCGTGAAATGGTCGTTTTTTTGTATGTGTTAATAATATTAACTCTTACATCTTGACAGTGAGAAAGAAGAATTATAGAAATCAGTTGATTGGCTTGATCGAGTTAATACCCTGAGAATTTCTCGTTCTTGTATTGAAACACCACACACATGCATAGGTGGAAGTTTTCGGAAAATTTATGAATGATCTTTGGTAGCTTAATGAAAGAGCGTTTGCGTACAGAGCAAGAGGTTCCGGGTTGGAGTCCCGGGCAAAGAAAAACTTTTTTATAATTTTTATTTCTTTAATTTTACTTGTTGTTTAAAGTTAATATTAATAAAACAATGTTAGAAAGCAAAACAATTACTCATGTGTGGAGTGTGTCTACAAAATAATATGAATAGGTCTTATTTTAACATAAATTTTGCCCTTATGTCATTTTTTTACAATGATCTTTAATACAAAACCTAATTTTGTATGTAGAGAATAGCAAAATGCAAGCAAAAAATAAACAACATTTATCCAAAAAGCCTTTACATTAAATTCCTTTTTTTTTAGAAAATGGTAAAATTAGTTTTTAGATGCAATATAAGTAAAAAAATATGCATGCATATATCTTATTGAGGACACTCTGTATAATATAGTATTTTTAGGTGACTTCCTATTTCAAAATTGACGTGTCCATGATTTTATCTCCAAGTTTAAAAAAAAAGGTGATTCCAGACTTTTGGGACATACTGTATATTATGAGCCAGGTTAAATAACTTAAACAGAAATATTATAAAATGTAGAATTATTAAACTCATTTTTAATAAATGTTTAAGTTTTAATTACTTTTTTTTGTAAAAGTACATAAATTTCTTTTAAAAAAATCTATTTTTAAATCACCCTGTAAAAAACAAATATTAAAGCTTTATAAAATATTAAACAGGTGCATTTTAACGTATATCACAATAACCAATACACATTATTTTTGTTTCTAATATTTTGGGTGTTTAAATAATTATTTCCGACATTAGCTCCATTTGGCCCCTCTGTGCGGTAGAAGTATAAACTTCAACAAGCCGAAATTAATAATACTGACCCATAACATATTCTGCAAAGCGGACCGAACCGAACTCTTCTGTGTACTGGCCTTCATCTGCATCATTCATCATATCGCTCGCTGAATGTTTGTCACAGTTAGTCGACTCAAGCCGATTTCACCCGAATGAGCGTTACATAGCCGAGCCTAACGGCTCAGTTGAATTCACTACACACAAAAACTGTAAAAACGCGCCTAAAGAAGTTTACACTTCAAAAAACGTTTATATTTCTTCAAATATAATAATCCGATTGGTTTGTTTCTGATAAAGGTTAGCCGACGTCATGCATTTTAACATTTTGTCACTGGGTTTGAAATTTATATAGCCTTGTTCTAAACGTACTTGCTGGGAAGATAACATAAGTCCATTTAGCGTATCAGTTCTTATCCTATTTCCTGAATTAGTTTTTATGAAGTTAACCTTTGAACTTTCCCCACGTTTCATCTTTTTATATTCTGGCGTTGAACTTCTCTTACGTTCCGAATCAGAATCAGACATGTTTCAGTTTAAATATAGAGGACTATATAAATCTAAACTAACTTTGAGTTGCAAATAAATGTCCTTTAACACGAGAAAATTAATACAAAAACGTCCGATGCGCGAGCAATATCTATAAAATGCAAAGAGCAAAACAATAAACCAAATTCGGTGAACCCCACAAATTGGTTTGAATCCCCTGACTCGATCGGTATGGGTAATGTCAAGTATTCCAGTATTGTTCAAAATTTCATTAGCGGTATATATTTAGGTTTTTCAGGGACTTTAAAAAATATTGCAAGATTTCATGACTAAAACATCATTATATATTTTGCAAAAGGATTTTTAGTTGTAATTTCTAAATTATCGTACAAAAGGCCATTATCGCATAGCTACTATCGTACATTCGTTATATTATCGTACAAAATCGATAATTATCGTACATCTAGCAACACTGACCTCAACGTTCTGCGACCACTTGTGGGTCTATTGTGCCCACGCACCTACTAAGTTTGACTATAGTGGCATTTTTTTTCACTGACACAAATTTCTACAGACTACAATAAAAAATTATTTAGGCTAACATGTGTATTGTACAGTCGGGGACTTAATAAATGGCCGCTGCCGTTTTCAGAAGAGCTTGGATGAGAATCCCAATACCGGGCGAGGTGTATGAATGAATGAATTATTGCACTCGTATCGCGCGCTTTTATTCCCTCGACTCCACGTCGATCGGCTTTCGCTGTGCACTTTTGTGCAATGCAATTTTTGCTATTGAAAACGGGCGAAGCCATACACGTTTTTTGGATACACATATCTTTTTTTAGCTGATTTCTTGTTTATTAGCATATGATGTGTGTATTCTGGCGGGATTAATATAGAATTTTTATTTAAAGAGTAATCAAACCTTGTAGATATATTTGTAATTAATACCTGCTTTTTTAATTGTTTATCATAAAGGATGGCCCACCGGAAACGAAAGGTATTACTTTTCAAAAAAATCCAAAAACAAAAAACGGAAAACGGGAAAACGGGAAAACGAAAAACCGGAAAACAGGAAAACGTAAAAACATGAAAATGAAAATGAAAATGAAAATGAAAATGAAAATGAAAATGAAAATGAAAATGAAAATGAAAATGAAAATGAAAATGAAAATGAAAATGAAAATGAAAATGAAAATGAAAATGAAAATGAAAATGAAAATGAAAATGAAAATGAAAATGAAAATGAAAATGAAAATGAAAATGAAAATGAAAATGAAAATGAAAATGAAAATGAAAATGAAAATGAAAATGAAAATGAAAATGAAAATGAAAATGAAAATGAAAATGAAAATGAAAATGAAAATGAAAATGAAAATGAAAATGAAAATGAAAATGAAAATGAAAATGAAAATGAAAATGAAAATGAAAATGAAAATGAAAATGAAAATGAAAATGAAAATGAAAATGAAAATGAAAATGAAAATGAAAATGAAAATGAAAATGAAAATGAAAATGAAAATGAAAATGAAAATGAAAATGAAAATGAAAATGAAAATGAAAATGAAAATGAAAATGAAAATGAAAATGAAAATGAAAATGAAAATGAAAATGAAAATGAAAATGAAAATGAAAATGAAAATGAAAATGAAAATGAAAATGAAAATGAAAATGAAAATGAAAATGAAAATGAAAATGAAAATGAAAATGAAAATGAAAATGAAAATGAAAATGAAAATGAAAATGAAAATGAAAATGAAAATGAAAATGAAAATGAAAATGAAAATGAAAATGAAAATGAAAATGAAAATGAAAATGAAAATGAAAATGAAAATGAAAATGAAAATGAAAATGAAAATGAAAATGAAAATGAAAATGAAAATGAAAATGAAAATGAAAATGAAAATGAAAATGAAAATGAAAATGAAAATGAAAATGAAAATGAAAATGAAAATGAAAATGAAAATGAAAATGAAAATGAAAATGAAAATGAAAATGAAAATGAAAATGAAAATGAAAATGAAAATGAAAATGAAAATGAAAATGAAAATGAAAATGAAAATGAAAATGAAAATGAAAATGAAAATGAAAATGAAAATGAAAATGAAAATGAAAATGAAAATGAAAATGAAAATGAAAATGAAAATGAAAATGAAAATGAAAATGAAAATGAAAATGAAAATGAAAATGAAAATGAAAATGAAAATGAAAATGAAAATGAAAATGAAAATGAAAATGAAAATGAAAATGAAAATGAAAATGAAAATGAAAATGAAAATGAAAATGAAAATGAAAATGAAAATGAAAATGAAAATGAAAATGAAAAAAATGAAAATGAAAATGAAATGAAAATGAAAATGAAAATGAAAATGAAAATGAAAATGAAAATGAAAATGAAAATGAAATGAAAATGAAATGAAAATGAAAATGAAATGAAATGAAAATGAAATGAAAATGAAAATGAAAATGAAAATGAAAATGAAAATGAAAATGAAAATGAAAATGAAAATGAAAATGAAAATGAAAAGAAAATGAAAATGAAAATGAAAATGAAAATGAAAATGAAAATGAAAATGAAAATGAAATGAAATGAAAATGAAAATGAAAATGAAAATGAAAATGAAATGAAAATGAAAATGAAAATGAAAATGAAAATGAAAATGAAAATGAAAAATGAAATGAAAATGAAAATGAAAATGAAAATGAAAATGAAAATGAAAATGAAAATGAAAATGAAAATGAAAATGAAAATGAAAATGAAAATGAAAATGAAAATGAAAATGAAAATGAAAATGAAAATGAAAATGAAAATGAAAATGAAAATGAAAATGAAAATGAAAATGAAAATGAAAATGAAAATGAAAATGAAAATGAAAATGAAAATGAAAATGAAAATGAAAATGAAAATGAAAATGAAAATGAAAATGAAAATGAAAATGAAAATGAAAATGAAAATGAAAATGAAAATGAAAATGAAAATGAAAATGAAAATGAAAATGAAAATGAAAATGAAAATGAAAATGAAAATGAAAATGAAAATGAAAATGAAATGAAAATGAAATGAAAATGAAAATGAAAATGAAAATGAAAATGAAAATGAAAATGAAAATGAAAATGAAAATGAAAATGAAAATGAAAATGAAAATGAAAATGAAAATGAAAATGAAAATGAAAATGAAAATGAAAATGAAAATGAAAATGAAAATGAAAATGAAAATGAAAATGAAAATGAAAATGAAAATGAAAATGAAAATGAAAATGAAAATGAAAATGAAAATGAAAATGAAAATGAAAATGAAAATGAAAATGAAAATGAAAATGAAAATGAAAATGAAAATGAAAATGAAAATGAAAATGAAAATGAAAATGAAAATGAAAATGAAAATGAAAATGAAAATGAAATGAAAATGAAAATGAAAATGAAAATGAAAATGAAAATGAAAATGAAAATGAAAATGAAAATGAAAATGAAAATGAAAATGAAAATGAAAATGAAAATGAAAATGAAAATGAAAATGAAAATGAAATGAAAATGAAAATGAAAATGAAAATGAAAATGAAAATGAAAATGAAAATGAAAATGAAAATGAAAATGAAAATGAAAATGAAAATGAAAATGAAAATGAAAATGAAAATGAAAATGAAAATGAAAATGAAAATGAAAATGAAAATGAAAACGAAAATGAAAATGAAAATGAAAATGAAAATGAAAATGAAAATGAAAACGAAAACGAAAACGAAAACGAAAACGAAAACGAAAACGAAAACGAAAACGAAAACGAAAACGAAAACGAAAACGAAAACGAAAATGAAAATGAAAATGAAAATGAAAATGAAAATCGAAAATGAAAATGAAAATGAAAATGAAAATGAAAATGAAAATGAAAATGAAAATGAAAATGAAAATGAAAATGAAAATGAAAATGAAAATGAAAATGAAAATGAAAATGAAAATGAAAATGAAAATGAAAATGAAATGAAAATGAAAATGAAAATGAAAATGAAAATGAAAATGAAAATGAAAATGAAAATGAAAATGAAAATGAAAATGAAAATGAAAATGAAAATGAAAATGAAAATGAAAATGAAAATGAAAATGAAAATGAAAATGAAAATGAAAATGAAAATGAAAATGAAAATGAAAATGAAAATGAAAATGAAAGAAATGAAAATGAAAATGAAAATGAAAATGAAATGAAAATGAAAATGAAAATGAAAATGAAAATGAAAATGAAGAAATGAAAATGAAAATGAAAATGAAAATGAAAATGAAAATGAAAATGAAAATGAAAATGAAAATGAAATGAAAATGAAATGAAAATGAAAATGAAAATGAAAATGAAAATGAAAATGAAAATGAAAATGAAAATGAAAATGAAAATGAAATGAAAATGAAAATGAAATGAAAATGAAAATGAAAATGAAAATGAAAATGAAAATGAAAATGAAAATGAAAATGAAAATGAAAATGAAAATGAAAATGAAAATGAAAATGAAAATGAAAATGAAAATGAAAATGAAAATGAAAATGAAAATGAAAATGAAATGAAAATGAAAATGAAATGAAATGAAAATGAAAATGAAAATGAAAATGAAAATGAAAATGAAAATGAAAATGAAAATGAAAATGAAATGAAAATGAAAATGAAAATGAAAATGAAAATGAAAATGAAAATGAAAATGAAAATGAAAATGAAAATGAAAATGAAAATGAAAATGAAAATGAAAATGAAAATGAAAATGAAAATGAAAATGAAAATGAAAATGAAAAATGAAAATGAAAATGAAAATGAAAATGAAAATGAAAATGAAAATGAAAATGAAAATGAAAATGAAAATGAAAATGAAAATGAAAATGAAAATGAAAATGAAAATGAAAATGAAAATGAAAATGAAAATGAAAATGAAAATGAAAATGAAAATGAAAATGAAAATGAAAATGAAAATGAAAATGAAAATGAAAATGAAAATGAAAATGAAAATGAAAATGAAAATGAAAATGAAAATGAAAATGAAAATGAAAATGAAAATGAAAATGAAAATGAAAATGAAAATGAAAATGAAAATGAAAATGAAAATGAAAATGAAAATGAAAATGAAAATGAAAATGAAAATGAAAATGAAAATGAAAATGAAAATGAAAATGAAAATGAAAATGAAAATGAAAATGAAAATGAAAATGAAAATGAAAATGAAAATGAAAATGAAAATGAAAATGAAAATGAAAATGAAAATGAAAATGAAAATGAAAATGAAAATGAAAATGAAAATGAAAATGAAAATGAAAATGAAAATGAAAATGAAAATGAAAATGAAAATGAAAATGAAAATGAAAATGAAAATGAAAATGAAAATGAAAATGAAAATGAAAATGAAAATGAAAATGAAAATGAAAATGAAAATGAAAATGAAAATGAAAATGAAAATGAAAATGAAAATGAAAATGAAAATGAAAATGAAAATGAAAATGAAAATGAAAATGAAAATGAAAATGAAAATGAAAATGAAAATGAAAATGAAAATGAAAATGAAAATGAAAATGAAAATGAAAATGAAAATGAAAATGAAAATGAAAATGAAAATGAAAATGAAAATGAAAATGAAAATGAAAATGAAAATGAAAATGAAAATGAAAATGAAAATGAAATGAAAATGAAAATGAAAATGAAAATGAAAATGAAAATGAAAATGAAAATGAAAATGAAAATGAAAATGAAATGAAATGAAAATCGAAATATGAAAAGAAATGAATGAAATGAAAATGAAAATGAAAATGAAAATGAAATGACAAAATGAAAATGAAAATGAAATGAAAATGAAAATGAAAATGAAAAGAAAATGAAAATGAAAATGAAAATGAAAATGAAAATGAAAATGAAAAATGAAAATGAATGAAAAATGAAAATGAAAATGAAAATGAAAATGAATGAAATGAAAATGAAAATGAAAAATGAAAATGAAATGAAAATGAAAATGAAAATGAAAATGAAAATGAAAATGAAAATGAAAATGAAAATGAAAATGAAAATGAAAATGAAAATGAAAATGAAAATGAAAATGAAAATGAAAATGAAAATGAAAATGAAAATGAAAATGAAAATGAAAATGAAATGAAAATGAAAATGAAAATGAAAATGAAAATGAAAATGAAAATGAAAATGAAAATGAAAATGAAAATGAAAATGAAAATGAAAATGAAAATGAAAATGAAAATGAAAATGAAAATGAATGAAAATGAAAATGAAAAGAAATAAAATGAAATGAAAATGAACATGAAAATGAAATGAAAATGAAAATGAAAATGAAAATGAAAATGAAAATGAAAAAATGAAAATGAAAATGAAAATGAAAATGAAAATGAAAAATGAAATGAAAATGAAAATGAAAATGAAAATGAAAAATGAAAATGAAAATGAAAATGAAAATGAAAATGAAAATGAAAGAAATGAAAATGAAAATGAAAATGAAAATGAAAATGAAAATGAAAATGAAAATGAAAATGAAATGAAATGAAAATGAAAATGAAAATGAAAATGAAATGAAAATGAAATGAAAATGAAAATGAAAATGAAAATGAAAATGAAAATGAAAATGAAAATGAAAATGAAAATGAAAATGAAAATGAAAATGAAAATGAAATGAAAATGAAAATGAAAATGAAAATGAAAATGAAATGAAATGAAAATGAAAATGAAAATGAAATGAAATGAAAATGAAAATGAAAATGAAAATGAAAATGAAAATGAAATGAAAATGAAATGAAAATGAAAATGAAAATGAAAATGAAAATGAAAATGAAATGAAAATGAAAATGAAAATGAAAATGAAATGAAAATGAAAATGAAAATGAAAATGAAATGAAATGAAAATGAAAATGAAAATGAAAATGAAAATGAAAATGAAAATGAAAATGAAAATGAAAATGAAAATGAAAATGAAAATGAAAATGAAAATGAAATGAAAATGAAAATGAAAATGAAAATGAAAATGAAAATGAAATGAAAATGAAAATGAAAATGAAAATGAAAATGAAAATGAAAATGAAAATGAAAATGAAAATGAAAATGAAAATGAAAATGAAAATGAAAATGAAAATGAAAATGAAAATGAAAATGAAAATGAAAATGAAAATGAAAATGAAAATGAAAATGAAAATGAAAATGAAAATGAAAATGAAAATGAAAATGAAAATGAAAATGAAAATGAAATGAAATGAAAATGAAAAATGAAAATGAAAATGAAAATGAAAATGAAAATGAAAATGAAATGAAAATGAAAAATGAAAATGAAAATGAAAATGAAAATGAAAATGAAAATGAAAATGAAAATGAAAATGAAAAATGAAATGAATGAAAATGAAATGAAAATGAAAATGAAAGAATGAAAATGAAAATGAAAATGAAAATGAAAATGAAATGAAAATGAAATGAAAATGAAAATGAAAATGAAAATGAAAATGAAAATGAAAATGAAAATGAAAATGAAAATGAAAATGAAAATGAAAATGAAAATGAAAATGAAAATGAAATAATGAAAATGAAATGAAAATGAAATGAAAATGAAAATGAAAATGAAAATGAAAATGAAAATGAAAATGAAAATGAAAATGAAAATGAAAATGAAATGAAAATGAAAATGAAAATGAAAATGAAATGAAATGAAAATGAAAATGAAAATGAAAATGAAAATGAAAATGAAATGAAAATGAAAATGAAAATGAAAATGAAAATGAAAATGAAAATGAAAATGAAAATGAAAATGAAAATGAAAATGAAAATGAAAATGAAAATGAAAATGAAAATGAAATGAAAATGAAATGAAAATGAAAATGAAAATGAAAATGAAAATGAAAATGAAAATGAAAATGAAAATGAAATGAAAATGAAAATGAAAATGAAAATGAAAATGAAAATGAAAATGAAAATGAAAATGAAAATGAAAATGAACATGAACATGAACATGAACATGAACATGAACATGAACATGACATGAACATGAACATGACATGAACATGAACATGAACATGAACATGAACATGAACATGAACATGAACATGAACATGAACATGAACATGAACATGAACATGAACATGAACATGAACATGAACATGAACATGAACATGAACATGAACATGAACATGAACATGAACATGACATGAACATGAACATGAACATGAACATGAACATGAACATGAACATGATCATGAACATGAACATGAACATGAACATGAACATGAACATGAACATGAACATGAACATGAACATGAACATGAACATGAACATGAACATGAACATGAACATGAACATGAACATGAACATGAACATGAACATGAACATGACATGAACATGAACATGAACATGAACATGAACATGAACATGAACATGAACATGAACATGAACATGAACATGAACATGAACATGAACATGAACATGAACATGAACATGAACATGACATGAACATGAACATGAACATGAACATGAACATGAACATGAACATGAACATGAACATGAACATGAACATGAACATGAACATGAACATGAACATGAACATGAACATGAACATGAACATGAACATGAACATGAACAGACATGAACATGAACATGACATGAACATGAACATGAACATGAACATGAACATGAACATGAACATGAACATGAACATGAACATGAACATGAACATGAACATGAACATGAACATGAACATGAACATGAACATGAACATGAACATGAACATGAACATGAACATGAACATGAACATGAACATGAACATGAACATGAACATGAACATGAACATGAACATGAACATGAACATGAACATGAACATGAACATGAACATGAACATGAACATGAACATGAACATGAACATGAACATGAACATGAACATGAACATGAACATGAACATGAACATGAACATGAACATGAACATGAACATGAACATGAACATGAACATGAACATGAACATGAACATGAACATGAACATGAACATGAACATGAACATGAACATGAACATGAACATGAACATGAACATGAACATGAACATGAACATGAACATGAACATGAACATGAACATGAACATGAACATGAACATGAACATGAACATGAACATGAACATGAACATGAACATGAACATGAACATGAACATGAACATGAACATGAACATGAACATGAACATGAACATGAACATGAACATGAACATGAACATGAACATGAACATGAACATGAACATGAACATGAACATGAACATGAACATGAAGATGAAGATGAACATGAACATGAACATGAACATGAACATGAACATGAACATGAACATGAACATGAACATGAACATGAACATGAACATGAACATGAACATGAACATGAACATGAACATGAACATGAACATGAACATGAACATGAACATGAACATGAACATGAACATGAACATGAACATGAACATGAACATGAACATGAACATGAACATGAACATGAACATGAACATGAACATGAACATGAACATGAAAATGAAAATGAACATGAAAATGAACATGAACATGAACATGAACATGAACATGAACATGAACATGAACATGAACATGAAAATGAAAATGAAAATGAAAATGAAAATGAAAATGAAAATGAAAATGAAAATGAAAATGAAAATGAAAATGAAAATGAAAATGAAAATGAAAATGAAAATGAAAATGAAAATGAAAATGAAAATGAAAATGAAAATGAAAATGAAAATGAAAATGAAAATGAAAATGAAAATGAAAATGAAAATGAAAATGAAAATGAAAATGAAAATGAAAATGAAAATGAAAATGAAAATGAAAATGAAAATGAAAATGAAAATGAAAATGAAAATGAAAATGAAAATGAAAATGAAAATGAAAATGAAAATGAAAATGAAAATGAAAATGAAAATGAAAATGAAAATGAAAATGAAAATGAAAATGAAAATGAAAATGAAAATGAAAATGAAAATGAAAATGAAAATGAAAATGAAAATGAAAATGAAAATGAAAATGAAAATGAAAATGAAAATGAAAATGAAAATGAAAATGAAAATGAAAATGAAAATGAAAATGAAAATGAAAATGAAAATGAAAATGAAAATGAAAATGAAAATGAAAATGAAAATGAAAATGAAAATGAAAATGAAAATGAAAATGAAAATGAAAATGAAAATGAAAATGAAAATGAAAATGAAAATGAAAATGAAAATGAAAATGAAAATGAAAATGAAAATGAAAATGAAAATGAAAATGAAAATGAAAATGAAAATGAAAATGAAAATGAAAAGGAAAAGGAAAAGGAAAAGGAAAAGGAAAAGGAAAAGGAAAAGGAAAAGGAAAAGGAAAACGGAAAACGGAAAACGGAAAACGGAAAACGGAAAACGGAAAACGGAAAACGGAAAACGGAAAACGGAAAACGGAAAACGGAAAACGGAAAACGGAAAACGGAAAACGGAAAACGGAAAACGGAAAACGGAAAACGGAAAACGGAAAACGGAAAACGGAAAACGGAAAACGGAAAACGGAAAACGGAAAACGGAAAACGGAAAACGGAAAACGGAAAACGGAAAACGGAAAACGGAAAACGGAAAACGGAAAACGGAAAACGGAAAACGGAAAACGGAAAACGGAAAACGGAAAACGGAAAACGGAAAACGGAAAACGGAAAACGGAAAACGGAAAACGGAAAACGGAAAACGGAAAACGGAAAACGGAAAACGGAAAACGGAAAACGGAAAACGGAAAACGGAAAACGGAAAACGGAAAACGGAAAACGGAAAACGGAAAACGGAAAACGGAAAACGGAAAACGGAAAACGGAAAACGGAAAACGGAAAACGGAAAACGGAAAACGGAAAACGGAAAACGGAAAACGGAAAACGGAAAACGGAAAACGGAAAACGGAAAACGGAAAACGGAAAACGGAAAACGGAAAACGGAAAACGGAAAACGGAAAACGGAAAACGGAAAACGGAAAACGGAAAACGGAAAACGGAAAACGGAAAACGGAAAACGGAAAACGGAAAACGGAAAACGGAAAACGGAAAACGGAAAACGGAAAACGGAAAACGGAAAACGGAAAACGGAAAACGGAAAACGGAAAACGGAAAACGGAAAACGGAAAACGGAAAACGGAAAACGGAAAACGGAAAACGGAAAACGGAAAACGGAAAACGGAAAACGGAAAACGGAAAACGGAAAACGGAAAACGGAAAACGGAAAACGGAAAACGGAAAACGGAAAACGGAAAACGGAAAACGGAAAACGGAAAACGGAAAACGGAAAACGGAAAACGGAAAACGGAAAACGGAAAACGGAAAACGGAAAACGGAAAACGGAAAACGGAAAACGGAAAACGGAAAACGGAAAACGGAAAACGGAAAACGGAAAACGGAAAACGGAAAACGGAAAACGGAAAACGGAAAACGGAAAACGGAAAACGGAAAACGGAAAACGGAAAACGGAAAACGGAAAACGGAAAACGGAAAACGGAAAACGGAAAACGGAAAACGGAAAACGGAAAACGGAAAACGGACAACGGAAAACGGAAAACGGAAAACGGAAAACAAAAAACGGAAAACGGAAAACAAAAAACGGAAAACGGAAAACGGAAAACGGAAAACGGAAAAAGGAAAAAGGAAAAAGGAAAAAGGAAAAAGGAAAAAGGAAAACGGAAAACGGAAAACGCAAAACGGAAAAAGGAAAACGGAAAACGGAAAAAGGGTAAACGGGAAAACAGAAAACGGAAAACGGAAAAAGGAAAACGGGTTAAGGGGCAAACGGGCAAATGGGCAAACGGGTAAACGGGTAAACGGGCAAAGGGGCAAACGGGCAAACAGATAAACGGGCAAACGGGTAAACGGGTAAACGGCCAAAGGGTAAACGAGCAAACGAAAAAACGGGTAATCGGGTAAACGGGTAACCGGCCAGACGGGCAAACTGGTATACGGGCAAGCGGGTAAACGGGCAAACGGGTAAACGGGCAAACGAAAAAACGGGTAATCGGGTAAACGGGTAACCGGCCAGACGGGCAAACTGGTATACGGGCAAGCGGGTAAACGGGCAAACAGGTGAACGGGCAAACGAAGAAACGGGCAAATGGGTAAACGGGTAAACGGGCAAATGGGTAAACGGGTAAACGGGCAAACGGGCAAACGGGCAAATGGGCAAACGGGTAAACGGGCAAATGTGCAAAGGGGTAAACAGGTAAACGGGCAAACATGTAAATGGGCAAACGGGTAAACGGGCAAACGGGTAAATGGGTAAACGGGCAAACGGATAAACGGGCAATTGTGTAAACGGGCAAACAGGTAATCGGATAAACGGGCAAACGGACAAGCGGGCGAACGGGTAAACGGGCAAAAGGGTAAACGGGCAAACGGAAAACGGATAAACGGGCAAACGGGTAAACGGGAACACGGGTAAACGGGCAAACGGGTAAACGGGAAAACGGGTAAACGGGCAAAGGAGCAAACTAGCAAAGGGGTAAACGGGCAAACGTGTAAAGGGGTAAACGGGCAAACGGGTAAACGGGCAAATGGGTAAACGGGTAAACGAGCAAACGGGCAAACAGGCAAACGGGTAAACGGCCAAACGGGTAAACGGGCAAACGGGTAGAGATATTTTTAATTAATACCTGCGTTTTTAATTGTTTAACATAAATAATGGCCCACCAGAAACGAAAGGTATTACTTTTCAAAAAAATCCAAAAACAAAAAACGGAAAACGGGAAAACGAAAAACCGGAAGACGGAAAACGGAAAAAAAAACGGAAAACGGAAAAAGGAAAACCGGTAAACGGGCAAACGGGTAAACGGGAAAACGAAAAGCGAAAAAAGGAAAACGGGTAAACGGGTAAACGGGCAAACGGGCAAACGGACAAACGAGAAAACGGGTAAACGGGTAAACGGGCAAACGGGCAAACGGGTAAACGGGCAAATGGGAAAACGGGTAAACGGGAAGCGGAAAGCGGAAAACGGAAAACGGAAAAAGGGAAACGGGTAAACGGGCACAGGGGCAAACGGGCAAACGTGTAAACGGGCAAACGGGCAAACGAGTAAACGGGCAAACGGGTAAACGGATAAACGGACAAGCGGGCAAACGGGTAAACAGGCAAACGGGCAAACGGGTAAACGGGCAAACTGGCAAACGGGCAAACGGGTAAACCGGCAAACGGGTAAATATATTTTTATTTAATACCTGCTTTTTTAATTGTTTAACATAAATAATGGCCCACCGGAAACTAAAGGTATTACTTTTCGAAAAAATCCAAAAACAAAAAACAGAAAACGGGAAAACGAAAAACCGGAAAACGTGAAAACATGAAAATGAAAATGAAAACGGAAAAAGGAAAACGGGTAAACGGGTAAACGGGTAAACGGGCAAACGGGCAAACGGGAAAGCCGGTAAACGGGAAAACGGAAAGCGGAAAAAGGAAAACGGGTAAACGGGCAAACGGGTAAACGGGCAAAGGGGTAGATATATTTTTAATTAATACCTGCTTTTTAATTGTTTAACATAAATATAATAACTCTAATGGCCCACCGGAAACGAAAGGTATTACTTTTCGAAAAAATCCAAAAACAAAAAACGGAAAACGGGAAAACGAAAAACCGGAAAACGGAAAACGGAAAAAGGAAAACCGGTAAACGGGTAAAACGGAAAGCGGAAAACGGGTAAACGGGTAAACGGGCAAACGGGCAAACGGACAAACGGGAAAACGGGCAAAGGGGCAAACGGGCAAACGGGTAAACGGGAAAACGGAAAACAAAAAGCGGAAAACGGAAAACGAAAAAAGGGTTAACGGGCAAGCGGGCAAACGGGCAAACCTGAAAACGGGTAAACGGGCAAACAGGCAAACGAGTAAACGGGCAAACGGATAAACGAGCAAACCGACAAGCGGGCAAACAGGCAAACGGGCAAACCTGTAAACGGGCAAACGGGCAAACAGGCAAACGGGTAAACGAGCAAACGGGTAAACGGGGAACGGGTAAAGATATTTTTAATAAATACCTGTTTTTTTAATTGTTTAACATAAATAATGGCCCACCGGAAACGACAGGTATTACTTTTCGAAAAAATCCAAAAACAAAAAACGGAAAACGGGAAAAACGGGAAAACGAAAAACAGGAAAACGTAAAAACATGAAAATGAAAATGAAAATGAAAATGAAAACGAAAAACGGAAAAAGGAAAACGGGTAAACGGGCAAACGGGAAAACCGGTAAACGGGAAAACGGAAAACGGAAAGCGGAAAAAGGAAAACGGGTAAACGGGTAAACGGGTAAACGGGCAAACGGGCAAACGGGTAAACGGGCAAAGGGGCAAACGGGTAAACAGGTAAACGGGCAAACGTGTAAACGGGCATTAGGGCATATGGGTAAACGGGCAAACGAGCAAACGACAAAACTGGTAAACGAGCAAACGGGTAATCGGGTAAACGGGTAAATGGCCGGAGGGGCAAACGGGTAAACGGGCAAACAAGTAAACGGGTAAACGGGCAGACGAACAAACGGGTAAACGGGCAAACAGGTAAACGAACAAACGGGTAAACAGGCGAACGGTAAACGGGCAGACGGGTAATCGGGCAAACGGGCAAACGGGTAAACGGGCAAAGAAGCAAACAGGCAAACGAGTAAACGGACAAACGGGTAAACGGGCAAACGGGTAAACGGGCAAACGGGTAAACGGGCAAACGAAAAAACGGGTAATCGGGTAAACGGATAAACGGCCAGTCGGGCAAACGGGCAAACGCGTACACTGGGTGTTCCCATTTAGTTATTTATTTTAAAAATCACGAGTGCGTGTGACAAAGTATATGAAGGTATATGATCTGAGTGTGCAAGGCAGAGAAAGCAAACGGCGTGCATCCAATGGATAGACACCTAACCAAAGCGTAGGGGGGCACTGGCTATCCTTTTCCTGTCCTGAATTTTACATATATACCTTATCTCTTCCACTTGCGACTTTTAAGTGAAAGAATTGTAGTGTAACACGAAGTATATTCTGTTATAAATATATCAGAAAATATTTAAAATAAATATAGTTACCTTAAAAAAGAAGGATACGTTGCACAAAACTGTGATGTCTTTGATATTTTCATCGACTTTTTTAGGTTCCTCAAAGAAACGCAGGAGACAGCAGAGAAAGGATTCGACGATTTGCCTTTGATTACTGCTTTGATGAAAATGTTACTCAAGAAGAAGTAAGTAACGCTGAATTTTCATAGCTGATCACACATAAAACTAATTAGAACGTAACGTAGAAATCCCAATCAGCGATCTTTACTTAAAACATATTGAATTTACGTAAGAAATGTAATATGTCGTAAATTAAATAGGGACATAAAGTTAAGCTCACTTGACAAAAATGCAAAGTCGAAATCATAAGGCACTGACGTGACGTAGCTTTAGAGCGTCCCGACATAAATTGTAATTTTGGAACATGCCCATTTGCATGCTTTTTTCAGGTAAACGGTAGAGTCCCTGTATGTGACAGATATTGGCGGAATAAGAGTGACGATCAAGATCTGTAGAGGATAGGTTACCTGGTAGCTTTCTGACCAATCAGAGCCACTTGTTCAAACGCGAAATGACGTCACCCGGAGTGCCCATTTAAATAAAAAGCTTTTAGAAAATCTTCAAATTTCTTGTATTCCTTTATGTATTTAATGTAATGTATGTTTGTTATTTTTCTTAAAGTGTCTTTGATAACAATATTCATAAAATACATCAACTAACTCAAATATAAAACTTATATTCTTATAACCTTATAACAAATATCCCAAAGGCACAATGCCTAGAGGAGCTTTTCGTCCATTAAAATAACTACAAGCAGAAAGTATAAGTAAACTAAAACAAGTATTTACAGTTTTAAATAAATATAGTCCGAAAAAACCCCACAAATGTAAAAAATAAACCATTGAAGATTAAAAATACTTAAAAACACGTAAACAAAGTGCTCTTAACAAATCATGGCACTCCAAATGACGCGCTGTCACCTCTCACGCCGCTTCGACCATGGAGTTACCAGGCAACCTATCCTCTACAGACCTTGAGTCACGATAAGCTTTTCAAAGTAATAAAGATGAGTATTATCCAAGGTCTGTAGAGGGTAGGTTACCTGGTAACTTTCTGACCAATCAGAGCTAATTGTTGAACGCGGGAAATGACGTCACCCGGAGTGCCCATTTAAATAAAAAGCATTTAATACAGTAGAAAATATTCAAATTTCTTATGTTCCTTCATTGATTTAAATTTAAATACATGGGCGCATCCAGGGGAGGCTTCGGGGCACTGCCCTCCCCTCAACCTGTTGGATTGTTTAGATGTTTTCCACATATTTCATGAAAATAGCACAAAATACGGCATTATGAGGTCACCCAAGACAATTTCTGGGTGCGCTACTGCTAAATATGTTTTTTTATTTTTCTTAAAGTGTCTCTAATAACAATATTCATAAAATAGATCAACTAACTCAAATATAAAACTTGCCTTATACCAAATATCCCAAATGCACAAAGTCTTGACAAGCTTTTAGTCCGTTAAAATACCTAACAAGTAGAAAGTATATAGTCTATGGACAAATCAAGTTTCGTGTGCAAGTCGTGCCAACTTTCTGCCGATAAGCTAACTTTGTTAAGGGCGTCCCATATATCAGGTTTTGACTTGTTGTCATTCTGGTAAATGCATTTTTTGAAAGATATGGCGGATTCAAAATGGCGGAAAGGCGTATCTTTAAAAAAATTGTAACTTTTTTATTTCTTATCCGATTTTCATGGAATAAAGTTTAAAATACTTGCTTTGTAATTGTATTGGAAAAAAATATGTATTTTAGCTCACACATATACTATACTATAGTAGTGTGAGCTATGGTGATCCTAATTTTTTCAAGAAAAAAAAAGTTGCTCCGATTTCAAAAATTTTTATATATCTTTGCGTTTCAGATGATTTTGAAACTTTTTTGTTGCGCCGTCTGTCTGTCTGTCTGTCTGTCTGTATGTCTGTCTGTCTGTATGTCTGTAACGACCAACGCGCATAACTCAAAAACCGCTTGGCCGATTTTAATGAAATTTGGTACCTAGGCTGGGTTTTGGGCCGAGATGGTCCCATTTAAAAATGAACAAAATCCACCGAGCACAAACCAAATAAAAGGGTGGGGGTAGATTTCAAAAATTAGAGTTTATGGGAAAATATGGCGTGTGTGACATCAAACGAAAGGTAATTGAGTCTGGAGTTTAAAAAAATACATTTTAATTTATTTAAAAAAAAAGGGTGGGGGTATATTTCGAAAATTAGAGTTTAAGTGAAAATATGGCGTGTGTGATATCAAACGAAAGGTAATTGAGTCCGGAGTTTAACAAAATACATTTTAGTTTTTGTTTTTTGTAAGGGTGGGGGTAGATTTCAAAAATTTGAGTTTAAGTCAAAACATGGCTTGTGTGGTATCAAACAAAAGGTAATTTAGCCCGGAGTTGAATAAAATATATTTTAGTTTTTAGTTATATTAGCTCACACGTACACTATAACTATAGTACCTAGTGTGAGCTTAGGGGCCCATATATTGGCAGAGTATTTTTGTATGTGTCAAAAAAATAAAAAAATAAAAAAAAAAGGTAAAATTTTTTAATTTTTTTTATTTTATTTCTAAAACTATTGGAGCTAGAAAAAAAAAGTTTATATAAAAAAGATAGCTATTTTGATTCTTTATTTAAATCTGGTTCAAGTGTTTCAATGCGTTAATTAGTTTTTAAGTTATTTCCAAATAACTGGAAAAAATAGGGGTCTTTGGGATATATTTAAAAATTATGCTTTTAATGAAAACCATAAGAACCTTTTGAAAGTAACTTAAATTTGTTTAACATACCAAGCAGATCAGGTTTTGACTTATTGTCATTGTGATAATCGCGCCTTTTTAGCTCACACTACTACTATACTATAGTAGTGTGAGCTATGGTGATCCTAATTTTTTCGAGAAAAAAAAAGTTGCTCCGATTTCAAAATTTTTTATATATCTTTGCGTTTCAGATGATTTTGAAACTTTTTTGTTGCGCCGTCTGTCTGTATGTCTGTCTGTCTGTCTGTCTGTCTCTCTGTCTGTCTGTCTGTCTGTCTGTCTGTCTGTGTGTCTGTCTGTAACGACCAACGCGCATAACTCAAAAACGGCTTGCCCGATTTTAATGAAATTTGGTACCCAGGCTGGGTTTTGTGTCGAGATGGTCCCATTTAAAAATGAAGAAAATCCACCGAACACAAGCCAAATAAAAGGGTGGGGGTAGATTTCAAAAATTAGAGTTTATGTAAAAATATAGCGTGTGTGATATCAAACGAATGGTAATTGAGTCTGGAGTTAAACAAAATACATTTTAGTTTATTAAAAAAAAAAGGTGGGGGTAAATTTCAAAAATTAGTGTTTAAGTGGAAATATGGCGTGTGTGATATCAAACGAAAGGTAATTGAGTCTGGAGTTAAACAAAATACATTTTAGTTTTTAAAAAAAGGGTAAGGGTAGATTTGAAAAATTAGAGTTTAAGTCAAAACATGGCTTGTGTGGTATCAAACGAAAGGTAATTGAGTCTGGAGTTCAATAAAATATACTTCAGTTTTTAGTTATATTAGCTTTTACGTAGATACACTATAACTATAGTATCCAGTGTGAGCTTAGGTGCCCATAGATTGGCAGAGTATTTTAAATATGGCGGAAAAGCATATTTAAAAACAAATTGTATCTTTTTTATTTTTTATTCGATTTTAATACAACAAAGGTTAAATTACTTGATTTAAAATATGTTAAAAAAATACTTTTTAAAAAATGTTTTTTTTTATTATTCGAAAAAAAAAATCGGGTGAAACATTAATTAAACCCCACTGCCTTACACATTGTTAAAAATAAAATGTTATTTCCTACAATAAAGTATAAAACACACTTTTGTCAATTGAGCTTAGTTTCTGAGAAAATTGGAAAAAACTTGTAACAGAATTAATTTGTTTGGTGATTTGTAAAAATTGATTTTAGTTGCACAGGCCTGTGAAGTTTTAATCTGAAGATAAATCTTACACTTTTATACACGTTTAAAAGGAAATTTTATTGTCTACAATCGACTGTAGGTCACAATTTTTGATAGAGAGCTTGGTTTTTAAGATAATCGGGTAAAACTTATGTGGTTTCTTTAATTTTTTTATATTTTCTTGATAAACGGACGCCGCTGGAGAGTTTGTCATTAGCCTGACCCCACTGACTAATACATTGTGAAAAAGGAAATTTTATTTTCTACAATAAACGGTAAAATATTTTTTTTCCAAAAAGCTTAATTTTTGAGAAAATTTGATAAAACTTGCAACAAATTGATAAATTTTGTGATTTTTCAAAATTGATTTTATTTACGGACGCCCCTAAATTGTTATAGATATTACTATCATTACCTCATTATACATAATTTAAAAGGCAATTTTATTATTTATACAAAGTGTGCATTTAATTTTTTGATATGAAGTTCGGTTTTTAAGAAAATCGGGTAACACCTGTAATAAACATGTTTCTTTTTTAAATTTATTTACACTACATCAATAAACGGACGCCGTTGGAGAGTTTGTCATTAGTCTTACCCCACTGTAAGCTTAGTTTTTAAGAAAATTTGAAAAAAATCTAAAAATTTCAGGATTTGGGGAGTCTGGGGGATTTTCCAGCTAAAATTTAAAAAACTAATATAATTTTATTTTTAAATTAGATTTTACACATTTTAGGGCATCAACTTACATTACATTTTTATAAATTCGAACACGACTATATACGGAGGGGGGATAAAAAATATGGCACCAAAAACTTGCCCGGCAACATCCAAATCGTTAGTCTTTGACCTATTCTCAGCTGGGATCCATTGTCAACTTGCGGTCCTCATATTTTGCATACTCAACTACCTCTAGCACCTGCACAATATTGTAAAAATTTTCGTCTATCTAAACAACGATAACAATAATAATAGAAATCACCTGTTTTACTAGATGCCTCAGCTGCGTAAAACCGCGCGCCGCCTAATAGGCGTCTGCGTACGGTAATACACCTTCGGTAGTCGTTTTGGTGACAACAAATGTTTTTTTATTGAAATAAATATAAAATATACATCTATATAAGACTTATATACATCAAATAAAAAAAAAAATTAATTCTATAACTTTTATTTAAACTTTTTTTTTAAATTTTGCTTTGATGTTATTAAGAATGTAGGTTAAACTTACTTATATACAAAAAAAAGTAAAAATTCAGTTATTTTATTTTTTCTAAAAAAATGAAGCAAAATTTTGAAAAATATAAAAGTTATTTTATTGCGGGTGTTTACTGATTCATTTGCCATTTTTTGCAACCCTCTACGACTATTTCTAAGAAAGATACATCGTTTTAACCAGTATCGTGCAAAAAAAAGTGGTGGGGGCCATATCTTTAAAAAAACGCATTTACCAAAATGACAACAAGTCAAAACCTGATCTATGGAGTGCTCTTAACAAACTTGGCTTATCGGCAAAAAGTTGGCACGACTTGCACACGAAACCCCCTTTTAGGCCGATTTGTCCATAGACTTAGTAAACTAGAACAAGTATTTACATTTTTTAAATAAATATAGTCCGAAAAAATAACAGAAATGTAAAAAATAAAACATTGAAGATTAAAAATACTTCAAAACGCATTAAACATAGGGCTCTAATCAAATTGTGGCACTCCAAATGACGCGCTGTTACCTCTCACGCCACTTCGGCCATAGACTTACCAGGCAACCTATCCTCTACAGACCTTGAGTATTATCGGAAATACTCTACTGTCCGCGTTTGGAAAGAGAAACGATCGTCTTTCTTTATCTGACATAGACGTAGAACTTTTTATTAAAAAAAGATTATATTTGCCAACTGTGACAAATATGTATCTTGTTATCAATCAAATTATTGTTTTTTTGTCAAGCACTTTTGTCACATTTTACAAAAATTTTATACTCATTGTTTTTCTTACATCTGCAATTCTGCGAATCCATGCAGTGTTTTTTATCAAATTGTGGAAATAATTCTACAAATGGATACAGGTTGTTTCATTTTCCTAAAGATAAAATTCTGCAAGAGAAATGGAAAAAAAAAGTTTGCTATGTCCATCTGCGAAAGTTGGAAATAACACAAATATCTGCGAGGTAAGTTGATATTATGACAAGGTATTTAATATTTTATAGTTTTTAAGAATTCTTTTATAGAACTTAAGTATAAAAAACTTATTTTATTAGATGCCGTAAACCGGGTATATATTGAACGATATTTTTATATTTTCTTGAATAACTTTTTTATTAAAACAGATATTATGTACCTTATTTTTTCAAATATAAGTCCCATCTTTTGCCGACAATATATATAAAAAAAACTTATTCTCCCCCTCCTATTTTTTAAAAATTTTATCGTGTCCGATATAACCCCGCACCCGGGGATATATTGAACAAAGACGTTTTTCTATAGGAAACTTGCACAACAAATATTTTTTAAAATATAATTATTTTCTAGGACCTTAACATAACATTCTTAAAAAAATTTTTTTTGTTGTTTTCAAAAATGTGAACACAGGAAGCAAAAAACCTGCGGCGTCCAGAAACCCCTGATTTTTTCCAAAAATTTTTATTATTATTTTTTTCAATAAAGAAAAAGACTTTCGAATAAATTTGTTTGGTTTTCGTATCCCTCCATAGTAAAATTGATTGTGTTCGTGGGTTATGGGATTGGCTAAATTGAAAGACTATTTATTCCTTGGGACGTTTCGATTCTATATTGAATCTTTTTCAACCCTACAAAACACACTGATAACTATGTTAAATAAAGATTTGTGTTAATCCTTTGGTAATAAAATTAAGGTTAAAATCGGTGACACTTGGTAGTATAAAACTTACTTTAGAAAGACAAGTCACGGAGCCAGAATATAGCTGGTGTAGGTAGAATCCATCTCACTGTAAAGCGTGTCCATGGAGCAAACAATGATGATAATTGCTAAAAAGTTTATTTTTTGAATTTTTTTTTTGGCAAAATAATTATTTATTATTTTATTTCTTTTTTTTCTCTCGATAGGGCTGTCTAACAAAACATATGATAGTAGTAGGTTTAAGCGGGTGCTGGACCACTTTTGAGGAGGGAATGACCTTGAATGACCTTGACGGTCGTTGCCTTGTTTTATGTAGAGACGAATAGTTTGAGTAGTATATTTGACCTTGAAAAGTTGTGAAGGTCATTATGTTGACCTTGAATGACCTTGACGATCGTTGCGTTTTTATATGTAGAGACGAATAGTCCAAGTAGTATTTTTGACCTTGAAAAAATAATCCAAAATTATAGTAAAGATGTGTATTTTTTAACCTTCAGAATCTTTAACATTGCTTTATTTGCCCGCTTTTTAGATATATTATTTTCTGTAGACTTTACCCCCACTAAACTAACACCCAACAAGTATTTAAAGAAAAATAAATATCAGAAGAGTACTATTAAAGTTTCTTTACTTCAACAGCGAATTTCAAATGAGTAGAAAATGAATTCAAAGCAGCAAATTATTGATTTGATGATTTCACCAGTCAAGACATCGACAATTTGTTAAAAGATATTGGGAATGAGTTTCAAGCCGAACAGCAGCCAGAGCCACAGCTAGAGCCACAGCTAGAACCACAGCCAGAATCACAGCCGCAGCTACAAATGGAGCTACAACGTGACGTACATAAAATCAAAAATGGAAGAGTTGGTAAAAGAAAGTACATTAAAAAAACGAAGACAAGCATTTTATCAACAGCTCCAACTCCGACAGCAATTCCAATAGCAATTCCCTCAACATCGAGGGATCAGCTAGTCCAACAAACCGTAGCCGCAAATGTCACAACAATAGAAAGCCAAACGATAGAGCACGCTATCCAAATCCTACGGGTGAAAAGAAGCTGCGTGGAGCAGCTTAAACAAAGAGTGGATCTACTCAAAGCAGAGATTCAACGACTACAAAGAGAGACCGAAGGTGTGGAGGAAGAATTCCAAGCAAAATTAAATGACTACAATAAGCTAAAGGATCTTTTTTATGCTTTTCTTTAAATTTTTAACATTTTTTTATTGTAACATATTTAGTTTTTATATAAAATTATTAGTTAGCCAATATATAACTTTATGAAACAAAAAAAACAATTTGAATATGTAAAATATAATAAATCTATATTAAGAAAAAAAACATTATGGTAATTTAATAACAAACAAAAAAATTTGTATAATTTTTTAATTTGGTTACTATTTTATAGTTGAACTTTATAGAATAAACTTTAATATAGAAAAGAATATTATGCTAATGCAAAAAACAAAGTATTAAAAATAATTTTTAAACTTTAGTTTGTTTATAAAAGAGTAAAATTTCATAGTGTAGAATAAACCAATTTGTAGAAAAGATCTAATTTAAAAAAAATACAAACTTTTAGAAAGAATTTTTAAACTTTGGTTTGTTTATAAGAGAGCAAGATTGCATAGAATAGCATATAAAAATGAAACTTAAAAACGTTTTTTTTTACCATTTTTAACTTTAGTTTGTGCATAAATGAACAAAATTTGCGTTACTATAATTTAAAAATTGAATATTGATGTGATTCAAAAGATAGGATTTTTACAAATGGTTTCATTTTAAAATTGTTAGATGAAAATTTTTAATTGTTTGGTTTAGTGCCACAGTGCCCCAAACCTCGCACTGAGCTGTGTGTACCAGCCATTTTTATTGTACACCCCAATTAAACTAAACCAGACTACCAACGTTGAGCCTCCTCAAAAGGAGAGTCAGCTCTTTCGCTTCCTACATCAGACATCTCCTCAGAAGGAGGAGAGTCAACTCTCGCTACTTCCCACACACCATAATTGGTATCAGAATCATCATCATCACTCTCCACCACCTCATAATCATCACTGTCTGAGATGTAGACAGGTGATTCGGGTGAATATGGAGGATTGCTCTGCCTCTCCATAATTCTTTGATATTGCTCACTACAGACATCGCATCGTCCATTAATTGTAAAAACCTCTACCGGTTTCCAGACATTGCAGAAATTGCACTGCACATGCCCATTTTTCAAAAACGGACGAACGATGAGGGTAGGGCGAGCGGTGGATGACATTATAGGAAGACAAATCGAGCAAGAATGAGTGTTTACCAAATGAGGAGTAAAATATATATACCCATTACAAGGTTATATCAAGGTCAGTGTGAATCGTTGACAATTTTTTCCAAGGTTAAATATGTAATTGCTCATCAATCTTGTTCAAGGTTAAATGAAGGTCACTGTATAATTTTTTCCAAGGTTAAAGATGTAATTGCTCATCAATCTTGTTCAAGGTTAAATGAAGGTCAATGTCACCTTGAGAATATTTTGCAAAACCAAAAATAAATTAAAAAATAATACATTTGGTTGTAAATTTTGTTCAAGGTCAAACTATTTAGATTTTGCTGTGAATTATGATCAAAAAAAATATATTTGAGAGTTATCAGATACAGCTGAAGAAAATGAGGTGGAGTGGGGTGTCTGTTATAAAACCCACAACGGGCATAAAAAAAGCATAGTGGTTAAAACAGAGGTGTTGATGAAAACACCTAATAAATAAATAATTTAAGGTGTAACAAGTAAAGTGACCAAGTTGAAGTGTTCAAAATGTGACAAAAGTTTTACTCGAAAAGATAATATGGTTAGACATAATAAAACAGCTTGCAAATATAAACATAATGATGATAATATCAATGAGCAACCATTAAAGAAAAGAAAAATAGCTAGTTTAAAAGTTGATAAAGATAGTGATAAACAATTGGAAATGTGTAGAGAATGCAAGATTTTCATACCCAAAGATAAATTTTTTGCTCATTGTAGAACACTTCAACATAAAAATAACTCATGTGCACCATACTCCAATGGTGTATGTGTGGTAAGAAGTGGTCTTAAATGCAGAATAGCAAGTTATAGAATTGCTTCAGAAACTCAGCAAAAAGACTACAGAAGGTTTTTTTATGAGATAAAACCCAAATGTCTAACATTAGTAAAAGAAAATATAGCAAAACACACCTCAATAAAAATTAATATGGAATTATTTGCAACGTTTCTTCACCAATCAAAAGAAACCCTAGCTGATAAATCATTTAACACAAATAATAAAATAGTGTGTGATGCCTCTGATTTGGATAATATTTATGAGTTTTTTATAGATAAAATAATTTCCCAAGCGAGCGAGTTTATGGAGCGAGATTCTGGTAAGATTACTCATTAGTAAAATAAATAATTTTTGTTTAATAATAATCAGTGAAACATTTTTTAAACATGGTTGTTTAATTAATAATGTTTTAATTTATTTACAGGTTGGACTTTACAACATATATTACACTTAGAAATCAACATCAACAAGTTTCGCCCTATTGGGGGCAATTCATACTTCAAGTTACCCAAATTCATTGAATCTAAACATGCTGTAGTGAATATAAAAAATCAGTATAATGCATGTTTTGCATGGGCTGTTACATCAGCTTTATACCCAGTTTCACTTCATGTAGACAGAGTTTCTTCCTACCCCCATTATTCTACAGTTTTAAATCTTGCAGGTATGGAAATGCCGGTTAAATTGACTGATATATCTAGGTTTGAACAAAACAATAATATTTCAATTAATGTTTATACATTGGAAACCAGATTTGCAAATAAAAAAATTCAATATGAAGTTGTTGGTCCACTTCGCTATTCCAAGAGAAAACTTGACACTCACATAAACTTATTAATCATAAGTGAAGATTGTAAAATTAAAGAAGAAACTCATGAATGTAATAGCGATTGTAATAGAACACATTATTGTTGGATAAAAAATCTTTCAGCTTTGGTTTCCAATCAAATATCAATGTCGAAACGTAGACTTTATTTTTGCGATGGTTGTTTAGTACACTTTATAACAGCAGAAAAACTAATATTTCATCAAAAATATGACTGTGGGCAAGTTTACGCGATAACCCCATCTACAGATTTAAAAACTGATAGATTTGGAAAAACAACACAAGAAAACATGTTAAAGTTCGAAAGTTATGAAAAACAGCTAACAGTTCCCTTTGTAGTGTATGCTGACTTTGAATCAATTTTACAACCAATGGCAGGTTGTGAACCAGATCCATTAAATTCTTTCACAGTCAAAAATATCATACATAAACCATATTCATTTGCATACCTAATTAAATGTTCATTCAATGATGATTTAACAAAATTTAAATTATTCCGTGGTTCAAGCGCAGCAGAAGAATTTGTAGCATGTATTGAACGTGATCTTAGAGAGCTTCACAATAATTATTTAAGAGATATAGTCCCAATGACACCACTAACACCTGAAGAAAGAAACAGAGTGGAAACATGTGACAAATGTGGAATATGTGGTAAACGTTTTAACTTATTTGATAAAAAAGTAACCGATCATTGTCACATAACGGGAAAAAAAAGATTTTTAGCTGCACATTCAACTTGTAACTTACAACATCAATTACCAAATTTCATTCCAATAATTTTTCACAATCTAAGTGGTTATGATTGTCACATGTTTATTAAGGAATTGTGTCATCATGGCGATAAAATAGATGTTATTGCAGAAAACAAGGAAAAATATATTTCATTTACAAAATCCATATATGTACATGATTACATGAATTCTGAAGGAAAAATCATAAAAAAATATCTACGTCTAAGATTTATAGATAGCTACAAATTTTTAGCTGCATCCCTGGATGAGTTAAGTAAAGGTTTAGATTCAGACTCCTTTTTAGAAACACACAAACATTTTACATCTGAAGAAGAATTTAGTTTAATGAGACAAAAAGGTGTGTTTCCATATGGATTTATCTCTGACTTAGACAAATTAGACGTTACTAATTTACCCACTAAAAACCAATTCTTCGATGATCTAAATGATCAGCATATTACAGATTTAGAATATGATAGAGGGAAAAAAGTATGGAGTCTATTTAATTGTAAAACTTTAGGAGACTATTCGGATTTATATTTGAAAACTGATGTTTTAATTTTAACTGATGTTTTTGAAGCATTTCGAAGAAATTCTTTAAAGACTTATAACCTAGATCCAGCTCAATATTACACGTTGCCATCATTATCATTTGATTGTATGCTTAGAATGACAGAAGTAGAATTAGAGCTATTGACTGAAATTGACATGATTCATTTCTTTAAAAAAGGGATTCGAGGGGGTGTTAGTCAATGTGTTGATAGAATGCATATAGCAAATAATAAGTACCTTCCAAATTATGATCCAAGTATAAAGTCATCCTTTATAATGTATTTGGATGCAACAAATTTATATGGGCATAGTATGTCACAACCACTACCCACAAAAGGTTTTAAATGGCTCTCACAAGAAGAAATGATAAATTTAAATATTCATAATGTACCAGATGACAGTCCCATAGGATACATTCTTGAAGTAGATGTGTATTATCCAAATGAGTTGCATGAAGCTCATGCTGATTTTCCATTTTTGGTGGAAAATATAATCCCTCCAGATTCATCATCCAAATTCCCCAAACTCATTCCAAATTTGCATGATAAAATAAGGTATATTGTACACTATAAAACTTTAAATCAGGCAGTAAGAAATGGGTTAATAGTCATTCAAACTCATAGAATGTTAAAATTTGAACAATCACCCTGGTTAAAAAAGTATATCGATACTAACACAAAGCTTCGAAACTCTGCTGATACAAAATTTAAAAAAGATTTATACAAGCTTTTTAATAATGCAGTATTCGGAAAAACTATGGAAAATGTTGAGAATCATAAAGATATAAAATTAGTTACAAGTTGGGAGAGTATTCGTAGAAGGGCCGGTGCTCGTGCTCTAATCAGTAGACCCAATTTTAACAATTGCTCGATATTTACCGAAGAATTAATTGCTGTTCATATGAGTAAACTCAAAATTGTATACAATAAACCAATATATTTGGGTTTTTGTATTCTGGATTTGTCTAAAACAGTTTTGTGTGACTTTTTTTATAATACTATAAAAAAAGAGTTTCACAATAGTGCAAGTTTAATGTATACAGATACAGATTCTCTAGTACTTAAAATTTACACTGATGATTTCTATAAATTTATGATTGAAAACCCTGAGAAATTCGATACATCTAATTATAAGAAAGTAAATAGGTTTAATATAAGTAAAAACGAATCTGTTTTGGGTAGAATGAAGGATGAATTTCCTGAAGATCCAATTCTAAGTTTCTATGGAACAGGAGCTAAAGCCTACTATATAACCTCAGTCTCAACGGAGGTAAAAAAAGCAAAGGGGGTTAAAAAAAGTGTAATCGATAAGCATTTATCCATTAATGATTATAAAAAAGTTGTTGAAAAAGGTGGTTACTTATTTCGAAAAATGAAATCATTTAAAAGTGATCTACACAATATATACACAGAAACCAGAAACAAAATTGCATTATCTTACCATGATGATAAAAGGTTTGTTATACCTAACACAAGTCATACACTACCCTGGGGGCATCCACATATCAAGTCATATGAAAAATGAAATATTAGTTATGTTTTAATAAGCGTATGGCTTAATTTTAAGTTTTCGAAAATATATAAAAATAAAAAGTATTCTAAAATACAAAAATGTTTTTTTTTTTTCATTTTTCTACAACCTTCTTGTGAGTGAGAAATGGCATTTTTGGCAGAACATGAAAATATTTACAGAAAGTGAAATGATGACAGATGTATATAGCCAAATCCTATGAATTCACCCTCAAATTATACAGTCGATGATGGAGCAGTTATTATTGATTGATTTCCAACTGATGAATAGTTAATTTTTTTAAATCCTAATAATTCAACTATTCATCAGTTGGAAATCAATCAATAATAACTGCTCCATCATCGACTGTATAATTTGAGGGTTTTTTTTAAATCCTAATAATTCATCAATAATTTAGTGCATCAAGTTGATGATAGGTGGCGCTATTTCGGAATATATTTAAATAATTGAAAAAATTATGATAGATGGCGCTTTTCAAAATTAAGGGCACCATAATTCTAAAACAGTTTAAGGAAACTAATATTCTATAATTGTTTGCTTAGTGACCTTATTAAATTTAAAACTGAAAATCTCAACACCAGGGGTGTTTGTAAATCTTATCAATAGGTGGCGCTGATGTTGATAGGGTGAGATAAATGGTAGAGGGGGTAAATGGTAGTGGGGGTAAAATTGCTTACTTGGATGCATGATGTGGCGGTAAGCGTTCTTTCTCGTTCTTCTCTTAGTCGAAGCAACAACTCCTCCTTTTTTTCAAAAAGTTTAAGTAATTTTTTTCGAAAATGGCCTCATTTAGTAGTTCAAGTGAAAGTTATGTGAAGATCGAGAATGTGGTTATGATTGCGGATGCATTACCTGATTTGTCCGCGGAATCGCTCGCGAACTTTAATTTGTCCGCGGACGCACTCGCGAACTTTAATTTGTCCGTGGATGCGGTCGCGAGCGGGGATATGGTCGCGGACTTTAACGCGTTCGCGAACTGTAACGTGTCCGCGGATGCGGAAATGGCGGCAAATGTGAATGTGGTGGCAGGTGCAAGTGAGGTTGCGGATAACGATTTGGCGCCCATGCGTGAGTACATGATTGACTTTAATCAAAAACTAAGTGACGGTGAAAGGCAACAGTTTTTGGAATCACCAAGCATCGCTGCTTGGTCACCCGGAGCTGCAGAAAAATTCCTTAATAATTTGCAGCCGGTTGCGAGTGACTCGGTGGTGGATCTGGTGGAGGGGCAACAGTCAACCATTTTTAATGCCATTGTAGGTGAGGATGGTGTATTGGCCCCAACATCTCCATTCAACGTGGGTGTTTCCGGAGAGAGACTTCTTTCTCCGGAATTAAGTAATCGTCGTGGAAGAGTATCGATGGCAGGGCGGAAGCGGGCGAGTCAATTCCCCGAACTGCTGTCGATACTAACAAAACCAACAAAACCCATTGTGAAATCCGAGAAGCAGAGGGTAAACATCATACCCACAAAGAAAGGTAAGAAACCGAAGGTGGTCAAAACGAATCAAGTTAAAGCAAGGCCACCACCACCAAAAGAAAATATGATGACCACACCACCACGTCAAGGCCAAGGGGGGGTCCAATAGGTTTTTTTTTTAAGTATCAATTAAAATTGAGACTTAAAAAACTTCAATTTAATTAAAATAGTAACAATTTTAATTGGGCTATTATGTCATTATCTCCTAAAATTAAAGTCCAGCAAAAATTTTTATATGATAAGAAATGTCAACGCATTCTTGATTAATCGATTGAAATAATTATTTTTTGTAATAGCCTTATTAGTTTAGAAGCTAGACACATTTGTAACTGAATAGACATCTACCCCACTTGACAAAATGTGTTTTTATTTGTTTTATTATGTAAATATCTCCAAAAATTAAACTTTTCCAAAAAATTTTATATGATAAAATTTGTTTGGATATGGTTGTTGAATCGATGGAATGAATTATTTTTGTAATAGCTTTATTAGTTTGGAGACTACACTTATTTTAATTGAATAATTTACCATCTATTCTCCAAGTAAATATGTGTCTAGTGCAATTGAGTATTCAAATTTGTTATAGCTTAATCATAAGTATAAAAATATAAAAACAAATAGTATTCTATAAAATGTGTTTTATTTAAACTGTATTTAAGAAAAATATATTTATATCTAAATCATTTTAAAATACAAAATTCAAAACATTTATTTTCATTTAAATCATTAAAATACATTCAAAAATATTATAAATAAAATTACATTGAAATTAACCCCTTGTTACAGTACCATTTAGAATATTATAGGAAATTAGGGAATCATGAATAAGTAAAGCATACACTTTTACATCATTTGGAAATTTAGATTTTCTGGTGTTAAATTCCAATTTAATATCCACTGTTGATGAGGTTATTGAATCCTGTTGATGCGAACTGCTTTGAAAATTTTGATATGCATAGTAGGCAGGACCGCATAATCTTTTTGAAAAATCGAGACTCCACCTCTCATAGGGGAAAACTATCAGCCAAATCAGCAGAGATACATTCTGTGGCATCTTTGTCTCTGGCATTGCAATTTTCAGTTTTTTGAAATCCAATAATAATGTATCGTGGTTTTTCCAAATTCGTACTACTTCTTACTGCCCACGTATCAGAAGCTGTGCTCCGAAGAAGAGGCAATTCATATAGGTCCCACATGCGATAGGCAGCTTTGATATTAACATTATTACCACCCTTATTAATTTTAGATAGAATTTTAATCCTTTGACGATCCTCTGGAATTATGTGCCGGATTTTCCATTCGATTTTATCTATGGAGATTTCCGCATCAACTTCACCAATATAACAATTATTGAAGGTGTGAGCTATTACGAGAATCAGTTCTTGTTTTTGATTAAAAATGCCCCTTCTATAGTCCTCTGCAAATCCCATCAAGTATTTTAATGGGAGTCTTCCACTAAATACATGACTTGTTTTGTCCAATATGCATTGATTGGCTTCTGTTAAACCCCAACCGTATGTTGAAAGAAGCTTTTCTTGACTACTTCCAAATGAAACAATGGTTTTTAGTGCTGAAGTAATTCCTGGTTTTCGAACAACGCAAATTTGTTCACCACCCATTTCATACCGAATTTCTTCGAATAAAAAAGCAAGAGCATTATTTGATAAGTAGCATCTTTTAGATGCATCACTTGGTGTAAGCTTTCCTTCTATATAAATATAACTTTCGGAAACATCCAAAATTAGATCTTGAAATTGAATTGGGATACGAATTTCATCTGAGTTTTTAAAAGATGGTGTTCCATAGGGTTTATAACTATGCTCTTCCAGACTTATAATTGAATTCTCAAAAATTGGTTCATTAAATGCTTCTAACTTTTCACTAGTTGAAATCATTTTAAACAGTTTTTTTTAAATGTAAACCAAGTGATTTCAAAAACACTTTTTCTTCTGTGGACAATTTAGATCTTTCTCTTGACAAGTCTTTAACATGAATGGTTTTTCTACTGCTTCTGCATCGGTTTTTATTTGGAATATAAGTCTTAACATCTTTTTTTTGCGACACTGGATAGCTGTGATGATCAAAACAATAACCCATTTTCGTTATAACCTTTTAAGCTCTAATTTAACAATTATTTTTTCTCCTTGAAAATTAATGAGCTTTCCTCTATCATCCACGATCCTTAGTGTAATGTTGTCGATAAACTGACGACCCTCTGGTTGAATTGGCATATAAATGATATTTGTTGGTTCTTTAGTTAGCTTATACCCAGGTTCCACATCAATGTCAAATTCATAAATAGAGTGCGCCTGTTCTGAATTTAAATATGCACCGGTTGTTATATTGCAATCTACTCTTATAATGCGAACTTTTGTAATATCAACTATTGTTGAAGATTCATGAATCTCATTGGGCTTTAGTCGATCTTCATTTGCAAATCCCAACAACTGTCCAATTGAGTTGTAGTGCTTAAAGTGAAGTACATACTTTGACTTAATTTCGCATTTCAAAGTGCTATTGTTTGCACGTAAGCTAAAAATATTTTCATCTAGATCTTTTGCACCTTTTTGAAGAGCTTTAAGCATTGCATCATGTATTTGGGTTATTTCGTATGCACCAGGAGGTATTTTTAACATTACTGGCCCTCCCCAGTTTGGCTTACTAAATCCAAACCAATTGTTAGTTTCATCTATGTTAAAAATTGAATTATATGAATAAAATCCTATAAGACCCAGTCCATATTTTTCTCTGTTGTTTTTGTCTATAGGAGGATAGAAGTTGGCACTTAAAATACTTGAATAACCACTTAATGTAAAAGTATAAGACATTTTTTTTACTGTGTCTTACAACAACTGGATATAATGTCACAATCTACAATTTCCTCAGATTTAGACACTTTTGAACCGTTTGCATTACATATACAACAAAATATTTTTTTTGGTGGTGGACCATCAATTTGATCGTTAGAGTTGTTTGTAGAGTAATGGTCGTAGCAATACTGATATTTTAAAATATCAATGTCTTCTTTAACTTCTTCTGGCAACTTCTCCCACACCAAAGCTATTTCGTTTGGTGTACATGCTATCATTACTTTTTTAGGTAAACCACATAGTTCGTCACTCGTCATCGGTAGCAAACTTTTTGCATTGCTAAATGCTTTTAGTGATTTATACATTTTTTTTAGTTTTGCATACTCACTTTCGGAATTATTTCGATTCATTTTTTAAAATTACTGTTAAAATAAGTTATTTTTTAAGAGAAACTGTAGACACAGCTGACCACAATATACTGTATTAAATTTTTGTTGGTTTTTATATGTATACCAAATTTCTGTGGCATAATTACATCCTTTATACATGTATTCTATGAATTCCAAAGGTGGGGGTAAGTTTCCAAAACTATCATAATAAATTACTTTTCTAGCTTTCTTTCTGTAGGCAACCCAATGTGTTCCTGATCCATTTACACTGTCTAAGTTTATGATGGCCGATTCAGTTTTGCGAGGTCCACTTTTAGGAAGACTATCTCTCATAAATACACCAACGAAATTTGCAATTTGATATTGTTTTGCATATCTTTCTAAATCAATATTTGATAATGCCCTTGCTGGTAAGGGCTTTACTAGTTTTTTGGATTTGTTAAATAAAGTCCTAACCCAGTTCGATACGGTTTTAAGTATAAACCTCCCCCTTTTTTACTTTCTACAAGCATTTGAGAGTTTTTAACACCAGCAACACTATTTTTAAGATGATTAACGGTTTTTATTGCTTTAACTATACCAGTAGCGCCACCCGCTAATGATCCTAGGGCGGATAACCCCGCAAAAATTGGTATAAGAGGTAAAATACCCCCCATTTTAGGAATGGGAATTACTCTTGGGGTTTTAATCTTCTTTTTTCCACCAGAAGCTTTTAAATGCTTACGCGCTGCGATCAAAGCAATTTTTGAAATTTTTGAAATATCTTGAAATTTCCCCTTATTTTGATTCAAGATCGATTTAATTTTTGTTTGAACGTTTCGACATATCGCAGACCCAAAAGCCACCTTTCGAGTTTTCGATTTTATCTTTTTTAACCCCATTCCAATTCTTCGCTTAACTTTCATTGAATTTGAAACAAAGTAAGCAGCAGCCTTCTCTTTTATTCCAGCGTCTTTTGATTTAACAACTTGCCACGCACTTTCTTCTAGTTCGCGATCAGATTTGTGTCTTTTTTCTAAATTATCCAAATTAATAGAGTAACTAATATCGTGTTTTTTGCAGGCTCTATCTAGTGCATTTATTCCAGGATCACCTCTCGCTAATCTTGTCTTTAGTTTAGTTCCAGGACCACAATATTGATAACCCGGGATGTGTAATTCTACAGGAAGTTTATTTAAAAGTGAATTAAATACGCCTCGCCCCTTTTTTACTGAACTTTTTCTGTTGATAGATGACATCGAACTGATTTTGATATAAATACAAGTCAGCTTAAATACTAAAAGATAGTTCATATAAAAATGCGCATAGTGCAGCAACAAGACAGAATCTCAATTATAAATTGGGATGAAAAGACGGGTTGTGGTATTACATATCAACGTCATGGATCTTTACTACCCAATTCCATACGTGGATTAATAATTGGGCCATCAAATTGTGGTAAAACCAATGTGCTTATCACTCTTATTAAACACCCACTAGGATTAAAATTTGAAAATGTATATATATATATACTCCAAATCATTGTTTCAATCAAAATATGAATTTTTAAAGCAAATTTTATCGCCAATTGAGGGGCTTGGATACTACACATTTAATGATACATCCTGCGTTATACCACCATCTGAGGCAAAACCAAATTCGATATTTATTTTCGATGATGTAATTTGCGATGGTCAGAGTGTAATAAAATCATACTACAGTATGGGGAGGCATAAAAATATAGATTGTTTTTACCTAGCACAGACTTACTCTAGAGTACCAAAACAGCTAGTTCGAGATAATTCAAATTTCATAATAGTATTTAAACAAGATGAAATGAATCTGCGACATATTTTTTTAGATCACGTTTCTCCAGACTTTACTTTTACTAAGTTTCAAGAAATCTGTGGAAAATGTTGGGACGATATATATGGTTTTCTAGTTATTGTTAAAGATGCAGATTTAAACAATGGCAGATATAGAAAAGGATTTGATAGTTACATATATGTTTAATAAATGTGTAGCAACAACTTTAGTTGCTTTTAGAACGAACAACTGCAAACATCTTATTTGTAAATATGTCAAATTCGATCGATCGATCGATCGATTTAAAACGTGATCTTGTTGCTATGACTGATGCAGTAAGAACAAAATTTAAATTTTTAAAAAATGAAGAGTCGCAAAATCAAACAAATCTTGAGAAATTTTATGAACCCATCTCAAAACCATTATCAAAAATTTCAGAAAATTTTAAAAATGCAGCAATTGTAAAAAGGACAAGTAGTAATATAGCAACACCTTTGATAGCTGTGGAAGCAAAAAAAGCAAAGAGAGTTGCAGCCAATGTTATGGTTGATGATTCGGAAGATGGTGATGGTGGAAATAAATCTCATCATGGATCTTACCTCTCAGCTTCACCACCCTTGCCGGATACACCAATATCCTCATACTCTAATCAAAGTCAAAAATCATTTAATGCAGATGCAAGTTCTCATTTATCACCTAAAAAGAGTGTCAACAATGAAGCTATGGATGAATCACTGAGACAAGATATTGGGGAAGATTTAAATTCTATATCTACAATCTATATGGAGGGGCTTAAATCAAACCCATCTATCTATGACACCATATATGGTGTTAGGTACAATTCCAACAATGATAATTTTCAGATAGGTAATGCTACAATAAAATTTCCAGATAAACTAATAACTCTTTGGCGTAAAAAAAATATGATTGGGGCATTTTCTGCTCATCGTGATTTATACGATTTGTTATTTTTTAAAAAACCAAGTGTGTCAAACATTGGCGACATTAGCCCAAAAGCACTCAGCGATTATAAGCAAATACTTAATTTGTCAAATGCCTATTACAATGAATATAATAAAATATATGGGGTAAATACCAGCCGATCTGTAAAATTTACAAATTTTATAAAACCACTTCTAACACCGAAACATGGCAGAAGTAAAGAAGGTTCTGGTATTACCAGAAATAAAATTTCAAATCTCAAAAAATTCAATAATAATAAAGTAAACTATGTATATTGGAATACTGCTAAAGAATTAGTTAGTCGCTTGCGATTATTATGGAGCTCAAAAATGGCTGGGCATACTGGTCATGATGGTGAAATTTTGTCTATAATTGAAGAATTAAGAGAAGAAGGGGTTATATATTAGGACTCACTTTTTGATTGTAGCATATATTGTTCAGTTACTATCTAACATGGGAGGTGTAAAGAACACGATTGACAAGTTTGGTCGTATAAAAAAAACTTCCAAAATTACATATATAAAAGGATTGAAGGGTAATGGTTTTAAGTTGACCGCTAAAAATGATTTCGACATTGAGAACAAACGTTTATGTAATATAGCAGATGCTGTAGATCATAAAGACGCTATCAATCTAGAATTTCTGGAAAATCGTATAAACAAACTAGTTGAAGAACTAAAGCTAGCTATAGCAGAATCTGTTGATGCAGTAAGAACCAATTTAGAAAAAATAAAAACGCAACAATCGACAAGTGGTAAACTATTGTTAAATTTACATGGGAGATTGAGTGCCATAGAAAGAAAAGTTTTGAAACATCAGCCCCTTGAATCCGCTTTGTAACCAATAATTTGGTCAGATGGACGCATAGAATATCATACACCCATTTGAATTGAAAAAATAAAGTATTTATTTTAACGATGGCTAGTGAGCAAAAAGTTCAAGTGGTTAATGAGCTATATAAACCTGCAAGAAAAAATTTCCTGCGAAGAAAAACCTTAATAAAAGGTTTTAAGGATCTATGGCAGATTGATTTAGCTGAAATACAACAATTATCAAAATATAATTTGGGGTATAGATACATTTTAGTATGCATAAATTGCTTTTCTAAATTTGTCTGGGCTAGACCAATAAAAAATAAAACAGGACTTGAAATATGTGCAGCAATGCGGGATGTTTTTAAGCAAGCTGGTTATTACCCCCATAACATACAATCTGATCAAGGAACGGAATTTTTTAATAAACACTTCCAAGCACTTATGAAAAAGAAGTCTGTAAATCACTATCACACATATAGTGTAAAGAAGGCAGCCATTGTGGAAAGAGTAATCAAAACTTTAAAAACAAATCTTTATAAAGAATTCTCTACATTAGGAAGCTATAAGTGGTTTCATATTTTACAGGATGTTATTGATAAATATAATAAAACAATTCACACAACTATTAAAATGAGACCAATTGATGTGAAACCCACCACTAGAATTACCGCATTTGAAAATATAAAAATGGTACCTAAAAGAATTAAATTCAAAGTTGGAGACGTAGTTCGTATAAGCAAATATAAGTCAATTTTTGAAAAAGGGTACACACCATCGTGGTCAGCGGAACAATTTAAAATTGTAAAAGTAAATATAACGAATCCACCCACTTATGAAATAGAAAGTTTTGACGGAGAACCTATACTTTGTGCTTTTTATGAAATGGAGCTACAGAAAACCAGCGTGCCATCAATATATTTAGTGGAGAAAACTATTAAGAAAAGGAAGTGTAATAAACTGGAGCAATACTTTGTTAAGTGGTTAGGTTTTACAGATAGACATAATTCATGGATAAATAAGTCGGATATCGTTTAAAAAAATATTTGAATTTTAATATATTTTTTAAAATTCACATCAAATGAAAATCAATATAGGTTTTTTACACTTCCTTAATTTTTATAATATATTTATTTTGTGTTTTATACTAATATTGTTACTTTATTATAAAATTTTGTAAAAAAATAAGATAAAAATAATATTGCAATAAAACAAATCCAATTAAAAAATAGTTTTTCATTTCTTATTATAATATATTTTATTACAGCTTTTATCAATTTAAAACTACATCCATACTACAATCCATAAACTAATTATAAATACACATTTTTGATAAATGTCTTATATTTAATCATCGTTCTCACTGAATCCACTATCATCATCTTCATCTTCATCGAGCGGTGGAAAGAGTAGCTCCAGTGGAATGTCTTCCAATGGCCTCAGAAGATACAACAAATTCAGCCATCTCATATTTTTACAAAACTCTTGAAGTGTTTGGTTACCCATAAAAAACATTTGGCATTGAATGACACCATCCATAAAATTATTTGCTCTAGCTACATCTCTTAGTGAAGGGTCACCCTCCATCAGTTCGTCCGACTTCTCAAACAACCAGAATCGTAAATCGTGAATTTGTTCTTCCAAACGATTCATATTTTTAATACTTTAAGAATTATATTTTAACACACAATAATTTTAAGATAATTTAGTATATTCCAAATTCAAATATGGATTTACGTTTTGCACCGATGTATGTGGGTTCACTTTGCCCCAGATAGGTTAGAGTATATTTTTGATTACTTTTATTAACTAGATCGATAAAATCATCATCTATTGATTTAAGCACACGTTTTGGTAAAAACGTTTTAAATACATCAGCATCTTCAGCCAATGTTATTAAAACAGATTTTCCATAACGGGTATCAATGGTGCACATTTCTTTAATAACATATGTGGTATTAACTTTTAATGAATCTAAAGATTTTAATTGAAGTTTTGCTTCATTGTTTATTTCGAAATTTATTTGTTCAAGTTTGATTTTTGAAATATCCATATTATTACCTTTAAATTATTGTTTTTCCACAAATTAAACTATTTTTTCTTTATTTTTATTTTAGAGAGTGATTTGACACGTTGAGATACAGAAATCTACTAATACTTCAAGTGGGTTTGTTTTTCCTTTTTATATGTTTAAATACAATTATTAGGGTGGGGATAATGTAAATCTTTTAAAAGTGTAAAACAAATCAGAGTCAAAGATAGAGGTATTTTTTGTGCTTAAGGTCAGACAAGGTCAAGGTTGTTCAGGGTCAAAAATACTACTCGAACTATTCGTCTCTACATATAAAAAACGCAACGATCGTCAAGGTCATTCAAGGTCAACATAATGACCTTCACAACTTTTCAAGGTCAAATATACTACTCAAACTATTCGTCTCTACATAAAACAAGGCAACGACCGTCAAGGTCATTCAAGGTCATTCCCTCCTCAAAAGTGGTCCAGCACCCGCTTAAACCTACTACTTATGATCAAATCCAAGATGTCTTCCATAGGACAAACAAACCGATTTCCCATAAGCCGTAATGTTAACAAAAACGTAAATTTTACAAAAACGACAAGAGCTTTAGTCTCAAAAATTAATCAGTTTTAAGAACAGATCCTTTGTGCATATGGGAAAAATGCGTTTTTCTTAAAAATATTAAACTAAAGCGAGAAAATCTGAAATAAAAGGGACCATGTTTTCTTCAAAAAAGTAGGTTATGTTTTTGTTTATTTTGTTTTTTTTTAACTTTTTTTCTAGTTTTATCACTTATTTTGAATTATCACATGGGCGCACCAAGGGGGCTAGGGGCCCGGACCCCCCCAAACACATATTTTTTTAGATATTTTCCATATATTTCATGAATAAACAGAAAACATGGCATAAAGTACAACATCATGAGACCTCTGGGGGCCCCCCCAGGGGTATCGGGCCCCCAAAAGTTTTTGAAGTTTTTTGACCAATGAATCAGCCCAAGGTAGGAGAAAGTAGTTCTATTCAAAGAGCTCACTTCAAGGCTCACTTAACAGAGACGAAATTGAAATAGACTAAACTTTTCTCATCAGATTCAGGTTTTCTATTAGGATCTTTTGTTGTACTTGACTAAACCTTTTGCTAAGTAATAGGCCTTCTATAGCGTTAAACTGTGAAAAATATTTCACTATAATTTTCAGGTTTAGACAAAGTTTAATTGTTTTAACCCTCCAGTAGTGACGAAAAAGAGGCACAACTTATAGGTAGGTCAGTCCAACAGATCAATATGCACATATGAGTTCCAACCGAGGTTGGTCAAGCAAACTTCTAATAAGTACTTTACAAAATATGTTTATTTAAAAAAATATAAGTAAACATTATATAAAAAAAAACTTGCAAAATTAAAATACAGTTTTTCCTTGTCACTGGCCTCACACACCGTACATCACCATATGATTTTCCATGAACTATAATACATAGGGCTTAAGTACGGTCAAACCTAAGGTTCATCAGCTCACAACAGTAAGTACTGTTCAAATTTTACAACAGTACAATATTCGCTGTTGTATTACTACTGTTACTATTACTTTTATTACTGTTTTTTTGTAACAATATTTTCTCAATTATGTATCTAAAAGTTTATGCAAATAAATATATACTCTACTCTACAATTGGGCGTAACAGCATATGACCCATTAGGACTATTAGAACCCAAGTTTTTTTGAGAGAAATTGAAAAAAATATCAGAGAGAACTTATTTGTTTTTCTTGTGGCCATCAAAGTCAACAAAGATTACTTTTTTTTCCATCTATTATTAATGAGGTCATAAAAATTTTTTTTTGGTAATAAGCTCTGTAGAAATTTCACAACAGGACTTGTAGTAGCTCCAGTCAGATACTATACAAATTTTACGGTGTACAAGTTTTAGGTGTCAAAAAGCATGGAAATAAAGGAAAATTTGCAGCAAAATAGTTTAAGATAAAAAGAGGTTTGAGTTAGGGAGATTGTCAAATTCACCAGTTTATTCTAAACTGTTTTGAGGTCTGTAAAATAAATATTTATTAAAGAAAAATAAACTTTGATGATACAGGACTTCACTCGACACTATACAGGACGCTACACTACCAAGAGTTTATTTAAGAGTTCTGTAGGATGGTGTACAAATTTGGTTCAGCTCATTATTCACACTTTAACCTCATATTGTTTTCCTTTTCTTTCTTCTCTGGACCCTTTTTTCAACCATCATTTTAAAAATTTTTCAACCGTTTTGAAACAATAATCCATTCAGGAGAGACCCAGTCATGATCATTGCTGTATTCTAGTTTTGAAAGTTGCTTGCCTAGAATAGTAAAAAAATCATAGTGAAATATTTCTTACAGTTTAACACAATTCTATGTTACACTTCTGCAAAAGGTCCACTCAAGCACAAAAAAGATCCCAATAGAAAATGTTGCCAAAATGGCAGTTACACATTTATCCAAAGCAAACCAGACAAAAAACTTTCGAATATTTCAATTTATCCTCTGTTAAGTCAGGTAATAGAGCACTTATCCACTTTCTTTTCCCTTCTTTGAGCTGATACCTAGTTCATTTAAATGAAGATGATTTTTTAAGGTCAAAATACTTGGCATTCCATCAAAAATAACATTATTAAGCTCTCCTCAGCTGCCACAATTCATAACAGCACAGAAACTAATAATAATGATTCAAAATGAGTAAAAAACTGGAAAAAAAGTAAAAAAAAAACAAAAGTAAATAAAAACATAACCTGACTTTTGAACAAAACATGGTCCCTTTTATTTGAGATTTACTGGCTTCAATTGATTTTTTTAAAGAAAACCGCATTTTTCCCATGTGTACAAAGGTTCAATACTTAAAACAGCATCTTTGTTGTAAATTAAATCGTTTCACTTTTTTTTAAAATTACGTTTTTGTTAACATTGCGGCTTATGGGAAAACGCTTTGTTTGTCCTATGGCGACCATCTTGGATCGAAAAACAGCTGATCGTGACAGTTCGTTAGACAAGCTAATGATTGGCAATTTTTATTTTTAGGTTATTATAGAAAATAATTTTGGTCGGTTTAAAAAAAAAAATATTTTTTCGTTGGTCATGACAAACGAAATAAAACGAAGAAGCAGTTTCTTTGTAGTTGGCCAAACCGTTAAGCTGCCTTCATACGACGAACAGTGAATGGATCCCCTACCTCCAGATTGTTGTTGCGCTGAAGCTGAAAATAATTATTGAGATTATTCCCAGTCAAGACTAACATGACAAATAGATTGAAAAAGACATTATAACAATAAATTAAAAGGTACATTTTAAATAACTTAAATAACTAGGTACACACAAAATCACAGGTTATACAGTTATCACAGATTAAATCACATAACTGGGTAGAGTTGTCCTTATTTGGCATATTTTTTCATAAGTACTTGTTATTTGTTAGTACGAGTTTTGTATTTGTCTAATATATTACAATATACAGTACTCAGTCCGTTTACATCAGTTCTTAAATTGACTGTATCGTGCAAATTTATTTGAATCATTTCACTGATTGATCTCTTTAAGTAATTTGTTTCATTATCTAATATGCTAGTGTTTTGAAATTGAAAGTTGTGTTGGTGGTCAAAAAAAATGTTTAGAGAGTGAAGTTCTTTCCGAATCATATCGCTTATCGATCCTGCAATCATTCCTGTGTTGTTGGATGCGTCTCCCCAGATATTGCTTTGTCTGTCCTACGTAGCCCTTACCACATTCACAGGGAATATGGTAAATGAGATTTGATTGTTGATTAATAGGTGTGGGATCTTTTAATCTGGTGAAAAATCGTTGGGTAGTTTTTACATTGTAAAATGCTAATTCACTATTAGTGTCTTTGAAGGACCATTTGATTTGTTGTGATAGACCTTCTATATAAGGAAATTTGTAATATTTTTTATTATTTTCAGATATATGAGGTATTTTTGTGTTGTATTTGTTGATTGTCATGTTAATAAAACCTCTTACTACAAGAGCCCGTAACACAGAACTCTACGTTATCCGTACCATTAAAATTCATATTCAACAAGTGTCATATTAGCGTACACAAAGGTGTGCCTACTTTAGTTAACAACCAGACGTGGCCTGAAGTCGCTAATTAAGCAAAATGTATGAAAAGATTTACAGGTGCGTTAACATCTTATAGTATCAGTTTAGAATCTATTGCAAGTATGTCATATAAACCCATTTATAAAAATATGATGATACTGCCACAACTCACCCCAGCTGGAGGACAGGCATACGCTCTTAAGTAAAATTTCATCTGTCGTTAAACCTGCATAAACGAGAAGCAGCATATTTTTTTTGGCACATATGTCAGTTACGCCCCCCTTATATATGTGTCTCATGCTGCCTTGCTGCTGCCTGGTTGCTGATAAGGCACACCATCTAGATGATAAGGGTTTTTAACACTCACGGACGTAAATTGATAACAAGATATTTTTTTATAAAATAGCTGTCATATAGAGCCGGTAAGTTTAAAATAACTATGCTGCCCGACGTCCAAAATATAGCACGTTAACATTAAAGTAATTTTGTCTAGAAATAAACAAGAAACAATGGCAACTATTGAAAAATAGCTATTCCCTGTAATGGACAGAGACTTTACTAAAATGGCTGAAGAAAAACTTGTTATGTTCCACACTACTGTGATATAATCGCGCAAAAAAGGCGGTTCTAATCGTCAAAATGTTTGCCAGGTTATTTTTTCTGATAAAACAGGTCCAGATAGCTCGTCAAAACGCAAGCGCCTCGAATATTCAGAATAATAAACGTTTTTTTCGGAGTTTGTTTTTAGGTTAGAAATTATTTTATTACAATTATCCTCTAAATACCTGATAAATTAATTTTTAGTCGTATCTTATTGAATTTAGCACTTTCTAGAATTTATTTAGGCGCGGGAAATTAATATTTTTTAGTCCATAAATTGAAAGAAAAATAAATTGGAGAACTATCATGGCCGTCTCGGCCGTCTCATTGGTTTCAGCAATTTTCCTGTAAACCAGCTATTTTTTATTACTTAAGCCGAAATAATGTTGATTTCTAGCTAACTTGCGATCTAACAATTGGCCCAATAGGTAATACGAAAAAAAACAGAAGAGTCACAGATGTTATCTGTCATCTTGGGCGCTGTCACAACAACAAAATAAATAAATATCTTAATTAAAAATTGTGTGAACTTTAGAAGATAAAGTTATTACGTGCCCTACCACAGACCCCACCAGTGGGAAGAACCCAAAAAACATATTGTATTGGCCACCACCATCAGAAACCCTTATGCTGGGTTTCTACAGAAAATAGCATAACATAAGATATCATTACAGAAGGAAACTGGCTGTTTATACAAAAAATATAACATGACATAACATACAAGCTTGATCCAAGTACTTTAAATAAGGCCCCAAACACTTTCAGTAATTGGTAACTGCAAGGGTAGAATTCCCAAAGTGCTTGGTGCTGGCAGTTCGCTCTGGTGCACTCTGCTTGGAATCAGGTGAGTCTAAATAAACGGACTACTAAAGCCGCTTGACTTGAAGTAAAAAAAGCAAAGTGCAATTCAAACCAATGAGATTAAAAAAATATTTTTTGATCTGATGGATTCAAACAAAGAAATTCTTAGTTGAATGTTTTTGGATTCAAACATTGTGTCCCTGAATGACAGGTTTTCATAGTTTGTCATTAAGAAATACAATTTTTTTTTGAACATTCTGATTTGACTGTTTTTTACTAAACACACATTTGACTACCAGTTTTCACTTGTTCCAAGTAAAAAAAAATTAAAAAAGCATGGCACACTGCCTTGGTTTTTTTAATTTTTAGTTAAAAAAGTTTTATTTACATTTTTTAATTTTAGAAAGCAGTTAAAAGAAATAAAGTACAAAGACCAGAAAGCAACCCAGAATGGGGCCAACTTGGTCAGCCCTTGGGAATGTCAGCAAGGAAGCTGAAGGGGTCTGCTTGCAATTGACTCCAACTCATTTTATACAATTTTTTTTTATAATTAATAAAATTAAATTATATAGTGTACAGGGAATTAAACATATTTGCTTTAATACCATGAATGTATGGTTGCACCCTTAAAAAACTAACCTGGCACGTAGGCATACCTTTCTGGGTCTTTCTATCTAGTAAATAGAACCCAGTAGACTTCAAATTATATTTTAGGCCAGAAACTTAGTCATCATGATATACCACATAATGCCATAGTTATAGCCTTAGACCACTCATATACCTTTTGACATAATCAACAGGGTACGGAGAGCCACAATGTGCCTGCACTAGCTGTTAGTTCCAAATAGGCACTCCATATACCCTGTATATGGTGATTTCCTGAATGGTCACCGAATCCATTCAGAGAATCACCAGATTAACCCACCCCCTTGCCCCTTATATTTTTTTACATATTTGTCAAAGCTTGTTCGTTACCAGACTACTCATGGGTAAAGGCCCTTTTAGTTAGCTCTTATAACAGGCCTGGGGGTTACCTTGGTGCTATTATGTATATTCATAATCTAAAAAAATATGATAAGGGGCCTCTCTTGCCTCCCCTAGAGTCCCTGTATGTGACAGATATTGGCGGAATAAGAGTCACGACAAGCTTTTCAAAGTAATAAAGATGAGTATATCGGAAATACTCTACTGTCCGCGTTTGGAAAGGGAAACAATCGTCTTTCTTTATCTAAAATAGACGTAGAACTTTTTATTAAAAAAAAATTATATTTGCCAACTGTGACAAATATGTATTTTGTTATCAATCAAATTATTGTTTTTTTTACATCTGCAATTCCGCGAATTCATGCAGTGTTTTTTATCAAATTGTGGAAATAATTCTACAAATGGATACAGGTTGTTTCATTTTCCTAAAGATAAAAGTCTGCAAGAGAAATGGAAAAAAAGTTTGCTACGTCAATCTGCGAAAGTTGGAAATAACACAAATATCTGCGAGGTAAGCTGATATTATGACAAGGTATTTAATATTTTATAGTTTTTAAAAATTGTTTTATAGAACTTAGATGCCGTAAACCGGGTATATATTGAACGATTTTTATTAAAACAGATATTTACCTAATTTTTTCAAATAAGGTTGCCTCATCTTTTGCCGACAATATATATAGAAAAAAACTTATTCTCCCCCTCCTATTTTTTAAAACTTTTATCGTGTCCGATATAACCCCGCATCCGGGGATATATTGAACAAAGACGTTTTTCTATAGGAAACTTGCACAACAAGTATTTTTTAAAATATAATTATTTTCTAGGACTTTAACTTAACATTCCTAAAAAAAAATTTTTGTTATTTTTAAAAATGTGAACACAGGAAGCAAAAAACCTGCGGCATACAGAAACCCGTTTTTTTTTCCAAAAATTTTTATTATTATTTTTTTCAATGAAGAAAAAGACCTTGGAATAAATGTTTGACTCTATGTCAAGGGCTTAGCCAGAAAGAGGGGGGGGGGAACCGACAGCTGCCCTAGAGATTGGAACTTGGAAGTTTTTCTTAAAAAGTTACCATCAAATTCGCAAAATAAGGAGATTATGTTTTAATTGATTTTTATTAATTTTTATTAGCTAAAGTGAGTGTTCAAATTTTCAAAAATCCTTATTTCCATGCGAGGAAAGCTCATTTCCATTTCCCTCGCTCTGTCTGTCGGTATGTCCGTCTGTATATCCGGATGTTGGCGCTATAACTCAAGAATGCCTAGACCCATTTTAATGAAATTTTATACAAATATACAGGGTCATTTTGCAAGGAGCCCTATAATTTTTCAGCCCATTCCCAGTTTTTTCAAGAAAGTTATGAGAAAAGTTTTCCACAGAGAGGCCAATTTAGCTATTTTGAATTTAATTTTTATAAAACCAGAGAAAATAGATTAAAGTGTGTCTTTTTGCTTTGATGAAAAGTTATGAAAAACTCGAGAAATGGTCGGAAAAAATCGACAAATTTTCAGAAAACTCAAAATTTTTCAAAAACTCGGAAAATATTCACTTTTCAACTTTTTGTTTGAACGTTGTAGACAATGGTTGTGTAGAAACAAGATTTCGGACTTGCATTGTCTTTATTTATTTGTGTAAAGTTTACACTTAAAAACGGTTAGAGATACTAACCGAAACGTCGTGTTTAAAATAAATAAAGACAATGCAAGTCCGAAATCTTGTTTCTAAACTCTGGAAATGTTCGGAAAAACTAGGGAAATGTTTAGAAAAACTTGAAAAAAGATCGGAAAGACTCGGGAAATGTTCGTAGAAACTTGATAAATGTTCTGAAAAACACGAAAAATGTTCGGAAAAACTTGGGAAATGTTCGTAAAAACCTTAGAGTAATAAACATATACAGAGAAGAAATCAACCGCGGCCCCGTGTAAATTTTCCCTATTTATGGCGGTCATTTCTGAAAACTTAGAATTGACAGAATCCCCGGCGATGGCAACATAGCTGCGTCACTGGAATCATCTCGCTAAAACCAAAGTGGGCTGAATTTTCACAATATTTTCATAAACATAGCACTTGTTGATTATTTTTACGTCCAACTAAGTTCTTTTTTACAAAAATAAAACTCAACACACAGTAAAAAAACACCAAAAATTCAATACACCGGGTCCGAAGACCAAGACAACACTGTATTTAATACAAACACATGTTACTGTCAGTGTCTAACTTAGAGCTTAGGAATATCTGGGCTAACCGTTCACGACTTGAGGACCCACGACCCACCAAATTAAACTTGTTGCCATTATATAAGTGAAAAAATAATCTTTTGTTTGAAACTCTGTAGACAATGATTGAGTAGAAATAAAACTTTGGACTTGTCCATTATCTGAGGGAACAGCAGTGTCTCGCCAAGTTCGCGCTGCCGTACCATCTTTTCTTGAGACATTTCAGCCCATATTTGACCTATCTAAAACTCTACTTCGGAAAGAGCTACGAATCTCATACTTTGCACAGTCGTAACCTTCATAGAGTTAACAAGCCCTCCAAGTTTCATGGACTTCTATAAAGTAGTAAAGTAGTTACGAAATTTCAAAAAACGTCGAAATTGCCACTCACTCACTCACTGACTCACTCACTCATGTATAGATCATCAAAATTCTACTGTACTTCCAGACATGCTACAGAGCTGAAATTTGGCAGACTGATAGAAATTATGACCAAACCCCTGGAAAAAATTCTAATTTACTCCCCTCCCCTATACATGTAAACTTATTTAAAAGTAACATTACCCACTTCTAGAAATACTAGAGAGCTGAGTTTTGGAAGCCTGATAGGAACTATGATAAAACTATAGAAAAAAATTATAACACCCCAAAATTCTAATTTACTTCCCTCCCATATAAATGTAAAGTTATGTAAAAGTAACACTGCCCACTTCCAGAAACGCTAGAGAGCTAAGCTTTTTAAGACTGAAAGACACTATGATAAAACTACAGGAAAAAATTTTAAAACACCAATATTTTAATTTACTTCCCTCTCCTATAAATGTAAATTTATATAAAAGTAACATTGCCCACTTCCAGAAACGCTAGAGAGCTGAGCTTTGGAATGCTGATAGAAACTATGATAAAACCATGGGAAAAAATTTAAAAACCCCAAAAATTTTCATTTACTCTCCTCCCCTATAAATGTCAAGTTATGTAAAAGTAACATTACCCACTTCCAAAAACGCTAGAGAGCTGAGCATTGGAAGACTGATAGGAACTATGATAAAACTATAGGAAAAAAATTAAAAACACGAAAATTTTAATTTACTTCCCTCCCCTATACATGTAAAATTATGCAAAAGTAACATTGTCTACTTTCAGAAACGCTAGAGAGCTGAGCTTTGGAAGGCTGATAGCAGCTATGATAAAACCATGATAAAAAATTAAAAGACCTCAAAATTTTAAGTAAGGCATTGCAAAAGTTTTGAACAATATTCCGCATATTTTACTATTTTAAAAATTAAATATTATCCAATTCCTTTAAAAAAGAAGTGAAATCATAACAAAAACATTTCATTTAAAAAAAAGCCAGGTACGCGACATTCCGTAAAAAGAATTGAGATAAAAGTAAAGTCACGTTCTCCAATACAAATTTCAAAATGAAAATAAGAAACTAGTTTGGAAATGTTTTTATAAACTTGGCTATTACGGCTGTAAATGACTCTTAGGCACAGTGCCAAATTGAACATAAAGAAGTTTGGTAGTAAAAATCTTTGTGTAGTGAAGAACTTGGCCTTTCTTTTATCTCAATTCTTTCGCGTACTTGGCTCTTTTTTACATGAAATGTTTTTGTGTTCATTAATTTTAAACAGGACGTTTCAGTAAGTAAGTATATCTAACCGTCTTCAAGTCTAAACTAAACAATCCAGTCTAAAGGCTACTACTTAAACTACTTGGTGTGCAGTCGGCCCGCCCCCTTTTTACCTTCCTAGCCCGCACAGCAACGGCTACAAAAGGTATTGTTTTCGACAAAAATTTTCTTTTTGAGATAACACCGAAAATATGTTATTTGGGTGTATTTTGACCTACCCTAGCAATATCGTCGTGATGTCTGTCTGTGTTGTGTGTGTATGTATGTATATCTGTCCGTAACGCGATAGCTCCTAAACCGCTTAACCAATTTACATGAAATTTTCAGGTAAAATAGTACTCGATACTGCAACGAGCTGATTATATTTTAGTCAAAATTCATGAATGCTAATAACAGTTTTGTGACAGTTAAAAAGTTTAAAAAATGCTAACTTTTTAACGGAACGTCGCATCAATATGCGGTTTTCGGAATATAGTAGCGCGCGTTTTAAAAAAAAATATATGTTATAACCGAAAAGTTCGTAGGAGCTTTCATTTCGGAGATATTTACAAAAAACTGTTTTCAAAGTTGATATAACGTGGAGTGTGCTAATGGGCTAGGAAGGTATCAGATCCGACATGGATCCATTTATTTAATTCCAAGACGCTTGTTTTCCTTAAGGTGTGGTTTCACACAGAAAAACTACAAAGCTACTAAATACTTATTAAATTAAAATTAAAACAATCCTATGAAATTTTCGTTTGGATGGTTAATAGTGCTTCAACTCTCCAAACAGAAAAGCCGTAACCAAACCGAACCAAACCGAACCGGTTAAAACTGTTGGAACAATGCCTAATAGTTAATCGACCTCCACAATAGGAAAAATGATTCCCTTTTTACCTAGGGATATAGTCCAAGTAGCTCAAAACGAAACCCGGCCCAGCTAACACGAAATCCGTAATTTGATGTCACGTTCTAAAAAAATTGTGGGAAAAGGAGCCGTTCATAAATTATGTTGTCTACGTGAGTTTTTATCGCATAATAAATACACAGCATAAAACGACGCGACGCGGGCTAATAAGAGCATGACAAATTGTCGCACGGTTTGAATAGCCTAATCAATTCAAAGCACTATATATTTTGGTAAGGTAAGAATTTAAACCTTACTTATTATTTATAAAATTTTACAGAGGCAGAGGAGGCGGCAACAGCGGAAAAGCTACATTGTTTACCAACAAATGAATGAATGACCGCAGAAACCGGGGCTACTACTTCTCTTTATATATTATTACACTGAGGTAAAAACTAAGGAAATGTACTGAAACGTTGTAATAGTTATGAGCGAGAGAAGTTTTGAAGTAGAACCACCGACTAAATTTTTTTAATTAAAAACTACTCATAACTTTTTCTTAAGCTCTTATATCCTGCCCCCCTCTAGCTTACTGCCTGGCGGGCTCTGTAACGAAATAGCGCGTATCAAAACAGCGCTGTTCAAAACAGCGCGTGTTCAGAATAGCGCGTGTTTAAAATAGCGCGTATCAAAATAGCGCGTATCAAAATATCGCGTATCAAAATAGCGCGTATCAAAATAGCGCGTGTTCATAATAGCGCGTGTTCAAAATAGCGCGTATTAAAATGGCGCGTGTACAAAATAGCGCGTATCAGGTCTGCTTAGGTATATTCACCTTAACAGTTTGAGCAAGGTCAGATAAGTTATACTTAACCGTTAAATAAACCGATGGCTTGCTAAACTTAACACAACTCATATAGTTCGACTAAGGAGTCTCTTTCTAACATATTTTTTTCAAAAAAAAAACTTTCCTGGGTTCTTTTCCGGGATCCTAGAGCGGGGGAACCGAACCGAACCGAACCCAAACATTTTTTCAAGTAACTCCCTGACCTTTTTCCACCAAAAAAAATGACACCAAGTCACAGATTAGAATAGAAACCTACCAAAATAAGGATTGGGAAGCTAATTTAGGGAATTTTTAAAAAAAAAATGTTTTGGTTTGGTTCGGTTCATTTCAGTTCGGTGCGGTTTGAATCGGTTCGGTTCGGTTTGGTTCGGTTCGGTTTGGTTACACCCTTTAAGATCCCGGGAAAAAGTCAGGAAAGTTTTTTTTTTTAATATGTTAGAAAGAAAGAAATATGTTGTAACAGCGACGTTTGTAATAGCGATCTTTCAAAACGCGGTATTTTGAGAAGCGCTATTTTAAGACGCGCTATTTTGAACACACGCTATTTTAAACACGCGCTATTTTGATACGCGCTATTTTGTATATGCGCTATTTTGATACGCACTATATTGAACACGCGCCATTTTGATACGCGCTGTTTTGATACGCGCTGATTTGAACACGCGCCATTATGATACGCGCTATTTTGATCACGCGCCGTTATGATACGCGCTATTCTGATCACGCGCTATTTTGATACGCGCTATTTTGAACACGCGCTCAAATGAGCGCGCTATTTTGATACGCGCTATTTTGTTACAGAGCCGTCTGGCGACGTCCTTGCTCTATGTTGTAACTTAAACTTCAGAAATAATAAAAAACATTTTTTTTGGCCACATAATTGAATGGTTTATGTGGTTCTTAAAATTTCTAAAAAGGGCATATACTGCCTACACCAAGTTATATAAGTAGTGCCTGTAAATTAGATTGTTTAGTTTACGATTGTTTAGTTTACACTTGAAAACGGTTAGAGATACTTACTAACCGAAATGTCGTATTTAAAATGAATAAAGACAATGCAAGTCCGAAATTTGTTTCCACATAACATTTTCTACAACATTCTAACAAAAAGGGCATATTCTCTACTCTAATGGTTAGTTTATTGCTAATAAGTGCTTCAAGGGTAAAAATATATTGATCGCATCCTCGTACATATGCAAGCGTACTTGACTCTCAGTCCAAATATTGTTATTTTGTGTAAGTTTAGTTATATGGTTAATTAAAGAGGTGCCTCTTTAATTTTCTGGTTGTAAGCAATCACTACCACCCTTGTTCAAGTGAAACAGTTTTATTTTACCCCGATATTTGAGTATTTCTTTACTGTTGTTTTTTATTAATTGCAGCTACTTTTTACTGCCCTTTTTATTATTTTAGGGATTTCGAATGCTTACTTCCATGTTATTTATCATGGAAGTAAGCAGTAAGTTTTCTGTTAAGTGATTATTATACATATAGTAGATTGTCAACTTTTTTGTCCCATCCATGAGATAATATTTTTTTAGCCAGAAAAGAAAACTATTGCCATAACTTTAATTAAAGCATAGAGTAAGATAGCCTATGGCAGCAGAGGCACGGTCCCGGCTTACGGATCTTTTAGTTTACCTAGCCAGCGCTAGCTGCGGAATTATATTAAATTTAAAATTTTCTGGTAAATGCTCGCTCTTTGACTGTGCTTTGTTGTCCGATCTCTTGTCGTGGCTCAATCGACCCCAAAAAGTACATAGATATGTGGCCTTGAAATAAAAATAAATGTGTATGAGTATATAATAGACTATATACCTACTTCGTGCTCGAGCCGCTTCACTTTTTCCCTTCCGCGAAGTCAAGAGGTCATTCTATCAATCTCAAGCAAGCGGTACACATCAATATCAGATCAATTCAGTATTTTGTTGTTGGCGTGATGCAAAATATCGCACACGTAAAACTAAAAAGACATAACTCAAAAATTTAAAAATGTGTCCCTGCAATAAAAATACTTACAACGTGTCTTTTTCGGTCTAGGACAACAGGGCGCCGCCAACTGGGCGCTGCCAACTGGGATAAAATATGTAGATGAAAAATAAAATATATTATTTATATAAAAACATCTTTAAAAAATCCTTTACGCAATATTTTTTCCAAGCTTTTATTTAGCTTCAGATGTTCTGTCTAACTAACTATCTATCAAATCTTGTGAAGCGTTTTTGACACACGTAGTGGTCCCATGACAATACAACATTAAGAAAAAAATATCCTCCCACCCTACCCCCACCCCTTCTATAGAAAAATGTGTTTTTGACACACTTCCCGTTATCCGATTTGGATAAAATTTGGTATACACATAGTGGTCCGATGATAATACAACAATAAGAAAAAAATATCCTCCCACCCCTACCCCCACCCCCTTGTATAGAAAAATTTGTTTTTGACACACATCCCGTAATCCGATTTGGATGAAATTTGGTATACATATAGTGATCCGATGAGAATACAATAACAAGAAAAAATATCCTCGCACCTCTACCCCCACCCCCTTTCATAGAAAAATGAGTTTTTGACACACTTCCCATTATCCGGTTTGGATGAAATTTGGTATTCACATAGTGGTCGGATGACAATACAACATTAAAAAAAATATCCTCCCACCCTACCCCCACCCCTTCCATAGAAAATGCGTTTTTGACACCCTTCCCATTATCCGATTTGGATGAAATTTGGTATACATATAGTGGTCCGATGACAAAATAACATTGATAAAAAAATTCTATCACCCTACCCCCACCCCTTCTATAGAAAAATGTGTTTTTGACACATTTCCCGTTATCCGATTTGGATAAAATTTGGTATACACATAGTGGTCCGATGATAATACAACAATAAGAAAAAATATCCTCCCACCCCTACCCCCACCCCCTTCTATAGAAAAATTTGTTTTTGACAGACACACATCCCGTAATCCGATTTGGATGAAATTTGGTATACATATAGTGATCCGATGACAATACAATATTAAGAAAAAAATATCCTCCCACCTCTACCCCCACCCCCTTTCATAGAAAAATGAGTTTTTGACACACTTCCCATTATCCGGTTTGGATGAAATATGGTATTCACATAGTGGTCCGATGACAAGACAACATTAAAAAAAAATATCCTCCCACCCTACCCCCACCCCTTCCATAGAAAATGCGTTTTTGACACCCTTCCCATTATCCGATTTGGATGAAATTTGGTATACATATAGTGGTCCGATAACAATACAACAATAATGAAAAAATGTCCTCCCACCCCTACCCCCACCCCCTTCCATAAAAAATGCGTTTTTGACACACTTCACTTCAAATGACTTTTATAAAATTTGGTATATGCATAAAGGTCCGATGGCAATACAGCCCAAACAAAAAATATATTTCTAACTCTACCCTCACCCTCTCCTTCCCCCAATAGAAAAATGAGTTTCCAAATAACTCACGATCAGCGATTTCATTATAATCTAGAATAAACTCTATTTATTTACTTCTGCATTTTTCTGCTAGATTGATTCTTGCAAATAGTGATATTTAATTGATACGGATATCTTATCGTAATAACATCATCAAAATTTCAATTTCTTTTACTAATTTATTTGAAATTTGTTTTTGTTAAGTAAAGTTAAATCCATTAAGTCGACTGTTGAATCTTGGTAGTTGTCGTGTTTGGTGACCTGGTAATACTACAATTTACGTTTTTTATTACAACAACGGCGGATCCAAAAATCAAAATGGCGGATCCAAAATGGCGGATTTTCTTATTTACCAACCGATTTGTCTCAAACTTGAAATATTACATGGCTTGAGGACATTTAACACAATTTTTAACTCAAACTTTAAAAAAACAAAATGGCGGATCCAAAATGGCGGACTTTTTTATTTATTAATCATTGTTTTTGAAATTATACGAAAATGTTTTATGAGACAGAATATTGCATTTTTTTGAGAACAATAAGTTGGTAATTTAAAAAAAAATTATACAAAGCTTTTAAAAAAATAGTAGGTAGGTACCATGTTTTTTAAAAATTATTAAGATTCAAAAGTATTTCGTTAGTTCAGAAATGACAAAAATTAAATTTTTTATAAACGTAAAGTTTAGTACTCGTGAATGAAGAAAACAAAAATTGTTCGTGGCTAAGCGGGTGTAGAAATATTTTGTTTCTCTTGTCTTTTTCCGTAGGCAGCTCGAAAGCTGTCCACTTACGGAGGTCCAAGATCACATCATTAGGTCGTGGACCCCTGTCGGTTTACAGCTTTCGAGTTGCCCACGGAAAATACAAGAGAAACAAAATCTTTCTATACCCGCTTAGCCACGAATTTATTTTAAAAAAATTTTACCTACTCTGTAGATCTTTTTAAATCTAAATCACCATATGTATACCAAATTTCATCCAAATCGGAAAACGCGATGTGTGTCAAAAACAAATTTTTCTATGGAAGGGGGTGGGGGTAGGGGAGGATATTTTTTTCTTATTGTATTATCATCGGACCACAATGTGTATACCAAAGTTTATCCAAATCGGATAACGGGAAGTGTGTCAAAAACACATTTTTCTATAGAAGGGGTGGGGGTAGGGGTTGGTAGGATATTTTTTTCTTAATGTTGTATTGTCATGGGACCACTACGTGTGTACCAAATTTCATCCAAATCGGATAATGGGAAGTGTATCAAAAACTCATTTTTCTATGAAAGGGGGTGGGGATAGAGGTGGGAGGATATTTTTTTCTTAATATTGTATTGTCATCGGATCACTATATGTATACCAAATTTCATCCAAATCGGATAATGGGAAGTGTGTCAAAAACTCATTTTTCTATGAAAGGGGGTGGGGGTAGAGGTGGTAGGATATTTTTTTTTAATATTGTATTGTCATCGGATCACTATATGTATACCAAATTTCATCCAAATCGGATAATGGGAAGGGTGTCAAAAACGCATTTTCTATGGAAGGGGTGGTGGTAGAGGGGGGAGGATGTAATGTATTGTCATCGGACCACTATGTGAATACCAAATTTCATCCAAATCGGATAAGGGGAAGTGTGTCAAAAACATTTTTGTATGAAAGGGGGTGGGGGTAGGGGTGGGAGGATATTTTTTTCTTAATATTATATTGTCATCGGATCACTCACTATATATATACCAAATTTCATCTAAATCGGGAATAAAAACGGGATGTGTATCAAAAACAATTTTTTTATGGAAGGGGGTGGGGGTAGGGGTGGGAGGATATTTTTTTCTTATTATTGTATTCTCATCGGATCACTATATGTATACCAAATTTTATCCAAATCGGATAACGGGAAGTGTATCAAAAACACATTTTTCTATAGAAAGGCTGGGGCTAGGGGTGGGAGGATATTTTTTTCTTAGTGTTGTATTGTTATGGGACCACTACGTGTGTACCAAATTTCATCCAAATCGGATAATGGGAAGTGTGTCAAAAACGCTTCACAAGATTTGATAGATAGTTAGTTAGACAGAACATCTGAAGCTAAATATAAAAGCTTGTAAAAAATTGCGTAAGGGATTTTTTAAAGATGTTATTATATAAATAATATATTTTATTTTTCATCCACACATTTTATCCAAAAAAAAAATTTTAGTCCGGCGCCGAGTTGGCCGGCACCCAGTTGGCGGCGCCGAGTTGGCGGCGCCCAGTTGGCGGCGCCGAGTTGGCGGCGCCGAGTTGGCGGCGCCCAGTTGTCCCATTCCGTGTCTTTTTAGCTCATATTTTAACTTGCTGCTAATAAACAAAAGTTTTCCATAATTTCCCGAAAAATTGTAAACAAAGTAAATTTTGGTGATCTTTAGTTAAAAAGCACATTTGAATGCATTTTTGTTACATAAACTCATTTTCAAAACTTTTGAGTTGCGTCTCTTTAGATTTAAGGGTGCGATATGGATAATATTAAATATTCCGAAAACAAATGTATGTATTTTAATTGTGGAAAGTCTAAATATGGTTGTTCTGCTGGTGTGAGGCAATTTACATTTCCCAGAAATGTGGAGCTGTGCAAGAAGTGGATAAGAAATTGTGGTAAATAAGAGAGTCCTTAATACCTTAAGTATTTTGACCTTACTAGCCCGCACAGCAATGGCTAATAAAGGTATTGTTTTCGACGAAAAAAATTTTTTTGTGATAACGCCGAAAATGTGTTATTTGGGTGTATTTTGACCTATCCTATTAATATCGTCGTGATGTCTGTCTATGTGTGTGTCTGTCCGTAACACGATAGCTCCTAAACCGCTGAACCGGTTTTCATAAAATTTTAAGGTAAAATCGTATTCGACACTCTAACGAGCTGATTAGTTTTTCAAAATCCAATAACGCTAATGACAGTTTTTTGACAATTAAAATTTTTAAAGGAGCATCGCATCAATATGCGGTTTTCAGAATATAGTAGACTAGATTTTGCTCAATAAAAAAAACTATGTAGGAGCATTACAAAAAAGTGCATTCAAAGCTGATTATCATAGCTTCACTTGTGCTAATAGGCTAGCTAGGAAGGTATCAGATCCGTCATGGATCGATTTATTTATTTTAATCAAACAAAAATAAAACTAAATAACTACTCTTTTGCAAATGTCAGGCATTTGTAAAAAATCGAGTGGTGGGTCGGTATTTCCTTTTGGTGTACAGGTTAGGGTAAATACCAGGAAATACTTGGGGAGTTCTGGGAAATATACTAGGAAATACCGGGAAGTGCTTGGGAAATACTAGAAAATACCATTGAAATTGGAGGAAATACTGTAAGTATTATACCGTAGGTTCATTCATTTCCCTTTGGTGTACAAAAATCGGCGATCGACCCACCCCTTGCAAAAAACCTAAATTTGAGAAATACATTAAGCATTGAAAAAATATATTGTGGGAGGTTGTTAGTCCTTACAACTTTATACAGGGTGTCTCATAACTTAGGGGCCATAGTGCAGCAGGTGATAGAGGAGGTTATTTCCAAGAAAAAAGTTTATATAACATAAGGGTCACACATCTGTTTTTAAGATATAGGATTTTTAAAATTTGTCACAGCCATTGGGATTCAAAAATGTGGTATTTCTTTTTTTGATACAAAAACAAGTTGAGATTGAGATACAGGCTATCAAAATAACCACATAAAAAAATAATAATTTTTTGAAAAAATTAATTTTTGCTTACTTATTCTTTTAAAAAATATTAATAATATTTTATTATTATGTCTCGCTAGTGACTTGTAGTTATTAACAAAAAATATTTTAAAAAAATTGCGTTTAATATTTTATTCATAAAAGTTTATACCAAAAAATAGTTTTTTCTAAAAAAAATTTACCGACTAATTTTGTTAAAAATAATTTGTATTTCAACTTATTGCTCTTGTTCTAATACACGACTTTACCCAATTTTATATTTTTACAGCGTTTTTTAAAAAGTTATTATCAAAAAAGTTTAAAAAATCGCCATCTTTGATGCTCTGTATCTCGACAAATAAAGTGTTTTGACCCATGCATCATAGAAACTTTTTTATCAGGCATGATCTCCTCTATCACCTGTTGGCCTATGGCCCCTAAGTTATGGGACACCCTGTATAGTTCAGGCCCTACGGGGTGCGATACTGCGTTTAATGATAGAAGCAACACATTTGGTATGGATAGACTCGCCCGAACATTTTACGAAAGGGAACCCCTCCAACCCTGGCAGGGGGGTGGTTCCCCCCTTAAAAGTGCTTTTTGACGGTTTTTGCTAATAACTCGAAAACGGTCAACTTTTCTAAAATTATTCTAAATATTATTTTGCAAGCGGATAAAATTTCCTTTTTGACCATGTAGGTACCTTAGTACCCTCTAAAGGCAGTGGTGCACGTTCTATAGACCTACGAAAAAAAGGAAAAATGTTTATATGTTTTTTTAAATTTTTCTTGTCGCATTTTGTATCCTTAACACATTGTTTTTTTCAAAAAAATATTTTTGTTCAAAAACCCATTGTATACAAATATTTAATAAGTTAGATATAACTTTTGAAAGTAGCCGCTTTAAAACAAAAATGTTGAACATTAATTTTTGTAATTAAGTAAACAATACTCAAGGTGAGTAAAGAAATATTTTTGATTAGTATGAACTTAAAACTTAATTTTTCAAGTTGAATTCATTTAAATTGGGGCGAGGGGGCATTCCTCCTAGTTCAGGCAAGATTCGGGCAAATCCACTTTCTAGAAGCATTTTATATTACTTTTTAGCAAATGGGCAATTCCCCCAATTTTGACCCCGCTGAATCCGAATATCCCTGTTGCCAACTCGAAATATTGACAGGGGCTGAGATATTCAAGATGGCGGCGAAAATGGCGGTGGAATTTTAAATTGCCGCTGGAAAGCCCAAATTGTCACAGGTGTACATTCAAAACATATATTTGTATAATTAAAAAATAATAACATATTATTATTTTTTTAAATGGCTGCAAAAACCTCTAAAAACCCCCCCAGACCCCCCAAAATCTGAAAGTTTGAGGTTTTTTCAAATTTTCTTAAAAACTAAGCTTCTAAGAGAAAAATGTAAAATATACTTTATTGTGGAAAATAAAATTCCCGTGTCAACATGGTATAACTTAATAAAGTTAGACTAATAACAAGCTCTCCAGCGGCGTCCGTTAATTGAAGTAATTAAAAAAAGTTGAAAAAATATCTGTTTTTTTCCAAGATTTATTTAATTTAAAAAAAAAAACTTATATCTACAGAAAACCGTGTAATACATTTTGCTATACTCAATAAAATTTCCTTCAAAATGACGTATAACATGATTAAATCGGTTTTATAAATAAAACTTCAGGGGCATCCGTAAATTAAATTAATTTTGAAAAAACAGAAAATAAACCATTTTTGTTACAAGTTTTATCTAATTTTCTCAAAAACTAGGATTAACATGAAAAAACTTGTTCTACACTTTTTTGTAGACAGGGAAATTCCCTTTTTAAAAATGTGAAACTTGGTGGGGTTTGACTTATAGCAAACTCTCCAGCGACGTCCGTCAATGGGGATGATTTCAACAAATCATTAAAAAAACATGTTTTTCATACGTTTTATTCAGTTTTCTTAAAAACCAAGGTCTTTATCAAAAAATGTGTTTTATACTTCGTCATAGCCAATAAATTTCTTTCAAACGATGTATAACAAAGTGGAAGTTATTTTATATTTACTGCTCCAGTGGTGTTCTTAATTTAAAGAAATTATTTAAGATCAATCCAAACTAATCAATTTTGTGTCTTATTAGGTTTTCGGTGGATAATAAAGAGCCGCGGATAAAAGGTCGAAAGTACAAAAGGTCGAAAATACAAAAGGTCAAAAGTACAAAAGGTCGAAGTACAAAAGATCAAAAAACAAAAGGTCGAAAGTTCAAAAGGTTGAAAGTACAAAAGATCAAAAGTACAAAAGATCGAAAGTACGGCCGCGGGTCCACATCGACTGGACAGGTCAATTCGACTTGATACGGTAAACTTGTATTTTTAATACTTTGTTTTGTCGATTTTTTTTCGACCTTTTGTACTTTCGACCTTTTATGGCTTCGGCGGCGGGCCCGATAATAAAATGTACTTTTAAACAGTGTCACAAAATGTAAACCCATAGTATAGAAAACTCTCCAGGGGCGTCCGTAAATTGCAAAAATGACTAAAAAATATTATTTTTGTTACGGGTTTCATTCAATTTCCATCAAAATCTCAATTTCAATTTCAATGAGTACCTAATTATGATTATGCCCCCCCCCCCCCCCAAACCATTGCATAAGTTTCACCACTTTATTTTTAGTTCCATATGCTTTAAAAAATATCCAAAAACACCTGTGTCAAAGTTACTACTGTTACTTTCTGCACAAAAATATTGCTTAGGGGGGGGGATGGCATGGCCCCTATGCCCCCTCCCCTTATAACCACCGCTGTTTTTTGCTTTAAAGAACTTTTTTAGATAAATCAAAATATCTAATCTAATCAAAAAACAGTTTATTTTAATTTGGAAACATTTTATTTTAGTAGGTATAAATTACGAACCTTTTTTTTTTTTGAAGTATTTATCATAACATTAACCTCACTTTGTAATACATCATTTAAAAAGAAATTGTCTTATCCTCAATAAAGAATAAAGGCACATTCTTTTCTAAACATCTTAGTTAGAAAAGATATTTAAATATGGAAGAGAAACTGATTATTTCAGTTATTTTTGAAACTAAGTTTATATTAGTACGCCCCTGAAGCCTTAAATATGGCAACAACCCGACATTTTATTAAAGTTTTTAAAAGAAAATGTTATGTTCTACAATAAAGTATACTACATATTTCTTCCTAAAAAGTGTAGTTTTTGAGAAAATTTTGAAAAACCTATAATAAACATGTTTTTTCTAAATAATCTCAGTTTACGTACGCCACTGAAGAGCTAGTTGCTTTTCCTAACCTTATTGACCAATACATCGTAGGAAAGGGAATTTTATTCTCCACAAAAAATTGTTCTTTGCAATTTTTGATAAAAAAAAAAGTTTTCGAGAAAATTGCATTAAACTGAAAAAAAACAGGTTTTTGGGGGTTTGGGGGGGATTTTCTCCGTCTCTGTCGATTTTTCGAGTTGGCAACAGAGATATTCGGATTCAGCGGGGTCAAATTAGGGGGAAATGGTCTGTTGCCAAAAAGTAATATGATTCGCTTCTAGACAGAAAACGGAAAGCCTTTTAAAATAATATGCTGTGACTATCCTCTCGCCCACCTCAAAAGTGATCTTTTACACAATATTTCTAATTATTTGAAAACTTTTAACTTGGTCAAAAACAACTAAGTAATAGTTATTGAGGCTGACCAAAAGGCCTCTAACGATGTATAACACGACCCCCTTACCTCAGTGGCGCACCTTTTATAGGTATTTAAATAAATAAGAGGTGTGGAAAAAACAATATTTTTTTAATTTTCTTAAATTTTATTGTCCTACATACTGGTTGTAAAACTTATTTTGAAAGCTGAAGAAATTTTCTTCCGACGATGTATATCACTCCCCCCTTAAGGCAGCGGTAGATCTAGCATAAACGCACCAAAAATGATCAAATTTGGTATACACTTTAATCTTTATTTAAGACAACCATGGTGGAACAGTACTAATACACACTGCGTTCAATGAGAAAAACAACACACTTGGTGGGGAAACCATCCGCCCACTGTTGGTGGGGGGTGGATCCCCCTAAATGTTTTTTTCGATATTTTTTAAGATCTACAGCTGCGTTGAAGGGAAAGTGATGTACATCGTTGGAAAGGAAATTTCTTTGGCTTTAAAAATGTTTTAAAACCAAATATGTAGGACAGTAAAATTTAAGAAAATTAAAAAAAAAGTTTTTTCCACACTTCTTATTTATTTAAATGCCTATAAAAGCGCCACTGATGTAATGGCGGCGTGTTATACATCGTTAGAGAGTACTTTTTATCAGCCTTAATAATTGTTACTTATGTTGTTGATTTGAGGGTTTGAGAGCTGCGGGACTGTAAGCGCTGGCCGTTTTATAAAATCTGGGTGCAAAAATCCTTAAAAGGACGATGTAAAAATATTAATTTTTCCGAGCCACACAAAGACAATATAGAGGATTGGCACTCACCTTTTCAGCTGTTTCCGTCGTCCAGAGGAGCTCCTCTCGCTGGCCCAGTCGTTGCAGTCGATCCACACTAGAATCACTTGTTTGTGTAATGGTTTAGTTTGATTTTCTAAGAATGTTATTGGATTTTTTGGTTAATAGAATTTATCACCATGCTGCGTGGTGATCTCGATAGAATATGACAGACGAATCCTTTTTTGGTTACGCCTTTTTGCGCAGATTCATTTTTCGTAGATGGCGCTGGCGTTTTGCTTGTGCCAATCAAATTGAAATTGTGTGGGTTTTCCGAATACGGGAATTTGGCGCAAAATTTGAATTTAAAATTAAAGTTGCACGAACATTTTCCGCCCACTTAAAACGAAGTTTTACATTGAGATTAATTGAATAAACAAATGGCTATATAAAAAAAAATATAAGTTAATTCAAAACCTTAAAGGGTAGGTTATTAAAATCCGTTTTAGGTTAATAGATCAAAAAGAAAAAAAAATGAAAAAAAAAAAATATATATATATATTCTAGATAACGACACACGAAACAAAAGAAGTTGCTTGGGAGTTTAGTGCGCATCTAAAGGTAGTGGGCACAACTTGACCACGGGACGAGTGAAAAGTCCGTGTTGTGTTTTAACAGTAGCAACTCGAATGTGATTATCCCGACCAGGATGTACAGATACTATTCTACCCAGCAACCAGTGTAATGGCGGCCTAGTTTCATCCTTAATTAATACAAGCGTATCTAGCTTGATTTCAACCGAAGGGTCCGACCACTTAGAACGCTGTTGTAAAGTATTTAAGTACTCGAGTTTCCAACGCTTCCAGAAATCGGCAACAACTTTAAGGGTAGAAACAACTTTAAGGGTAGAAAGGTCAGGATCAGGACACGAATTAAGGGGTTCCATTGTGAGGAAATGACCCGGAGTCAAAGACGTGGGATCGTTTGGGTCAGAGCTTTGCTCACAAAGGGGTCGAGAATTGAGTAATGCCTCTATTTGGGCGAGGAGAGTATAGAGCTCTTCGAAGGTTAGTATCTGGTCACCGATGACCCGATACAAATGTGTTTTTATAGATTTGACTCCTGCTTCTGCTAGACCATTTAGGTGGGGGGCTCCCGGACTATTAAGACACCATTTGATTTTTAAGCTCTCAGAAGCTAATTTCGAAAGATTATGGAGCTCCTTAATAGCCCCAACAAAGTTTGAGCCTCTATCACTTGTGATTTGGACACAAGTGCCACGTCTAGCGACAAAGCGTCGCAAAGCAGCGATGCACGCCTCTGTGGTTAAATCCGAAACAAGCTCGATATGGATTGCCTTGACAGAAGTATCGACAAAGACTGCGATATATGATTTACCAACTTGTGCTCCACGACGTCTCTGACCTACAAAGGTTTTGATTGGGCCTGCATAGTCTAAGCAAACGTGTGAAAAACATTTTAATTGTGACGTTCTAAAAGAAGGTAAATCCGACATGTACGGAGTATACGGTTTTGGTTTTAAGCGAAAGCAGGGAATACATTGCAATAAAACCCTCTGAATAGCTCGACGTGATGACATAATCCAAAACTTTTGACGAATTAAGTATTGGACTGTGTTTATTCCGGGATGTAAATTTTCGTTATGAGTTTGAATAATGATCAATTGGGTTAATCTATGAGTTTTCGGCAATAATAAGGGATGTTTTGCCTCAAAGGAGAGTTGAGAATGCCGTAAGCGTCCGCCCACTCTAAGGAAACCCAATTCGTCCAAAAAGGGCGCGAGTTTATGAAACGGCTTAGGTAATAGCTGAGTATTTTGAATTTTTTGAATGACATCCGAAAAACACTCTTCTTGGACCCTTTTAACTAAAACAAGTAGAGCCTTGTGTAGTTCAAAAGCGGAAAAAACGCCGGATAAAGGGTCAACTGAGGTTTTTCGATTGTGAATAAGCCTTAGAAAATGACAAATGATTTTTTGAATGGTATTTAAATTGGATATTTTATCGATTAATCTATCAAAAAAGTTTTGATTTTGAATTTCTGCCGTCAGCACCACTGAATTTTCCGGTTTTTCTTCTTTGAGAACCTCGTCTGGAACTCCCAAAGAACGTTTATTTATAAACCTTTGAATTTGCCACTCCGTAGTGGGCAAGGTAATCCATGGAGGGCCGTGAAACCAAAGAGGGTGATTTATTAAGTTATTGGGCGACAACCCTCTGCTAGCGCAGTCGGCAGGGTTCTCGAGTGAAGTAATGTGATACCATGGGACTTCGGGGATTGTTTCTTGAATACGACTCACGCGGTTTGCCACAAAGGTCTTCCACTTGTGAGGTGAAGATGTGACCCAATGAAGCGTGACCTGTGAGTCCGAGAACGCAAGAATTTCATCGATTACGAGTAATGATGAATAGGTGCGAATAACTAGTTCGAGTAAATCAGCTAATAGAGTAGCTCCAAGTAGTTCCAAACGCGGGATTGAAATAGTGTGTAAGGGAGCAACCCTTGACTTGCCCATGACTAGAGCAGTTTTGATAATTTTATTTGGTAATTCGACGCGAACGTATACGCAAGAAGCGTATCCTAGCTCGGATGCATCGCAGAAACCTAGCAATTGACATCGTTGAATATTATTCGAAAAAACATGTCTAGGTATACAAAGATTCGAAAGAGTGGTTAATTGATTATTGAATTGATTCCAAAGAGTTTTGATTGGATCGGGGGGTATTTCATCCCAATCAGTTTTGCATAACCAAAGTTTTTGCATAATCACTTTGGCTAAAAATGAAACAGGCGACAAGAAACCTATAGGATCCCAAATTTTAGCGATAGCTGATAAAATATTCCTTTTGGTGCAAGGTTTTTCACAAGGGGTACAAGAATAGGTAAAAGTATCTGTAGAAGAGTGCCACTGAAGGCCCAACACCTTAATCGATGTTAAAGAATCGTCTTCAAAGGTAACAGGGATCTGACAATCAGCGGGCGACAAATGTGAAAGAAGTTTCGGATTATTTGATGCCCATTTTCTTAATTCAAAGTTTCCCAATTTAAGCAACGCTATTAGATTCTTTTGAAGCGATAAAGCACCTTCAAGAGAGTTAGCTCCACAGCAAATATCGTCCATGAAAATGTTATTCAAAAGGACCTGGGATGCTTCGGGATAATTCTTAGCCTCCAGGATGGCTAGTTCTCTAAGAGTTCTGATAGCTAAATAGGGACTTGAACTAACACCAAACGTCACTGTATTAAGCCTGTATTCCTGCAGGGGTTCATTGGGATCAAATCGCCAAAGTAGCCTTTGGTAGTCCCGATGAATTGGATTAATTTGAATTTGTAAAAAGTGCTGTTTTATATCAGTCAAAAATACGATAGAATAAAATCTGAATTTTAATAGAATTTCGGAAATATCGGCTTGTAATTTTGGTCCTATTAAAAGAGTTTCGTTCATGCTTAGGCCTTTCGAACCCTTAATCGAGGGGTTAAAAACCACCCGGAGTTTAGTCGTTGATTTGTCAAGACGAAGGACTCCGTGATGTGGTAAATAAGAACATAACTGAGGTCTAGGTTCGGATCTTGGAATTAAAGACATGTGCCCGTTTTTGAGATATTCTCTCATAAAATCCGAGTACATACTATAGAAATTTGAATTTTTTATTAAGCGAGATTCAAGAGACAAAAATTGACGATATGCCACTGAATATGTGTCTCCTAGGTCAGGAGGGTCAATGTGACGAAAAGGCAAATTTACAGTAAATCGGCCCGAAATATCTCTAGTGGTAGTTTTTTGGAAAATCTCTTCACATCTTTTTTCTTCGGGTGAGAGAAACGTTTTTGACTTAATTGATTCTAGTTCCCAAAATCTGCGAATATTAAAGTCGAGAGACTGCTCACAGGAAGTAAAGTAAGTATTGACCTGAGGTGAAATATTTGTTTTGAGTTTGGCCCATCAAGACCCACCCAAAAACTGTCTCAAAAGCGGAGGGTTGGCCGTGAGGTCCTGGAATTCGTCCTGATTGGACGATTTCTGTGTAAAGTTGTGCACCTAAGAGTAAGTCAATTGGACCAGGGTTGTAAAATTGGTTATCTGCAAGCTTTAGATTTGAAATATGACTCCAATTGGAGGAATCTACCTGTACTGAGGGCATATTCGAACAGAGTTTCGGTAAAACGAAGACTTGAATAGAAAAAGTAGGCTCTTGTTGGCCTAGGGCTCGAATAGTGCAAGTAGAAATGCCGTTAGTGGCCGATGAAGATTGATTTAGTCCCAGAACAGGGATCGAAATTTTGTTTCTTGGCAAGCCTAACCTGTTAAGACAAGCTTCGCTTATCAGGTTAGCTTGGCTACCGCTGTCCAGAAGTGCTCGGACAGGTTGGTAGTTACCCCGACTATCCAGTACCTCTAATTTTATAGTCGCTAGAAGCACTGTCGTCCGGGGCGTCAAGGTGGATAACGAAGAGTATTGATTTGTAGATGTATTTGGATTCGAATTGATTTGAATTGAATTTGAACTGGGTTGAACAAAACTAGGGTTCTGTTGGCTAAGAATTGAATTTGAATTCTGGTACGATAAGTTTGTGCCTGTGCTTGGCACGGCCACTTGATTTGAATTAAAACTTTGATTTAAGTTCGAATTTTGATTTGAATTTTGGCTTGAATTAACAAAGGATTGACTTGAATTCTGACGGATTGAATCTGTCGTTTGCGATAGATGAATAAGACTATGGTGCCTATGTCGACATACCCTGCAGTTGTAGGTACTACTGCAGTCGATTACTTGATGATTTGAACGTAAACAGTTGATACATAACGATTGTTGTTTTACATAAGTAAAACGATCTGAAGGAGATTTGGAAATAAAAACACCACACTGCGAGAGTGGATGAAAAGAATTATTGCATAATTTGCACTTATAGGGTTGTTGGTTTTGGCGAAATTGAGTATTGGATTGTTTATTTGATACTTGTGAGTGCGTATGCGCTAAAAAATTTGATGGAGGGCTTGATTTGTACTGATTATTTGAATAAGAATTATATTTTTGGTTACTAGAATTCGAATAATTTGGTTTTTGCTGTTTTGAAGTCGAAGGTTGCATTTGCGTATTTTGGGGAGATAGCTGTACTGTTTCAAGAGCACGGCATTGGTTAATAAGAAACTGAATTAGATTTTGATATGTTGGAATCTCGGTAGTACTATACTTTAATTCGAAAGCGGTTCTTGTGGTTTGATCGATTTTTGATAATAAAATTGAAAATAAACAAAAACACCACGACGTTACTGGAAATTCAAGATTTTCGAGCGCCGCAATATTCTCGGAAAAGGTATCTACCAAGACTCTAAGATCCTTTGCTGACTGGTTTCCCTTTAAAGAATTTGCATAGTAGATTGAGTTCCAGTAGGTACTGGCTAAAAGTCTTTTATTTTGATAGCGATCTGTTAATACCTTCCAGGCGATTGCGTAATTACTTGCCGTTAATTTTATAGAACTTAAAATATTAAGTGGTTCGCCCTCAAGGAAGGTTAGCAAATGTTGAAATTTCCTTATATCGGAATAATTAGAGTTTTCGTGAACCAAACAAGAATAAACATCGTAAAAGGTTGGCCACTTTTTTACGTTTCCATTAAAGGAAGGTACCTTTAAAGGGCCCAGATCATCGCTACGTGAATAGTGTGAAGTTGCGGGGGTAAAATTTGAATGAACTGAATCGGAACATAAACTCGAAAAAAGAACTTTAGCTTGGTGGTAGAATAGATCAGCATCTTTCCTAATTTTGTCCTGTACTTCGAATTCATCATCGTCGTCGTCTTTCAAGAGACCTATGATGTCATTATGAATGTTTTTAAATTGTTCATAGTGATCATCTAACGATTCGTAAAACGCCTTAAAAATTGGCAAGGAAGAACTATCTGATTTAGCTTTTGTTCCCAAGTTATACGTTTCCGTAATACGAAATATTGAAACTTTGCGTTGATTCTCAAGCTTTTTTAACGACATATTGTTAATTAAAAAAATAAAAAATATTTAAAAGGAATAAAACTAACACTTGACCCCTATTGACTTTAATCAGTCCAAAAGAGTTCAACAAGCATATATTTTATTATCGATTTCTCGAATAAACGCAAAACTTATCAACAGCTGTTATCCTAGGTCGCGATTTTTCTCCCAAAATAAATGCACACAAATCAACTTGTACCTACTACCGCTTCTCTTATTATTTACAGGTAAATACTAATTCTACTAGATGTGTTTGTTTACCTGTTAAATAAGAATAAAGCATTTAACTCACAAGCACTTTTGTTGTTTTGAATAACTATAACATATTATTTAAACAAATAACTATTATTTAAACAAATTTCGATTTTTGAATCAAAACAAACGACGTACCAAGTGCCAATTTCGGCTGCAATGAAATGTGGGTGGAGCAACCGTTAAGCCACGCAAGGGGGGACGGAACCTCCTTTCTAAACTGGACACGGCAACAAACGAACCAAAATGGCGAGGCGAAAAAATCTAATATTTTTAGCAAACAAATTTTAAAAAACTATCTGGGTCGTGGGACCAGAAAATGTTGTTGATTTGAGGGTTTGAGAGCTGCGGGACTGTAAGCGCTGGCCGTTTTATAAAATCTGGGTGCAAAAATCCTTAAAAGGACGATGTAAAAATATTAATTTTTCCGAGCCACACAAAGACAATATAGAGGATTGGCACTCACCTTTTCAGCTGTTTCCGTCGTCCAGAGGAGCTCCTCTCGCTGGCCCAGTCGCTGCAGTCGATCCACACTAGAATCACTTGTTTGAGTAATGGTTTAGTTTGATTTTCTAAGAATGTTATTGGATTTTTTGGTTAATAGAATTTATCACCATGCTGCGTGGTGATCTCGATAGAATATGACAGACGAATCTTTTTTTGGTTACGCCTTTTTGCGCAGATTCATTTTTCGTAGATGGCGCTGGCGTTTTGCTTGTGCCAATCAAATTGAAATTGTGTGGGTTTTCCGAATACGGGAATTTGGCGCAAAATTTGAATTTAAAATTAAAGTTGCACGAACAACTTAGTTGTTTTTTGCTAAGTTAAAAGTTGGGAAAATACTGTAAGAGAGCACTTTTCAGAGGGGTGAAAGGAGGGATGCCCCCCATACCTACTTTAAGAAAGGTCAGCTAGAAAAAGTCAGTTTAAAGTTATTACTAACCAAAAATAATTTTTTACTTAATCTCATATTTATTTACTGAGTTACAAAGATGACTGTTCAACATTTTTGTTTGATATAAGGATTTCTATAAACATATTTATTTTTATTTCAAGGCGGCTATTTAAAAAAACATATGTCTAGCTTAATAAGTATTTAACTGTATATAATGGGCTTTTAACCAAAAATATTTATTTGAAAAAAAAATAGTGTTAAAGATAAAAAATGCCACAAAAAACAAGTTTTTTCTTCTTTTTTAATTTTCCCCTTTTTTTGTACGCTAATGGAACGTGCACCACTGCCGTACATTATTAAAAAGGAAATTGTATCTCCCAAAGATTTATGAAAAAGTTGGCAAAAATCTATCAAAAAGTACGTTTGAGGTGGGGAACCACCCCCCTGCTAGGGTTGGGGGGGTGATTTCCTTTCGTAAAATGTTCGGGCGAGTCTTATGTCTTTCAATACCAAGTGTGTTGCTTCTATCATTAAAAGCAGCATATCGCTTGAATCTGGGATGTAGTGCCTGAACTAATACGTCATATGGGACGGTAAAACAGAATTTAATAGATTTTTTTTTGTTACACCAAGTTGATTTGCCTTTTCGACATTCCTGCATTTGCCCTTTTGATTTACATTAATGTTAGTTGGCAGCGTACGTGCATAGGCCGGTAAAAGAGGATCTAATAGAAAAATTAAAAAATCCATTTTTTTTAAAACTTTAAATTGTTACACCAAATCGATTCCCTTTATCGACACTCCCTTATTTGCTCTTCTGATTGACATAAAGGTTATTTGTCAGTATACCTGTATGGGCCGGTAAAACCGGATCTAACAAAAAAAATTAATAATCGATTTTTTTTTAACTTAAATTTGTTACCCAAATTGATGCGCTTTTTTGATACTCTCATGTTTGCTTTTTAAACTGACACTAAGGTTATTTGTCAGTACACCTGCATAGGCCGGTAAAACAGGATCTAATAAAAAAATCAAAAAATCGATTTTTTTTTAAACTTTAATTTGTTACAACAAATTGATGCGCTTTTTGACACCTCCATGTTTGCTCTCTTCACCGACGCTGACGCACGGGGGAATGGCTCTGTGTTACATGTTGGACATTGGGTACAAAATTATAATCATTTTCCTGTGATAAGAATTATAGTGTTGCATTTGTAAATAGTTGCTTTATTTCGTTTTAAGAAAGTTTTTTGAAAATTTTTGTCCAGGCAATTATTATACAGGGTGAAAATATAGAGTTCCTAAAAAACATAAAAACAGAAAAGGAAAATTTATACTATATTATAACTTATGTAACACAAAACTTTATAGGCCTTTTATTATTTTTTTAAATACGTTATTGGGGTCAATGGTGCTTGGAAGATCCATTGCCTTCTATTTCACGATTATTTTTAAATTTATCTGATCGTCGTGAAAAGAAGAAAAACCGAGTACCTCACAGAATACCCGCAGGACCATATCAAATTTGTTGCAAAATAACCTTACATTAAAATTTGTCCATCATCTTGAATATTTATGAAATGTCAGTTGTAAAATTAAATTATTTGTTAAGTATTGTGGCTTCTCAAAATGACCACAATTAATAAAAATTGGACAATATTTTTTTAAGAAATGATAAATTGTCAAAGACTCATTTTAATTTATAAAAAAATATTTTTTTCTAATAAAACTTAAAGCTCCTCCTTTCCAAAAAAACTAATAAGAAAAAATTAGGTAATAGTAAAGTTATGGGCATTTTAAAAAAATATATTTTTGTAAAACACAATATATTTTTGAGCCGCCCTATATATGGTTTAAGTTATACAAAGCAACTAATTTTTTCAAATATAAGGCGTCACTTTTTGATTATCTTCTAGACCGAAAACGGAGAGCCTTTTTAAATTTTTTGCTCTAACTAATGTATTAACACCACATCCTTAAAATAAAAACAAGCTTGGTTGGTTCTCACAAAATCTGATTTTGTTTTAACCATTGTTTTACAAATTATACGATTGCATGGCCAATCCTGTCTGCATTCAGTTCTTTATAAATTCATTATTACTAAGCCGATTTTAGTGAAATAAATAACATCATGGCGCAAACTGATTGATCTTTAAAGTTTGCAGCATGATGTTTTTTATTTCACTAAAATCGGTTCAGTAATAATGAATTTATAAAATGCAGACAAGTATAATTTGTAAAACAATGGTTAAAAAAAATCCGATTTTGTAAGAACCGCTACACCGATTTTATTAATTTGTACCTCTTTATGCGGGATGAAAATAGTGTTTTTCTATAAATAAAAAAAAACTAAAACATTTTCGCAAAATAAGAATAAACACGCCATTTTGAAGAATCAAGTATGATTCTGGTCGACATCTTAATTTCCAAGATGGCGGAAAATTTCGATAAGAATCTTTAAAGAGCAATCAATTCTCACCACGATTTTTTTTATTTCGCTAAAATTGGTTTAGTAATAACGAATTTATAAGGAAATGAATGCAGAAGGATTGGCAATGCAATCGTAGAATCTGTAAAACAATGGTTGAAGCAAAAATAGATTTTTTGAGAACCACCACACAGATATTTTACTAATTTGTACGTCGTTGTGTGAGGGAAAAGTAGTGGTTTTCTACAAATTAAAAAAAAAACTAAAATATTTTCGGAAAATAAGAATCAACACGCCATTTTGAAGAATCAAGTATGATTCTGTCCGCAGTGTCCGCCATCTTAAATTTTAAGATGGCGATAAATTTTGATCATGATCTTTAAAAAGCAATCAATTCTCAACAGGATGTTTTTTACTTCATCAAAATCGGTTTAGTAGTAATGAAGTCATAAGGAAATAAATGCAGACATGATTGGCAAGGATATCGCATAATATGCAAAACAATGGTTAAAACAAAAATATATTTTTTTAGAACCACCGAACCGATTTTGCTAGTTCATACCTTGCTGTGCGTGGCAAGAACGCAGCCTTTTAACTAATTTAAAAAAGTGATTAAAACATGTTCGCAACACAAAAATAAACGAGCATCTTTGAAGGGTACATTTTAATTAAGTCCGCCATCTTGGATTTTGAGACATCAGACAAAAAAATATATTTGGTTAAAACTCTGATTAATTCTCTATCAAGTGCAGTTTTATTCCGGAAAATAAATTTGTGTTTTATTTGCATCCAAAACTTTACCCTTCATTTTCTGAAAATAGCGATTTTGTTGAATACGTGTTTTTTTCTTTTGACGGCAGTATAGCGATGGCCTAACTGCAATATCCCGTATCTGAAAAAATGAAATTTCACAGGGGAAGCGAAAAACAGTTTAGGTAACACATATAGGTTCGGTTAGGGTTATTGGGTATAAAAAAATTTATTTGCTATATAGCGAAAAACAGTTTAGGTAACACATATAGGTTCGGTTAGGGTTATTGGGTATAAAAAAATATATTTGCTATATTTGTCATTTCCCACGCATATAATGTCTTATAGTATTATACACTATGAAAGTAGCCAGCTCATTTGGCCTAAATCACAAATAATCTAAAAATTATCAAAATGTTAGATACGGGGTATTGCAGTTAGACCATCGATAGGCTATTTACTTCGTGAGAGGAGAAAACTTTCATTGCCGCGCAAAGTCTTTTATAACAGATGTAATACCGCTGAAAGCCAGACGTCGACTGAATCAAGACTGAGTCTGAATCAAGGCGACGCGCGAAGGCTCGAGGCACAAAGTACATAGCGTTATATACTTTCTGTTCCAATCACCAATCGATCGATGGACAGCATATTTTTACAGAGAAATACATCCTTCTTGGTAACACCGGCAACTTCCCGAGGGGAAACCCAATTTGATTTCAGAGTTTTGCGTAAGGACAAAAGCCTGCGATCAAACCGGTTCGCCTCGCGCTCCGTAAGCTTCGGACCTCTGTATGTATTACTTACTCTATGATTAAAGTCGTAAAAAGGGTACTTGGCGAAATCCTTGACATATGTAGCTACCTAACATACTACTGTGCTAACATTTTATTATGTACCGAAACAAAGTATGGTTGTTACAACACGGACAGGACAAAAAACTTGAGAATCGTGTAGAATGGTCTAAGCATAGAAAAATAGGCTTATGTTTTATAATAATTAAGTTAATTGATTATATTTATAACTACCATTTAAATTGTGTCTCACTATTATGTTTAAATTAATAATTTTTAGTCTAATTTTACAATACCTATGTATGTACCTACGGACCAAATACCTATAAACTTTTAGATATGTAGGTACTTACTTACCTTTTTTACATTTAATTACGAAAATATGCATTAAATAAATTATATAATATATCAAAGTTTAATAGTTTAACATAAAAAAATCCTTGATTTAAACTAAATTGGTGCAAGAAGCCTAAATTTTTGAAACCGAAAAAGCCCACATTGTTTTAATTAAAATTCTGATAATTTAGATCCCTTTTTATGATTAAGGTAACTGATACATGAGTATTATAAGAAGCGGAGTAGTGATTATCAGTAACCTTAATAATAATATAACCATTTGTTAAATACCACTTGTCACGCCAATGAATTTGAAGTTAATTTTTCGTAACATAAAAATTTTTGTGTGACTTTGAAAACCTTGTCGCGACTCTTATTCCGCCAATATCTGTCACATGTAAATACACCATTGTTAGGTAGGCTGTGCCATTGTATCAAATGTGTATTACATTGGTGAGTGGTCCAACAGAGGGGTTCCAGAGATACAACAAAAAAGAAGGACAATTTTGATTTTTTGAACATACATTGTATAGACTTAAAAAATGAATTAGGCAGTATATGGTTTTCTTTTATAATTTTTTTTTATAACATGCCAACATAAAAGTTTTTTGTACCTCTAAAAAGGATTTTTCGAAATACCTACTTTAAAATAAATGGAAATTCTTGAGAAGCCATATGTATTACACAATTACCAAAATAGTCTTTTTACTCAGTTATGTAATACACCAGAATGTGCCCTTTGTATTTAAAGTTCTCTAGAAAGGGGGAGGAGATGATTGCCTCCATCCTCTCTGGGATCACCACTGGTAAGACAGGCCATAGTACGAATAGGTAGAGGAAATTTTTGTTATTCAGGTTGCTAGGTAAAAAAAAACAAGAAATTTATTTATTTAGTTATGCAACTGGTAAACTGGCTTCTTAATGCTCAGGGTGCAGCACCTTAGAAGGCCCAATACAATTGGTTAAACAAGTGAGTCCATACCTTTTTGAGAGCCTGGCCTGATTATCTGCTAAGCTAAACCAATTCTACAGTACTTACTAAAAAATTTGTACACTTACTGTCGGCAGCTCACATAATGCACAATGGTGACAAAGTTAGTGCTAAATTATATATCATCTTTTAATGCTAAGCAGGCAGAAAAATGAAGGACTGATGTACCAAAATCAAGCATTATGTCTGTCCATGGTGCATTATGTTGTTATATAAAGCAGCCCTTGGGTTACACCAAAAAACAGACAGCTGAAAAAATTTTGACAGCACTTTTAAGGTTCACTCAGGACTGATAAGTACCAGGCAGGGACCCCTTGTAATGGCCTCATTGTTTACCCCCTGGCAAGGCATCGCACCAGGACCCAGTCACTGTTTACTTTACCCAACTTTAGTTCCCTGTTAAAAATAAAGGGATACTCAAAAAGGTGGGCAAATAAACTATTCTTTATGACTGTGAATGGACATTTTGGTTTAAACAAAAAAAAAACAAACACAGATTAGGTTAGATAAGAAAATAACACATATATGTATTAAATAACAAGCAGAAGGCACGGTACGTAAAGAAACCAGTTGCCGGGTAACTCGGTGTCATGGCGGCCGTGACGTCAGGGCTACGTCACAGTTTTCCTAGGAATCAGCAGTCAAACGCTGTTTATAGCAAATTTTTTTTTACGGCTATGCGCACTCGCAAGGAGATCCCTATCACGCTCGAGAAGCGGCCAGTGCGCGGAAATGTTTGTGTGTGTTGGTTTTGAAACGGTTCAGGTTGTAACCAGCAGCGAAAACTGTCGCAGGGAGTTTATTCCACAGCGATGCTGTTCTCCAGAGATATGAATTCTGATATAATGAGGTTCTTGGTGCCTCTATTTTGACAATAAATTGATGGTTACCTTTGTTTGACGTGTTCGCCTTGTAGGTGCAACTCCCGGGGGGATCATACGTGCCAACTCTTCAGAGCATTTTCCGTGATAATACCTGTAGAAGAGAGATAGATCGCCCATAGTTCTTCGATGTTCGAGATTATCCAAGCTATGGGTAAGTGCGGAGTCATTGATCAGCTTGATAGCTCGTTTTTGCACGGTGTTCAAAAGCATTAAGGAATGTTTGGGTGCCGCACTCCATATATGTGAGCAGTACTCCATAGTTGGTCGAATCTGGGCTTTGTAGAGTGTCAACAGTTGGCTTGGTGTATACAGATGTCTTGTACAAAATAGCAGCCCAAGCTTTTGGGACGCCCCTTTAGCTATATCTGCCACGTGACTATGCCAAGACATGTTGGTCTCTGCAGTGACTCCTAAGGTGTTCAACTGGCTCTGCAATGTGACAGCACTTCCAGATAGCATGATGTCTGGCTCACCGGTGCTGGTCTTTTTTGAAAACAGGGCTGCTTGGGTTTTCTGCGCGTTGAACTGTACAAGGTTTTTGTTGCCTCAGTCCTCTATTATCTCCAGGTCGTTATGTGGCCTATTAAAATGCGTTGGGTGACATTTGTGGCAGCTTAAAAACGTTGCCGCCATTTTGTGACACTGTAATTAGAATAATAACAATTTGCCAATTTGTGACACAAAAAACCCACTGAATAATTAAACAAATATTTGGAAGCAGAACTGTATTTTCTAGCTAGGTAAAACATTGATATGCCCGGTAACTTTTATACAGTGGAGAAGGGGGGGTTCAGAAATAAGAAAATTTTACGTGCGCCACAGTGTTTTAATATCAATGTTTTACAAAGAAGATCTTAATTAAAATACAGTTCAACCCAAACGTTGTAGCCAAACAATGAAACTCTACTTACTTCCGAGGCTTCCAGAGTATTTGTGTAATTAAAAAACCAAAAAAAAAAATGACTAATAAACAAGATAAAATTCTAAAAGATTTTTAAATGAATCAAAATGACACAAATAGAAAGTTCTTTATAGGTAGATGCACATTTCCAGCAGGTCACAGTGTACCTACCTTTGAGTCAGTAGCGTAGGACTCAATTATATGAATGATTGTTAAAAAAAAATATATATACTTCCAAAATTATTCCGTCATAGGGGAGATCTGGACCAAATATCTGCTGTCATCATTCTACGTTAGGTAGAATGAGACAGACAGCAACCCAGTCCGAGATCCACCCCATGAGGTAAAACAGTGTAAAGAAACCGCTAAAAAAATATAACCTCATCTCTCTTTTGTCTCTGCAAAGTTCATTGGGCTGTACAAATAACACAAAAAAAATTAGTTCATCTTGTTTATTTTAAAAGGTAAAACTGGAAGTATTACCAAAAACATGAAATAGAAAAAAATGAATGAAATGTAGTGGAACAAGTCAGGGCCTAAGTAGCAAGACACTCCAAATTTCACAAGAGAAATTGTCTTAAATAAATGAAATGAAGGAAAACAAGTCAACTTAGTAGATACTCCGCAAAATTTTGATTATGACGTCATACCTTTACCTTGCGTTTACAAGAGATGTTAAATTATACTGTAAAAATTATATTTTAAAAAAATATATCTAAAATATCCTTGCTTGCATAAAATTGAAGAAAACCCCCTACCTTGGTCCTTTTATTTTTTCTAGTTACTTAGTTTGATTTTAAACCTGGAAGTTTAGTTGTCCCAGACATTTCCTCACTGCTGCACCGGGCCCCGTGTCCTGCTTACGCCCACCCTGAAGATCTCTTAGCACATGGTGCTAGGGTAGCACATGGTTGTGAGGAGGTTGTGGGATCCTTGCCCGAGCGTAAAACCCTGTGGAAAATGAAATGTTTCAGTTTCCTGGAATTCGTCTATTTTGCACGAAGTTCCCCTACACCTAGTAATTTAATCAAGAACCCCATGTCGACTCAATAAAATAAAGTAGATTTAAACAGATGAACTAAACTAATCCTAACGTACCTTTCCCAGGGTTACAAGGCTACACCCGGCTTCACACCAGCGTCCAGCACAACTGTCGATGGAATGGACAGGGCTGTAGACAAAGGAGAAAAACAATATATAGTTTTTATCCAAAACGTGGTTTAAAAAAAAATAAAAAAAACTCCAAAAATTCCCCACGTCTCTTGTCGAAAAAAGTATATTTCACACGAAAAACAATTACAATTTGGGAGGCAAATATTGTCTTAAAGAACTCAAAAAATAATTAAAAAAATCGAACTTACCACGCTTATTTCCCGTAGAAACGGCGTAGGCTGCCTTAAATCCCTCTATGCAGAGGATATGAGCCGTCAACGAGATACGCCTCACGACGGACTCACTCTTCACAGTCTCTGGGACAGAACCTGCAGTTTCTGCAGTGCCACTAACCAAAAACAATGGCGATCCCAGAGACCTGTTGCCGACCCAGCCAAAATTCGTTAGGAAAGAGACACGGCACTCCGTCGAGAACACAAAAAAATGAAGCAGCCGGAAACCGCTTCGTAAATGTGGTGGGGACAGTAAAACGCACAGTACCAACCTAATTTTCCCGGTTAAATTCAAATAAGGATGCAAACCTATTTATAAAAAAACTTTCTCGCCAAAAAATCACTAAATCCGGTTTGCAACACTGGAGGAAAAGACCCGCGGTTTTCAAACTTACCAATGAGGAAATACACCAATACTTCCATACCGGTATATAGGGGGCAGCATCGACCAAGGGGACATTGAAAATACGTAAAACGCACCTTGAGGTGTTGTCGGATCTATTTCCACGGTTGGAATTTTTATAACAAGGACGTCGAGACACCCTCCATACATAGACCGAACATTTGCCTACCGAACCCCTGCCAACATAGCAAGTAGGAAGAAAATAACCCGCTAGACTATAAGAAGCTCAGCATTGAAACCATCAACTGTAAAATCAATTACTGGAGATCAGAGCATGCAGCAAACCCAGGAATATTCGAACATTCAACCAATTCCCATATGGGTAAAGCTATACTAAGTGTAGAATTTAGTTGTATTTTAGTTACAGTTTTAGTCAAAAGTTTCCTTTGCTCTTTATATATGTTTTCTCTAAGATTCATATGGTTTGACGCCATTTCTGTAAAACATTTCTACATTAATAAAGTTGTTTCTGAACTTGAACCTAAAATACACATTGAACTACTGCTCAAACTCGGCACAAGAATGTTCAGATGTTAAGTTTGCTCACCACTAGCTAGCCCTACAAAACCTTCCAATCCGACTGAGTTAGCTATTAACTTTATTTAACTATGATTATATATAAATTTATATAATATAAAAATACGATTTTGTTTATTCTTTTAGTCCTGGTTTTTATCCCTCGTTTATCTCCCATTTACAAAAGTGCATAACTCGTATTTATTTTATCTTCTCCTTATCAAATTAATAAAGATATCAAAGGGGCGGAGCCTCAGTTGTTACTGGTCGACCCGTGGACCCAAATATGTTTTCGTGCTATCAAAACTAGCTAATCCGTGAAAGATATGAAGTTCGGATTGTCCCAATATCCTCGAAAATAAACATAAGCGAATAAAATGTTCATCTAAATGTTTCCTCCCTGTTACTGAAACCATTTGTGATGCGACAACGCCGCCATTCCCCAGCAGAACAGCTGTTCATCTTCGTGAACGTCAAAGAAAACTATGAACTTTCACAGGTAAACAAAACAATCGAAAGTTTTTATGTGATTTCTCCGAAACCTGTGATCCTAAATTCCAATTACGATGACCAGATAATACGGTGTGCGTAGTGTCCACAGTAATTCGATGGAATGTCTCCTTTATAAGGTAACTTTTTGGACACTATATAACCTCCAAACCTAGCTCTATAAAATACCCTTAATTTGTGTACAGAAAGACGAGTCGAAGAGCCTTGATTATTTACCTAAATAAGCAAATATGTAACGTTGCCTTAAACGTAAAAATGACACGTTACATAATCCCCCCCAACTTCAAGACGATTAACCTAAAAAGGTTAATCGGAGAGGTCCGCTGCCGACTTAAGGTCTTTGGCATGCCAGCTCCCTGGTAGTACTTTACCCGATGGTTCCTGAAGCTCAAATATCCAAGGAGAAATTTTATTCCTAATCACATAAGGACCAACAAATTTCGGTGCTAACTTCTTCGAGAAAAACTTCGCAGTATCTGACAACACATAATTCTTCTTCCAAACACGCTGACCCACAACAAAGTTGGGTACCCTTGTACGCAAATTATACTGAACTACGTTTTTCTCTCCTGCCACCTCGAACCTTCTCTTAACATCAGCATAGAGCTTCCGGAAACCTTCGTTCTTACTTTCAGCTGCGGATTGTACACCATTCTCTTCAGATAACAAAACTGGGTTGGAGTAATCTTTTCCTGATAAACACATATTCCTACCAAAATTAACAAAGAAAGGAGACATCCTGGTTGTCTCATGGGTTGCAGTACGAATCGCGCAGGCAAGTTTATGTATTTGTTCGTCCCACTTCCTGTGGTTGTCTTTCACATAACAACATAACATGGTTTTTAACGTACGATTCGTCCTTTCTGTTGGATTTGCTCTGGGGTGATAATACGGATTATACTGAATTTTAACCTGATAACTCTCAGCAAAACGCTTAAACTCATTACTTTTGTACTGAGGGCCATTATCACAAAGTAGCAAACGGGGTACTCCGAAGACCATAAATACTTGCTCCTCAAGATGCTTGACAACAGCTTGAGTAGGGGCTGTTCGCATTGGAAAAACTAAGGAAAACTTACTCAAATAGTCCGTAACGACGAGAATCCAGCAATTACCCTTTGTCGAACGAGGTAGAGGTCCACATAAATCCGTCGAAATAATTTCCCAAGGACGAGTTGGTTTTGGGTGAGATATCATCTGATCAGATACACCTTGTGTATCATCACCTTTATGAGCTGCACAGACAAAGCATTTCTTTACAAAAGTTGCCACGTCCTGGCGCATTTTTGGCCAATAATATTTTTCTGCCAGTCTGTGGAAGGTTTTATACACACCCATATGTCCTGCGGTAAGGGGATCGTGAGCTTCTCCAATAATTCTACGCCTATGATCTTTGGGGACTACCTCTTTCCAATATTCGTTAGATGGTGAAAGTTGAGGTTATTCTTGTTTGACATATTTATACTACTTATTATCAGTGTATCTCCAATTCATGAATTTTAGTGGTGATTCTACGACCCACTTTACCATCTTTTGGTACCATCGATCTTTAATTGTTGTTGAAACGTCTCTGGGCTGCGAAATTGTATCAATCATGGGTACTGCACGAGACAACATGTCCGGGACAACTAAATCTTTCCCTTTCCGATGGATTACTTCAAAGTCATATTGCTGCAGTTTTACAGACCAACGAGCAAGTCTTCCACTGGGATCTTTTAAGCTATGAAGTCATTTTAAACTAAAATGATCTGTTATGACCTTAAATGAGATCCCCTCAATATAAGGCTGGAGCTTCTCTATCGCCCAAACCAATGCCAAACATTCTCGCTCGGTGGTCGTGTAAACACGTTCTTGCTTAGTCAAAGATCGACTCAAATAGCATATGACTTTGTCTTCTTCAGGATAAGGCTGCGTTAAACATGCTCCTATTCCATATCCTGATGCATCTGTTTGAATGACAAATTCTTTGGTATAATCTGGACATGTAAGAATCGGTGCAGTCACTAAAAGTTCCTTAATCTTAATAAATGCTTTTTCGCAGTCTGGACTCCAATCGAACTTTTGATTTTTCTTAGTTAGAGCTGTAATTGGAGCTATTATCGCTGAAAAATTCTCTATGAAACGTCTATACCAGGAAATTGTCCCTACAACTCTACGAACTTCTCTGACAGTTCTTGGCCTCTGGAGCTCTAACAAGGCTCTAATTTTATTAGGGTCAACTCGGATGCCTCGACGGTCCACTACGAATCCTAAATAAGTCATTTCTGGCCTACACAGTTGGCATTTTTCCCAACTTACCGTTATCTTTGCATTCTGCAATCTTCGTAGGACTTCCTCAAGAATTCTAAGATGCTCAGAAAAGCTCTGTGTGACAATTACGAGGTCATCGAGATATACATACACGTAGGGGTCTAAGTCGTTTCCTATGATGCTATCTATGAGTTTTGCCAAGTTGCAGGTGCATTATGAAGACCAAAAGGTAAACGCTTAAATTGGAAGAAACCTCGTCGACAGATGAATGCTGTTAGTGGCTTCGATGATTCTTCCATTGGTACTTGCCAATAAGCGCTTTTAATATCTAAAGTTGACAAGTATTTAGCATCTTTCAACTTGTCAAGAGTCTCGGATACGAGTGGTAAAGGATAACTATCACGCGCCGTCACTGAGTTCAATTTGCGGTAGTCTACACAGAAACGATATTTCTTTGTGTTTTTCTTTTGGACCATTACCACTGGTGAAGCCCATGAACTACTACTACGTTCTATCACATCCCTTTTCAGCATTTCGTCGATTTCGTCATCAATAAGTTTCTGAATGACCGGTGAGACCTTATATGACCGTTGTCTTATCGGTGCTGCATCTGTTGTAATCTTATGCTCTACCCTGTCTGTACATCCCAGTGAGTCACCCATAATAGTCTTATATTTAACGACCAATTCCTCTAGTCGTTCTGATTCATAAGGTGTAAGAGTTGTTTGTTGTACTGATGTTTCTAAAGAACAAATCACATCTTTATCATCGGCAAAGTGCCACTCATTAGTACTTAAGTGTGTGGCAACTCAGGAACGACGACGACCCCTATTAACCTAAATTTATCCTGAACTCGAATAGGAAGCTGCACTGTCCCAATACTACTCGTGCTTTGACCATTTGCCACAACACAACTCGTCTTCTTTGTCGTATCAAGTGAAAAACCAAACCTCTCGATGATTGACCAACCATGATTCCCTAAAAAGGTACGTGAAGCCCCGGAATCCAACAAACCTAATAACTTATTTCCGAGCACATCCACTTCTAAATAAGGCCTTTCATCTTTACGAGCATGACTTATCACATAATCTAAAACGTACGTTAGCCTATCGGTCGATGCTTGTTCAGGCTGACTCGAAGGTCGACCGCCTTCGAGCGCCTGGGTCCGTTTCCCTGACGATTACAATTACGACATTCTCTGACTGTTACCCCTGCCTGACCACACGAATAACACTGCTTACCTCTAGGTAATGCGCACCCGATTGTCATGTGCCCTGTTTGGTTGCATCTATAACAAACAACGTCCCTGTTCGCCCTACCAGGTCTGGCACCTTGTGGTGGTTGTCTATCCCTATCATTTTCACTAGACTGACCACTAGCTAGTTGCTGTCTATCTCTATCAGCTCTAGCAGCGAAATTGCTTGCTGGCTGTTGCCTATCTCTGTCAAATCTATCAGCATGATGATTTGAATTCCGTTGGTTAGATGTCGCGGTACTTGATATTTGAATTGCACTGACTGCTGTTGGAAAATCGTCCTTATCGCTCTCTACGTCAACGTAGGCCAAGTCAGGTTCAATAGATTGGTTTTTCCTAGGTGTAAAATTTTCCTCTTCTAAACCATATCTCTGGTCTATTCTACGACACAGATCCTTTAAATGTGATAGGCTATTGACCTCAGTAGCAATTAACCCATTTTTATAGATGTCCGCGATATTTCTGAAGACGATGGCTAATTTCGCCTCTTCAGAAACAGGACAGCCAAGTCTTTGGAAGTATGTGTTCATGACAGCAATATAGGTCTCTATAGACTCTCCAGGGCCTTGTTTACGTTTTTGAATTTCCTTCAGTAGCTTCTCGCCATATGAAGAAGGAAGGTATTCTGCCATGAACCTTTGTTCTAGCTGTTCCCATGTATGGACATCTCTACGTACGTCTTTGTAAAAAGTATAAGCTGACTTTTCAAAAAGATCAATGCCTGAGTTCAGCAAAACCTTTTTGCTAACTCCTCTCGCCTGACTTAACTCGTCCACTCTCTCAAAAAATGCGGTGACGGAGATTGTACCCCTCTCACCTGTAAACTTTAAGTTCCACTTATGCGGAGGTACAGGTGCGACATGATATGAAGTACCAGAATCACTTGACATTGGTACTGGCGACGAACATGAAAATGGTCGTGACTGAGCAATTGGTGCTATGCTACTTTGGAGGGCAGCTAAACTCAAAGGAACGGTAGACGGTTGTTGATAATGCAAAACTGATGCACCGTCATTCTGGATCAGCATTGGGGGTGGTGCTTGTATTGGTGTTTGAGTTGGGTTCGTTAGCACTTGCATTTGCACTGGAGCAATGACCGACGGTTGGTTCGTAGGCTGTTGAGCTGTTCTTTGTGTGCTCGAGTGCTGTGGTTGCGGGAGTTGAGACTGGCTGGGAATGTTGCCAACATTTGTCGAGTGATCTGAGCTTCGACTCGTTGATTGGGTTTCAGATGCTTCATCATCATCTGAGGCCACGCCAACTCTTAGCAGATCTGTTGCTTGGCTCTGCAACCTCCCAATCAAACTCAAGGTTTCCGCAACCAGTATGCCTTTCGTTTGACTTTCTTCGAAGTTGGACGGATTCATGTTGTTAATCCTGGCTAACACGTGTTCCAACCTTACAGCGATTTTCCTAAACTCTCCTCCTTTACTCGTACCAGAGAACTTCTCTACCCGCGGTACCAGACTATCAAGCTTCTTCATGCAGCTAAAAGCATCCTGGCCAAACGTAAAGGGATACGGAGTGTATCTCATACTTGCATCAGTCTTTTCTCTTTGCTTAATCAGCATGAGCTGTTGCTTCATTTCTTCCACCGATCCAATGGCTACGCCTCTCCATGTTAATTCGTAGATTAACTTGTCCTTGACTAAGTACCTTATGTCCGACAACCGACTCAAAGAAATAGCCATGGTGCCTTTTATATTAAAACTTTAAACTTTAAAACTCTTAATTATACCTCCCAATTATAAAAACTAAACCACGCAATAACAAACACAACGTTCACTTTAAACTCACTAGTGAAAATCACTATAAATTTTCTCACAAATGTAGAAAATATAAAACTTAAATACGGGCAGACGCGAACAAAACCGAAAAACACAGGAGCAGTAAGAATATAAAATTTATTTGCATTTAAAAATGTAAGCATAGTTTATATTAAGTATTTGTACAACCAACTATGACGTCCAACCCTGCAGAGAGAAATAACTACTTAAATCCTAAATTAGAATTAACAAGTAGCCATAAAAAATTTTAAAAAAATAAAAGAGAGACAAGAGTTTTGGCAGTGTTCAGGTCTTATGTTCCACTCCTGCGTGAGTAAAACCAAAAAAAAAATAATTGCGCTTATCCTAGCTGAACTGGATTAAAATTAAAGTTAAGTGATGTTTGTTTACCTCAGCAACCAAATAGGTAAATTTATCCCTAAATGGAACGTACAACAGACTACCTATAACAAAAAAATCCAAAGCTGTTGTACACAGTTAACGCTAGGGTATACTCCTGCTATCGCAGAACGGCTCCACTAATAAACTCCTCAAAAAAAAACCCAAATCGCCGTATACAATGATTTTTCTACAAAGAATAAATCAAAACCCACCTTAACCTGCTTACCTATTTTGAGTTTACACGAAACATGCATTGCTTAAAGCAACATCATCCCTTAATATATAAGCGAACGCAATAACATCGGAACAGATGTTCATGTTATAGAAATCGTAAAATATGCTCAATTAAAAAAAAACCGCTCGCTGAAATTGCGTCGAATTAGACTAGTAAGGATGTTGTGTGTAATTAAAAAAAAATTAAAGAAAATTAAAAAAAAAATTACCGATGGTAATAAAAAATTTACACAAATAACGTCTTGGTAGAACTGCAACTCTCTAATAATCGTTAAAATGAAATTCCCAAAATTTTAACTAAATTGATGCAAACCATGGTCAAGAAGACCCTAGGATCGTACCGGAAGGTGTCCAAAAAAAAATTTTTTTTAATTTTTGGTGTCCTAATGGTGTGACTACAGTAGCCCAATGATAAGAAAAATGAATTGGCTCACTAAAATTTCCAAAATATTACTCTAGCCTGATGGTACTTTGGAGTAGGGAGAAAAAAAATTAAAACAAATAATGATAGGTTGTTAAAACGCGAGTGTTTGAAATGATATTATATTTTAATTCAGAAAAAAATATTTAAATAAACTGGTAAAACCATTGTAGGGCAAGGTACTACTATGCACCAAAAAGAAAATTTTCCAACAAGAAAATCAAGTTTCCTTCCTTAAAAAAAAATATAAAAAAAAAATATTTAAAAAAATATTTTCAAAAAAAAATTAAAAATGTTTAAGTGGGGTTGCAGCCCCTATTAACGATTAAAATTTTTTTTTTATAAAATCAACACCAGAAAAATCTTATTCGGGTTGTCATGCAACAGTTTTTGTTCTTTTCCTTTAAAAACAGTTGTCAATTCCCTTTCCTCTCCCAAAACTGTGGCAATGTGAAAAGTAAATGAGCTAGAAAAATTAATTTACTATACAAAAAAAATATTGAAAATTAAATTTACTTAAGAATCATAAAGTACAAAAAATCGTCATTGCAAAAAACCAATCAGTTTAGGAAAAGAAAAAAATATATTTATGTTCGAAAACAACCGATGTTAGTATATTTGTTCAAAATTATTACTTAATAAGTAACGTTAGCACTTGTTTACTGTATCACTATAATAATGTATAGAACCTAAGTTTTAAACTCTGCACTCAACTCAGTAAAGAATTCTCTTGTGTGCACTTTAAAAAAACAAATATGAAAACAATTTCAAGGTTCACCTATAAGACCGTTGTAAAACTAAATCTGCCTACTCAAGTGTCTTTACACACAACATCTAATCAAAAAAATTTACTGCTTAATGCATTCTCAGATCCTTATTCCCGGTGTTCACGAGATATAAAATTAAGTTGGGCCCTTTCCACAACTATTAGTCAAAGCAAAATTACCAAATGTCCAAGGGCTATTGAGACCCTATCACCTACAAATGATATTTTGAAATGAAACAGTTGGGAATAATCCTGCGTAAAAGCCAGAAAACAAAATCAAGAACCAAAAACTATTACATTAATTTTAAAAGAGCATAATAAAACTCCCGACCCCAATTAAACTTTTGTTATCTCAACAAAACTCGGCCTAAACTCAAAAAACTTTTTATTAGACATTTCCCCTATTCCCTAAGTATAATGTCAATAAAACTCAAAAACTTGTGATTTCCATTCCAATCCCATCTGGACTCTATATATTTTTTCCAACGGTTAAACGCCCACAGGCGAAACAATATCTTATTTCAAAGAAAGGGTGAAGATATTTTGAAGCACCCTGTAAAAATAGGACACTATTATGGAAAATTGTTCAGGTCAGTGTTAACTCACTAATTTCCAACCCAGATATATCTAGTTCCCTCATGTGCATGTTACTATTTTACTTCCTATCATAACTAACCAGATCACAAAATTTGTCTTTCTCCGCGAATCTGCAAGGTCCTGGAAAATGCGAGATTCAGCCTGTAGGCCAAATTTGGATGTATTTTAATTTAGCGAAAACCGAAGTTGCGAAATCCTAAAAAGATTAGCAGGAAGTCCTCGTTCCTCGATTTCTACACTCCGAACCAAACATTTATTCCATTTCCACCCAGCTCGCGTGAGGAAAACCCCTAATTATTGCAATACAAAAGGCACTACTATCATATTATGCATAACCAAAAGAAAAAAAATATGCCCTCATCATTGTTTTGTCGCATCAAAGAAAAAACTATTGTTTTTAAATTTATTCTTAAGGTTGAAATCTTATTTTAAAAATCAATGATTTTAAATTTATTGTTTAACCTGAACACTTTGCCATTTATTCCACAACAGTGTATTGTAATTTAAAAATTTGCTACATTATTTGAGGTCACCAGTATGAAATTATTTTTAAATTAAAAAAATTGAAATAAAAAAAATTATTTCCCAATTGTCCACAACTTCCAAGTTTTCATCCCTAAACACCTAGGTACTTTCTCAGTCTAACACCATCCATCTTTATCCAACATAACGCTTTAATTTCAGAAGCAACAAAACGAAGGTGAAGTGAAAAAGCTAAGCAAGTAAGTTGGAAGTTGCTTTACAATGGGCGAAGATGACAGGCCCCTTTAGGTACACACCACTGTCCTGAAATGCAAACTATCAAAAAACTGAAGACTAGCATATCTGCCGCCAAACAACATTTGGCATGAAATAAAAATAATTCCATATCATACCAGTATCCTCCAAAAACAAAACGTTTTTTACTATAAGACCCAAACACCTAACCAATAAATCTTGTTATTTGAAATTATGATTCGGAAGTAAAAAGATTTATTTATTCCTGCCTGATCAACTAAGACAAAAAAAAGTTCCCCTTTTGCAACTCAAGAAGTTCCCGTTTGGTCCCCTAAAAAAATATAACCTGTCTGGTCACCCTTTAAAACTACGACCACTATACAAACCGTTTAGACCAAACAAGAATTCGAGAAGTTATGTTTACCGAAAAAACTAATCTTTTTAAGAAAAATTAAATTATTTAAAAAAGTAGTAAAATTTTGAAATATTTTTACCAATTACCCCCGCCTAGAATTTATATTTAGTTGAGAGTCTCTCATAAATTCACTGACCAATTTCACGGCCTCAAAATGACCTTACTTAAAAATTTTACTGAACTTTACAAATGAACTAAAAAAAATCAAAAAACTTATATCTATATCTGTCTCAGTTAAACATTTCCTTTGTGGTATTATATCTAGTTGGGCTTCAAATTCATTTTCTCTGTATTCAATCCGGAGCAGGCAAAACTTCTCAAGGCTCAAACATAAATGTTTGCTCTCCATTGGCCATGACCAAGCTATGACCTGAACGCAGAAAAAATACAGAAAAAAATAATTGTGAACCAGAAAAACCTTAATGGATAGAAATACACGAAGGTCATTTTTAAAAAATGCACTCCAAAGCCCAACGCTGTATTTTCTACCAAAAAAAAAATTGACCAGTCACGAAAACACAACTAGACATGGCAACCAAAGACCTAAAAAAACTGTCCTACAAAAAAAATTCCCTTAAACAAATGCTAACTGGACCTCTGGCGTTGATCTTCAGCCAATGTGCTGCTCTAGGGATTTTAGCCTTGTGTTTCCTAACGTCCCGAGCTGACACTAAATAGTAGTACCCTCCTCTGACCTGATGTAACTGAGTGACGTAAGATCTTAAATGTCATCAACAGTTACCACCAAAAACAAGAAAAGAAAATGACAAAGCAAAATAAACTCATTTTCCTTTTCTTTCCTTACTAATTAATACTTTCAACTAAACAAATCTACTAGCTACAAATTGTGAAAGGCTTTCGCGGCCATCGTCCAATGGTGGGTGTGCTTTCGGGCTGTTCGGCCGTCGTCGTTGGAAATTCGTTCTCGACGTTTCGCCATCTCGAGTGGATGGCATCTTCAGGAGATGTTGACTGTTTGTCGGCTTCTCGAAGACTGGTTCATTTATTGATATCCCACAAAAAATTAAAATCACCAAAAAAACTTGTTGACCTAAATAAATTGACTGCACTAAAAAATAATCGGTGAAACAATTTCTATCTTATCACAAGCAGGAAATAATAAAATATAAATAAATGAACCTGCAAAAAAAATTGTTAGAAAAAAGACACTACCTCATATATTTAAAACAAAAAAAACCATGTCTGGAGGTCCATCCAACTATAAATCAACAAAAAAAATTGAAGTAAATTTACATTGTTGTATTTATTTTTCTTAAAAAAAGTTTAAAAAATTAAAACGTGTTTAAAACAACAAAACGAGTTCCAAATCAACGTTCAAATTACCAAAAAATATTTAAAAAGTGTTATTTCCAAAAACCAATGATCTTGTTTTTTATTAAAAAAAATGATTGGGTGTCAAAAAACACCGACAGCCACTGAAAGCCTTTAGCCTGGCTTTGGCTGTACCACAAAAAAACTAAAAAAAAAGTCAAAAAACTAAAAAAAAAAGTTTTTTTTTCCAAATTAAAAAAGAACAAAAAAATTACATCAGATGTTAAAAAACTAGCCAAAAACTCACGTAGGGCGCCAATTGTGGCCAATTAAAATGCGTTGGGTGACATTTGTGGCAGCTTAAAAACGTTGCCGCCATTTGCCAATTTGTGACACAAAAAAACCCACTGAATAATTAAACAAATATTTGGAAGCAGAACTGTATTTTCCAGCTAGGTAAAACATTGATATGCCCGGTAACTTTTATACAGTAGAGAAGGGGGGGTTCAGAAATAAGAAAATTTTACGTGCGCCACAGTGTTTTAATATCAATGTTTTACAAAGAAGATCTTAATTAAAATACAGTTCAACCCAAACGTTGTAGCCAAACAATGAAACTCTACTTACTTCCGAGGCTTTCAGAGTATTTGTGTAATTAAAAAACTAAAAAAAAATTGACTAATACACAAGATAAAATTCTAAAAGATTTTTAAATGAATCAAAATGACACAAATAGAAAGTTCTTTATAGGTAGATGCACATTTCCAGCAGGTCACAGTGTAACTACCTTTGAGTCAGTAGCGTAGGACTCAATTATATGAATGATTGTTAAAAAAAATATATATACTTCCAAAATTATTCCGTCGTAGGGGAGATCTGGACCAAATATCTGCTGTCATCATTCTACGTTAGGTAGAATGAGACAGACAGCAACCCAGTCCGAGATCCACCCCATGAGGTAAAACAGTGTAAAGAAACCGCTAAAAAAATATAACCTCATCTCTCTTTTATCTCTGCAAAGTTGGTCATTGGGCTGTACAAATAACACAAAAAAAATTAGTTGATCTTGTTTATTTTAAAAGGTAAAACTGGAAGTATTACCAAAAACATGAAATAGAAAAAAATGAATGAAATGTAGTGGAAAAAAACAGGGCCTAAGTAGCAAGACACTCCAAATTTCACAAGAGAAATTGTCTTAAATAAATGAAATGAAGGAAATCAAGTCAACTTAGTAGATACTCCGCAAAATTTTGGTTATGACGTCATACCTTTACCTTGCGTTTACAAGAGATGTTAAATTATACTGTAAAAATTATATTGGAAAAAAATATATCTAAAATATCCTTGCTTGCATAAAATTGAAGAAAAACCCCTACCTTGGTCCTTTTATTTTTTCTAGTTACTTAGTTTGATTTTAAACCTGGAAGTTCTGTTGTCCCAGACATTTCCTCACTGCTGCACCGGGCCCCGTGTCCTGCTTACGCCCACCCTGAAGATCTCTTAGCACATGGTGCTAGGGTAGCACATGGTTGTGAGAAGGTTGTGGGATCCTTGCCCGAGCGTAAAACCCTGTGGAAAATGAAATGTTTCAGTTTCCTGGAATTCGTCTATTTTGCACGAAGTTCCCCTACACCGAGTAATTTAATCAAGAACCCCATGTCGACTCAATAAAATAAAGTAGATTTAAACAGATGAACTAAACTAATCCTAACGTACCTTTCCCAGGGTTACAAGGCTACACCCGGCTTCACACCAGCGTCCAGCACAACTGTCGATGGAATGGACAGGGCTGTAGACAAAGGAGAAAAACAATATATAGTTTTTATGCAAAACGTGGTTTAAAAAAAAATAAAAAAAAACTCCAAAAATTCCCCACGTCTCTTGTCGAAAAACGTACATTTCACACGAAAAACAATTACAATTTGGGAGGCAAATATTGTCTTGAAGAACTCAAAAAAATAATAAAAAAAATCGAACTTACCACGCTTATTTCCCGTAGAAACAGCGTAGGCCGCCTTAAATCCCTCTATGCAGAGGATATGAGCCGTCAACGAGATACGCCTCACGACGGACTCACTCTTCACAGTCTCTGGGACAGAACCTGCAGTTTCTCCAGTGCCACTAACCAAGAACAATGGCGATCCCAGAGACCTGTTGCCGACCCAGCCAAAATTCGTTAGGAAAGAGACAAAGCACTCCGTCGAGAACACAAAAAAAATGAAGCAGCCGAAAACCGCTTCGTAAATGTGGTGGGGACAGTAAAACGCACAGTACCAACCTAATTTTCCCGGTTAAATTCAAATAAGGATGCAAACCAATTTATAAAAAAAAATTTCTCGCCAAAAAATCACTAAATCCGGTTTGCAACACTGGAGGAAAAGACCCGCGGTTGTCAAACTAACCAATGAGGAAATACACCAATACTTCCATACCGGTATATAGGGGGCAGCATCGACCAAGGGGACATTGAAAATACGTAAAACGCACCTTGAGGTGTTGTCGGATCTATTTCCACGGTTGGAATTTTTATAACAAGGACGTCGAGATACCCTCCATACATAGACCGAACATTTGCCTACCGAACCCCTGCCAACATAGCAAGTAGGAAGAAAATAACCCGCTAGACTATAAGAAGCTCAGCATTGAAACCATCAACTGTAAAATCAATTACTGGAGATCAGAGCATGCAGCAAACCCAGGAATATTCGAACATTCAACCAATTCCCATATGGGTAAAGCTATACTAAGTGTAGAATTTAGTTGTATTTTAGTTACAGTTTTAGTCAAAAGTTTCCTTTGCTCTTTATATATGTTTTCTCTAAGATTCATATGGTTTGACGCCATTTCTGTAAAACATTTCTACATTAATAAAGTTGTTTCTGAACTTGAACCTAAAATACACATTGAACTACTGCTCAAACTCGGCACAAGAGTGTTCAGATGTTAAGTTTGCTCACCACTAGCTAGCCCTACAAAACCTGCCAATCCGACTGAGTTAGCTATTAACTTTATTTAACTATGATTATATATAAATTTATATAATATAAAAATACGATTTTGTTTATTCTTTTAGTACTGGTTTTTATCCCTCGTTTATCTCCCATTTACAAAAGTGCATACCTCGTATTTATTTTATATTCTCCTTATCAAATTAATAAAGATATCAAAGGGGCGGAGCCTCGGTTGTTACTGGTCGACCCGTGGACCCAAATATGTTTTCGTGCTATCAAAACTAGCTAATCCATGAAGGATATGAGGTTCGGATTGTCCCAATATCCTCGAAAATAAACATAAGCGAATGAAATGTTCATCTAAATGTTTCCTCCCTGTTACTGAAACCATTTGTGATGCGGCAACGCCGCCATTTTCCAGCAGAACAGCTGTTCATCTTCGTGAACGTCAAAGAAAACTATGAACTTTCACAGGTAAACAAAACAATCGAAAGTTTTTATGTGATTTCTCCGAAACCTGTGATGCTAAATTCCAATTACGATGTTCAGATAATACGGTGTGCGTAGTGTCCACAGTAATTCGATGGAATGTCTCCTTTATAAGGTAAGTTTTTGGACACTATATAACCTCCAAACCTAGCTCTATAAAATACCCTTAATTTGTGTACAGAAAGACGAGTCGAAGAGCCTTGATTATTTACCTAAATAAGCAAATATGTAACGTTGCCTTAAACGTAAAAATGACACGTTACAGTTATTTATCTGCGATATTTGAGTTAGTCTAAGGAAATGGAATTCACGTGCGGAGAGACATGTGGGTGGTATGACTGAGGAGACTACATTGCCATCATCTGCAAAGCAATAAAGTGGATTTACTGTTTTATCTATGAGGTCATTTATGTAAATCAGAAAAAGTGTTGTCGAAAGGATTGCTCCCTGTGGCACACCAGCATTTATTTGAAGTTGGAGTTCCGGCCATCCAGTGCAACATAAATGGATCTATCCTTAAGGTAACTTTCAAACCAAGTGCAAAGTTTCGGCGACAATCACATTGCTTTGAGCTTGTTGAGCAGATTTTCATGCCAGACTTTATCGAATGCTTTAGATATATCCAAGGCAATTGTTCTTGTTTCACCCCGCAATTCAATCGCTTTTTGCCATAAGTGAGTGACGTATGTAAGTAAATCGCTAGTTGACCTATATTTTCGAAATCCGGATTGCTTGTCGTTGATAATTTTGTACTTTTCCAAGTACTTGGTTAGGTGATTGTTCACAACTCTTTCCATTAATTTTGATATCACCGAAAGTAGAGCAATTGGTCTATAGTTTAACGGATCTGTCTCTTTTCCTTTCTTTGGCATGGGTTGTACTGCGGCAGACTTCCATGATGATGGATATACTCCTTGCCTATAAGATAAATTGAATAATTTTGCGAAAGTTCGTTAGCACAATTTTTGAGTACTATCGCGGGAATGCCATCTGTACCAATTGCTTTGTTTGTATCCAACTTTTTTAGGGATTTTCGTATTTCTCTGTGACAAAAGGGTACCTCTGGCATACTGTGGGAAACCCTTTCAATGAACGGTGGAGTTTTTCCATTTGGCACTGTTAGGTTTGAGTTGGAGGAAAAGATCTTGGCCAGCATATTGGGTTTTTCTTCTGGTGTTGTGGCTAAGTGAGTATTTTTATCTGTAAATGGTGGTATGGATGACTTGGTACAGCTTTTGCAAGAGACTAAAAGGACCTAGAACTACTTGGACAATTCAGCAACCTGTTTTTTATTCTTTGATTGTATGTTTCTTTGGCGGCGTCAATAGTAATTTTGCAACTATTTCTGGCTTCTATAAATTCTGTGTGGTTTTGAGCGGTTTGTTGTCGTTTCCGAAGGTTATATGCTCTGTGTTTTTTCTGTACAGCCGTTTGACACTGACTGTTGAACCAAGGTTTTGCATTAGCCCTGCGTTTTATAGTGTGGGATATATGCATCTATTCCAGATAAGATTACTTTTGTTATTTCATTACAGCAAATAGAGGAATCAGCTGTTTTAAAGCAAACCTCTTGCCATGGAAAATCCAGGTAAAACTGTTTAGGGTCATTCCATTTTGCCGATTTATAGTGCCACATTTTACGAGGAAGTGATTGTTGGCTTGGTGATATGAGCATTTCGCACTTTGTTCTTGTAAGTTTATGATCGGATGAACCAAGTGGGGGATCTACTTGAATTGTGTACGAGTCAGGATTTGTAGTTAGGAAGAAGTCTAAAAGCGCTGCAAATTTACCCCTTTCTGAGATACGGGTAGATTCATCGACAAGCTGCGTTAGACCACAACTTATGGCAAATGCTTCTGCTTCCCTGCCTTCATTATCTGTTTTGTTGTGGTGTTTTAGCCAGGGTATATTGTGGACGTTAAAATCGCCTAAAAATACAATTTCCGCATGTGGATAGTTAGACTGTATACTATCACAGTTTTCGGATAATGTCGCAAAAAAGTTTTGGTACTCGGTATTACTTGGCGGTCGGTAGAGGCAGCGGATGAACTTGGTCGATGACTTTGAGGTGAATTTTAGCCATATGATTTCGAGGTTCACTGGTTCTAGCTTCTCCTCTCGATGACATGAAAGGTCATTTTTTTAATGTACACACAGATTCCAAAATTAAGTCGAAATCGGTGGTGTAGGTCATAGCCGGGATAAAGATAGTTCACAATAGGTGTTGCAGAACTGATTTTAGTTTCAATGAGAACAAGGATGTCAGGTCTTTGTTCTTCAAGATGTTGGTGAACTGAATTTATGTTGGTACTTAATCCTCTTATATTGCTAAAATCAATTCGGAGTTGAGTTTTTGGTCTTCTTTTAACATCTTTGCATGAAGGACCCCCAGGATCAACCGACGCCCGGAGATCCGAGTGGTCGGGTATTTTACCTCCGGAATATTTTGATCCTGGAGGCGCCATCATGGTATATGTTACTCATTGTTAGAACCGGACTGCCAGCGCAGTAGCGGAACGTGGTGATACCACTTAGCGCTACTCAGTTCTGGCATGGTGTTATCTCACCGGTCGACGCCCAATGAGTAAAACGCGTCTACCACCTAATAATTTCGTCTTTTGCCAGAAAACTTTGCACATTTTGGGTCTTTTCGTCTTGTAAGTGTTTACATTGCTTACTTTATACTGTAACCAAACCGAAAAGTTAATTTTTCCTTGCAGCTTATATCTTACTGCTTACTTTACGGAACCATATCATATCTGTCAACAGACTGCGAACTATATAAAAAAGAAGAGGAAGAAGTTGAGTTATTCTTCCAGTTGTGAGATAAAAATTTAGGGAAAAATTCAATTCAAATATATACATATAAATAAATACATTTGTGTACTGTTTTAGTTTTAAGTAAGATCACAGAATATAGGTACCTAAATAGGATGCCTGGGTTGCACTGCAGTAGTGCCACGTGCAAAAGTAATTATCTAAAGGCAAAGCGAGCTGGAGAAATGGGTGATTCAACTTTGCTGTAGGAAAGACTCCTTTAATCCTGATAACAAAACAATTTGCGGCAAACATTTTCTTTCAAGTCAGTTTGAGCATAAAATACATGCAAAATTAACTAATACCTTATCTACAAAACTTAAAGAAACTGGTGAGTTTAAATATAATTTAAATTTTAACAAACACAAATTTTCCTGTGTCGGTTGTTTTCTACCCATACAATGTGGGTCATACAGGTTACGAGGGGAGCTGGGATATACACCTTGGGGTTATGGGTTTTCTCTCTATACTGCATCTGGTATCTGCAACCAACACATAATTTTTAAGATAACTTTTTGATAGTCATCATCATAATCAGTATAGGCCATGACAAAAATTATGAAATGAACTTTACATACACATAAAAAATTACTAATGGTTTAAAAAATACTCAATGGCTATTTTTAAGGCGCCAGCTAAAATAGTTCTCAAATTATGTACCTATTAAAGAGCATACCTAAGTTTTCTGGAAAAAAAAATTAAACCTAAAAAAAAAATATTTTTAAAATTTCGTAAAAATCGAGGAAAAAATAATATGGCTGTTAATTTCTTTTAAATATTTGATTTATTTTTCTAAAGTTAAAAATAACGAAAATATTTTAAATTCAAAATTACGCTTAGACTACTTCAACAAACAAAATTCAAACAAGTTTTCGTGGCTATTCGGGTAAAAAGAAAAAATTAAGGGTTTTTTGTTTCTCTAGTACTTTTCCGTGGGTAGCTCGAAAACTTAACTTCGCGGCGGTCCAAGGTCTAATGGACACCTAATAAGTGTTGACAGTTAACTGTTTCATCCTTATGGGACTCCTCAGAACACTGCTGGTTGATGTGACACCCTTAATAAATTAAGTATACGGCTTTATCACTCACCTTACGTTGCTAGTGAGAAAACAAAGTCATGTACCCAACATGAAGCGCCATCTATCGAAATACGAGAGAAACTAAAACAGCAGCAGGCGACTAAAACTGCTATATCATCGGTCGATTAAAGTATCGATTGAAAGAAAGAATCCATACCATGACCTACGACACACATTGCCTTTCTAGATCAGGTCAACGCTAATTGCGTTTGTTTCGCTATCAAGACGTCGGCATCGCGTCAGTCAACGGAGTTTAGCCCAGGACATTGTTTTTTAAAAAAAGTATCTTAAACAGCATCAAAAATTCTGCTAGTTTGCCAATTTAAATTTTTTTCTATCTTTGATAATAAAAAAGTTAGCACTGGTGGAAACTTAACTTGGAATACTCTGTATAACGCTCAAGCAGGAGGCTAGGAAGATTAGCCTTGCCTTACAGTCAATGTATTTTTTTATGATATTTCTTGAAAATGCGTTAAGAAGGGGTGATCACAAATCCTGAATCTTTGCGTTATGTAATTTATGAATGTTCCCTTACTGCCTTATTGACTTTTAGTCATTTTAAATACCTTTTTCTTTTTTTTGATTAAATTTTACAAAAAAAAATCTAATTTTAGTTATTTCTTAGCCAACAAAAACAAAATCAATAATATGTGGCTAGTTTGCTTCAGAGTTCTGCGCAAAAAATTTAATTAAATTGAACAAGGGAGTAAGAAAAGTATTCATGTCCTGAATTTGATATTTATAAAACTATTGGAATTTTTATCATACATTTTTAAAATATTTAATTTTTAAATAAATTTTGGTATTTTTCCGGCTTTCAAATAAACCTATCTTTATTTCTCTCATAATATAACGTATAGGTCTTTATTGACCGTGGAGCAGGCAAACTGCCGCGTCATTGGCTGGAAGTTACCACACAACTGGTTTCTTTGCGAACCTTGGATCAGGCCTGACACAATTTGACAATAAATCTACTTTTTTCAACCGTCATTATCGCACTAGTCTTCTGTTCAAAAGTTTTAAAGCAGCTTAAAATACAAAATTGCTAAATTGCAGCTTTTTGTAGCTAAATAATAGGAATAAGAGCTTAAAATTTATGTTATTTAGCAATTATTTAAATTTAAAAGAGCAAGTCCTGGATAATATTACATCAATAGCCATTTTACCCATAAACACCTGCTATCACAGAGGTTCTATAGCTAAAATAATTTCTGTTTTACAGAAAAAACTAAGCTCTGACAACACTTTCACAGCAGAGTTTTTGCTTTTAAACTATATTGTCCAGTTTGTGTTACTTGGGTGCTTCTGTTTTCGAGAAATTGGATTTTTACTTGCTATAAAGTTCGACGTGTTTCATAGAGTTTTCACCCTGTATCTCAAAAACTGACTAGAGGGCCACAGATTTTTTTCAGTTGCCCATATGTGTTAAGAAATAATTTGTTGCTGCTTCCGTTTTCGAGAAATTGACTTATAGTAAAAATTCAATTTCTTGAAAACGGAAGCCGCAACAAAATATTTATTAACACATATTGGTAGTACTCTTTAGGTAATATAACTCACTACAAAGAATCTGTGGCCCTCTATAGTTGAGGATGTATATAAGTGGTTAACCAAGTTTTGCGGCAAAATATATGTAAAGAAGCCTCAAAAAATTTTTGTACCTGCAGTGTGCTGCTTTATATGTCTATAATAAAACACCGAGACCTTTTAAAGGAGATATAAAATAGGTACTTACCTAATAAATAAAGATCCGAAACATAAAAGAGAATCTAAAATTATATTAAAATGTGCGCAAATATTGATTTAGTTGGAAAATTGTTTTGTAAAAAGTCGGTCCCAATTTGTTTGACATTAAAACAGTCAAAACAACAACGAATAGAAAACGTCATAGCCCGGCTAAATCAATATGTTCGTAACAACCAGACAAGAGTATATATGTTCCTTATAAAAAAATTACAGGAAGTGCGGAACACTGTATGTACCCTCTACTCCCTTCCCGCCCAATACGGTTTTGATGTCGCGATGCCACTTTAATATCAAGTATAGTTAGTTTTTGAGATACAGGGTGAAAACGATATGAAACACGTCGAGCTTTATAGCAAGTAAAAATTCAATTTCTCAAAAACGGAAGCAGCAACAAATTATTTGTTAACAAATATTGGTAGTACTTTTTAGGTACTATAAGTCATTAAAAAAATCTGTGGCCCTCTAGTTAGTTTCTGAGATACAGGGTGAAAACTCTATGAAACACTTTGAACTTTATAGCAAGTGAAAATTCAATTGCTCGAAAACGGAAGTAGCAACAAATTATTTGTTAACAAGTATTGGTAGTACTCTTTCGGTACTATAAGTCACTAAAAAAAATCTGTGGCCCTCTAGTTAGTTTTTGAGATACAGGGTAAAAACTCTATGAAATACGTCAAACTTTATAGCAAATAAAAATTCAATTTCTCGGAATTGGAAGCAGCAACAAATTATTCTTTAAGACATCTTGGTAGTACTCTTTAGGTACTATAAGTCACCAAAAAAAAAACTGTGGCCCTCCTGTTAGTTTTTGAGATACAGGGTGAAAACTCTATGAAAAACGTCAAACTTTATAACAAGTAAAAATTCAATTTCTCGAAAACGGAAGCAGCAACAAATTATTTGTTAAGACATATTGGCAGTACTCTTTAGGTACTATAAGTTACTAAAAAAATCTGTGGTCCTCTAGTTAGTTTTTGAGCTACAGTGTGAAAACTCTATGAAACACGTCGAACTTTATAGCAAGTAAAAATTCAATTTCTCAAAAACGGAAGCAGCATTGTGGGATGCAGCATCACGATATAATTATTTTTTTTAGCAAAAATACCTTAGTCGTTGTAAATTTTTAATTTAAAAATTGGAAATAAATTCACACCGTCACTAGAAATTGACATTTCAAATATCGTAAAATTTTTTCAGATTCGTAATTTCTATTCGTTTTCTTTATGAGGTCAGCTAAGTTTACTTTCCTTCTTTTTTTTTCACGGCAAAATTAACAAAGAGGCACTAAGTTCATGTCGTGGAAGGTGCGTGAAAGGGTCGTTACCGAATTTGCTCCACGCTGTTGCCACCGTTATATTTTTACCGGGTTTTTTATGGAAAAGTCAAATAATTTCAAATATTGTCCCTAAAATTAGCCAGATATTCTGACTAAAGTGGGACATGGTCAGATTTTGTAAGTGGGGATTTTTGTACTTTTGTTATCAAAACGACCAATTTTCGGTTCGGTTCGGTTCGGTTCATATAAAATATAAATAAAAGTTATTTAATTTTTATCTGGAACTGGATGTGAGAATGTGCGACACATTTGTTGTTGTTTTGATAGAGTATTTTTTTGTTTTTTCGTACCATTTTAAGCAATCCAACTTTTAAAAGCGAATCCCCATCCATCGTCATAAATAAATCATCCAAGATCATTAAATAAAAATGGCCTAACAGTCCAATGAAAAAAACGGAATTATTAAGACCGGACATTATCAAAAACGTCATTCATCAAAACAAGACAACAGCAAAATCGAAGTTTAGTATAACGTCTTTTATCAAAACCGGACAAAATCAAAAAGGACAAAATCATAAAAAGGGGTGTCCTATCTTTTCATGTATACTGGTTCCGTCTCTCTTCTTCTCATACAAATCGGTCTCATGAAAGTTTGGCGGCAAATTGGTGTTAACCGAACCGAACCGACCCTCTTGGGCAATTAATTGCAAATAAATCCTAACCTAGGGTCCAACACCTGACCTTTTCTAAAGATGGCCCTTGCTTAATAAAAACGCCTTATGTGCTATAGCAATCACTATGTAGATACGGTGTATTTATTAGGCATGGAAGGACGCTTTAATTGCATAGTTATATCAGAACCGCTCTTCTTTAGGTGAACGTCAAAAGCTAGGCCCGAGCTTTTTTTATGTTTTTGTCCTTTTTAATTTTGTCCGGTTTTGATAATTTAAAAGACTATACAGAACTTCGATTTTGCTCTTGTCTTGTTTTGCAGAATGACGTTTTTGATAATGTCCGGTTATTAATAATTCCGTTTTTAACATAGAACTGTTATAACTTTGTTTATTTATGATCTTTGGACGATTTTTTATGTTTTTTATGATAAACTATGGGGGCCATAAAAAGCCAGTGATTTAATACAAAAATACCTTCACACTGTTTTTTGCAAAAGAAAAGTATTAAAAAATAATTTAAATTTTTCTTTGACTGAATAAACAGCAAAATGTTTTTATTCTAATTTTTATTTTTGTCTGTATAAACCCAGTATAAAATCATTAAAAAACAAGGAAATTAAGTATTATTTCATGATAGAAAAAAATAATTTTAAATATCTTATTAGGTTCTACTATCCGGTCCGGAAATGTCTTGAGAATTGACAATTGAGAACCTCCCCTGGACATGCTTAAAGAACTTTTAAAGAACAGTCTTGGAATGTCGTAGGGGACGTGTCAGAACGTTCACAGAGTGTTGTAATAGGTCGATGTAACCTGTTTGAAAATCGAAAACATGTTCCAAAGCATTTTGTTTACAAATATAGTTTTCGAATGGCATTTTGTTCGAATGGCATCTTTCTCGAAAACATCTTTTTTGAATCACATTTTGTTTGAAAACATGGTGTTTAATGGCATTTTGTTCAAAAAATATTTCTTTCAAAACATTTTCCTTGAACGAAAGACTTGAAAAATGTTACCCTAACATTTGTCAATTGATTGCAAACCTATTCTAACCTGTCTGTAAACCTAACCTTTGTCAATTGGGACGACGGACGAAACATCAAAACACTAAATATAATTTCTACATTTTAAGCTTTCGACATTTTGCAATTCGACATTTTATAATTTCGAAATTTCGTACTTTTGACATTTAATGTTTCGATGTTTCGTGCGTCGCATCCTATCCTACCCTGTGGTTAGGTTAGGGGATGTTTACAATCAAATTAATGACCAGGGTTGAGTTAACAGGTTGGGATAAGTTTGCGATCAATTGACAAAGGTTAGGGTAACACAGATTTCGATCTGCCAGAAAGAGGACAGAAGAGCTAAGTTTTCGAACAAAACGCCATTTGAATAAAATGCGGTTTGAAAAAGATTTCTTTAAACAAAATGCCATTCGAGAAAGATATATTTTTCCACTCACTTTGCATGCATTTAAGTATAAAAAAATACGTTTAAGATTTAGATTTTTTTAAAAATAGACTAACCAAACTTTGGTTTGAGTATGTTATAAGTAAAAATCTAAAAAATCAGAATCAATTCTACCGTAAAAAATGCGAATAATCCATATCTCTACTACTTATCACTACTAAATGTTTGATTATTTTTTATTCCTAAAAATTTCGGGGGAAGATTAATCCCCCCTTAGGTACGACCTTGCACGTCACGTTGTAACAGTTTTTCGTAATCATATTTTACCAACATAATTAAAAATTAAAAAACAAACTCTGCTACTTTCTCTTGGGAACAATCAATTGGCAACAGCGGCAGCAAGTGGCCTTCGAATCTTTAACTGACAGTTGACAAATGTGCCGGGCCCAGATGCTTTCAAATCGAGGCTAAAGGATGCCCTACACGAGTGTAGACGTATCATTTCTAAGTTGAAGAACCTACAGAGTGGGCGAATAATATTGTCATTGTTAAAAAGCGGTCTAGGACAACTGGGCGCCGGGCCAACTCGACGACGCCAACTGGGCGCCGAGCCAACTCGGCGGCGCCAACTGAACGCCGGGTAACTCAGCGCCGGACTAAAAAAACTTTTTTCGATAAAATGTGCAGATGAAAAACAAAATAGATATTGTTACAAATTTAAGTTAATTAAATTTTATAATTAGAATTTATTTAGGTTTAGTGTAGTATTAGGTTGATTTACCTTATGGTTGTATTCTTAGTCTAGGTTTTAGTTGCGTTATCTATGACAAAGTCATACACGGCCGCGTACCTTCTGGAAGAGACGAGAATGCTCGTGAATCGAAGAAGGATGGAAGGGTTCTCGAATAGTAGGCAGACCCTATATATAGGGACGGACGCCGCGTATGTAGTCAGTCACAGATAACGTACTGTAGTGGTCGTGAGATATTAACACGAGTTAATAGACCGATTATAGAAGTGAATTATCAGCAAGTTATTAGTAAGTTTAAGTGCGTGTTTTTGTACATAATTGTCGAAATAAATTGACATATCATTTTTGACGTTTGCGAGTTTTAATTGTTGTGGAGAACCCGTAACAATTGGTGTCAGAAATGAGATTAAAAGAAATAAATAGTGCAAAGACTATCCTTACATAGTACAACCGGCTAGGACAATTGAAAAGAAGAACAGTAAGTGATTTGGCCAGAATATTCAGAATTGAATAGTGCAAAGACTACCCTTACATAGTACCACCGGCTAGGACAATTGGACAGAAGAACAGTAAGTGATTTTTCCAGAATATTCGAAGAAGTTCGATATTGTTTTATTCAAAAACCAAAAGAGATATTTGAGAACCGACTTCGACATTAACATACAGTCCAAAAATTGATAATTAGAGAGATTTTCTAGAATAATCTATCACTTTCTACGACGTTCTATTCGAAAACCAGAAGAAATATCCAAAAAGCGACTTCGACATTAGCTTAGTAATTGTAAAAGTGGGAATAAAAAAGAGTTTCTAGAAGATTCCATAACATTCTACGACGTTCTATTCAAAAACTAGAAGAGATATACAAATACCGACTTCGACATTAGTTTAGTTATTTCAAAAGAAAGAATTAGCAAGATTTTCTAGAATATTCTATAACATTCTACGACGTTCTATTCGAAAACCAGAGGAGATAAATAAAAACCGACTTCGACAGTAGTTTAGTTATTTTAAAAGTAAGAATTAGAAATTATTTCTAGAATATTCCATAACATTCTACGACGGTCTATTCGAGAACCAAAAGAGATAATCAAAAAGAGACTTCTACATTTGTCTAGTAGCAGAAAGAGTATCATTTACCAGTATATTCCAGAACATTCCATTCGGTTCTATTTAAGAATTGGAAGAGATATTAAAAAACCAACTTCGACATTCGCTTTATAGCCCTAAAATAAACGTTTTAAGTGATTTATCACGAAGTTGATGCTAACTAGACAAAGATCGGCCTAGATGGAAGATTTAACTAAAATGATGCAGGCTCTAGCAGCTCAAATGGCTCAAAACCAGGGCGATATGAAACACACCATGGACGACATGAAACACACTATTGAACAAAATCAGAATGATATGAGACAGACCATCGAACAATACCAGAACGATATGAGACAGACATTAGAAAGCATGCAAGAAAACTTCGGTCAGATAAAGAGCAACTCCGAACAGCTGAGAGAAGAGTTCAAAGCAGCAACTGAAGATCTTAAGGAAGAAATAACTCAAAGAATGCAGAATGTAGAAGAAAAGGTACAAAACCAATTGCAGAATGTAGAAGAAACCGTACAAGACAAATTGCAGAATGATGAAGAAAAAGTGGAGATCAAGCTACAGAATGTGAAAGAACAAATTTTTCAAACAGTGGAAGAAAAATTCCAGGACGTAGCAAAGCAGCTTATACAGCTTCAGAAAGAACACAACAAAATAAAAGCTCAGGGCAATGTTGTGAATTCCAACCAAAACATTAGGCCTCCAAATTACGATGGTACGTCTTCCTGGTCCACCTACAAACAACAGTTTGAAGCTGCCGCTGCTGCAAATTGCTAGGACGATGACGAGAAAGCTAGAGCTTTGTTAGTAGCTCTACGAGAACCTGCTCTGGGACTTTTACGGTCTATTCCAGCCGAACAAAAACAAAATTACAATGCTTTAGTGGCAGCCTTGGAAAGAAGGTATGGAGATGAACATTTACGAAATTTACATTGGTCAGAATTAAATATTCGTCCGCAAAAAGCAGGGGAGTCATTACATGAGTATGAAGTAGATATCAGGAGGCTGATGTATTTGGCTTACCCAGAAATGCCAGAAAATTATAGCGATCCCTTCACGGTAGACCGCTTTATTAATGGCTTGCGAGACGCGGACTTAGCAAAGCTACTTCGCCGAGAACGCTTCCATAACAGCAGCGAAGTGTTGATTCGAGCCCTCGAAATTGAGTCATCAAATAATATGTCCAGGCCAAAAGTAAGGGATGTCTCAATTCAGGAGGGTGAAGAAATGAACAATGAACAAGAGGTTCCCTCAAAGACGCTAAGCCAAATTCTTCAAACACTGATAGAGAAGATTGACTCTTGAAAAGAAAACAGACGTCCCTCTCCAAATGGAAAGTGTTTTAGATGCGGACGTACAGGGCATATTCAACGCGATTGTCGTGTCCAAATGAGGTCTCGCTCATCATCTAGCGGGACAGAGTACCAAAGAAGAAATCAGGAAAACTAAAACTAGTCAACGCAGAGGGGCGGGTGTTGGCTAAAGGGAATGTAGCCCCCAAAATTTACTCAAGTAAGAGCTTAAAACATACTGCTGACAGTCTTAACATCGACGGACTTATAAATGGCAGACAAGTTAACATAACAGTAGACACTGGTGCTGCCATATCATTGCTTAAGTTCAAAATTGCGACGAGACATAAAATTCTACCAACAGAAAAGAAAATAACACTTAAGACTGTGGCTGGAGAATTCGCCGACGTGTTGGGGCAGACAGACATAGACCTACAGCTGGGAAGATTGAAGATTCGCCACACTGTATTAGTTGCAGATATAGAAGACGAATTTATTTTGGGAATGGACTTGATAAGTAGACATGGATTTGCGTTTGATAATAAACTTAATACCCTAAGATTTGGGAACGAAGAGTTGATTTAGTCAAATAGTCACTTCAATAAAGAACCAATAAAGGTGGTGGCAGTATGCACAACAAGACAGGTCGGTAACAGTGAGACCATAATTTTTGGGAGGCTAGAAAGTAAAACAGCAAGCTGCGTCGGACTCATAAGCCAACAGAATATACCCAACACCTACCTCGTTGCAAAGTCACTAGTTAAAACCGATAAAGACATCCCGATTAGAGTCGCCAATATTTTTCCAAATAGTGTAAACATTAATAAGGGGGAAGTGGTAGCATTATTTGAACCAGTTCAGAAAGTGACCAGATGTGAAGAGCCAACTTGCGAGGACAAAAGCAAGTTACCAACGGAGGTACTTCAGCAATTTCAGTCAACTTGGCAACATCTCACTCCAGAAGAATTTCGTAAAGCGAGAGAGTTTATAGAAGAACAAAGTAATATCTTCGAAACTAAGAGTAGTTCGGGACGCACAAACCTTATTCAACATGCTATCAACACTGGCGATGCCCAACCGATAAGACAGCCCCCAAGAAGACTACCAATGGCCAAACAAGAAGAAGTTCACAATCTCATTAATAAAATGCTCAGCGACGGTGTTATTAAAGAGTCATCAAGTCCTTGGTCATTTCCTATGGTGTTGGTCACTAAAACGAATGGAAGTACTAGATTTTGCGTCGACTACAGGAAACTTAACGATGTGACCAAGAAAGATAGTTACCCACTGCCAAGAATAGACGACACATTAACAACATTGGCAGGATCATGTTGGTTTTCTACTCTTGACCTAAAAAGTGGGTAATGGTAAGTAGAAATCTTTGAAAAGGATAAAGAGAAGATAGCATTCTCTGCCGGAAGAAGACTTTATCAGTTTAATGTGATGCCATTTGGCCTATGCCATGCTCCAGCTACATTTGAAAGACTAATGGAAGTCGTTCTACGAGGCCTTACTTGGAAAACCTGCCTAGTCTATTTGGATGATGTCATAGTAATGGGGAAGTCATTTCAAGATCATCTAGACAATTTACGAGAAGTATTTTCAAGAATCAGAAATGTCAATCTTAAATTAAACTCAAAGAAATGTTTTCTATTCCAAGAAAAAGTTGAGTTCCTGGGTCACGTCGTTTCCCGAGAAGGCATCCACACTGACGTAAAGAAGTTACAAGCAATAAAAGAATGGCCTCAACCTTGTGACAAACATGAATTAAGAAGCTTTTTGGGTCTGTGTACATACTACAGACGATTTGTAGAAGGATTTGCCAAAATAGTGTCTCCATTACATAGACTTAGAGAAGATAAAGCTTCTTACAGATGGAATACAGAATGTGCCCAAGCATTTAGAAGACTAAAAGCAGCATTATGTTCTAGTCCGATTCTCGCATATCCTATTCCCAAAGGTAAATTCATATTAGATACTGATGCGAGCAACGATGGCATAAGAGCAGTACTCTCCCAAGTACAAGATGGGGAAGAACGGGTCATCGAATTTTTCAGCAAAAAGCTATCCAAACCAGAGAGAAATTATTGTGTTACCAGAAAGGAGCTCCTAGCCATCATTTCAATTCAAATTCAAATTCAAATAATATTTATTTACAGTTCTTTACCTGTATATTACAATGTTGTCTTAAATCTATATCTCCTTTGGAAAGAATGCAAAATAAATATTCCTCTGCATTTTAAAGCCTTAGAGGCTTGTTTGCTAAAACAATATTTCTTTTGTTTTCCCTTGGGCAGAGTTTTCTATTAAAACTAAAATAAGGTAAATATTTCTTTAGTAATTGTCATATTACAAGTTCAAAAAACCAAAAAATAATAATAATATACATTGTTTCAATATTATAATCATAATACTACAAATACTTAATTACCAATTATATCAAAATATATGTAAAAAAAATATCTAATATCTAAAATAGCTATATACTGCTTGCATGTTTAACTTTGTCAAGTATTGTCATTATTAAGTGCAAATGTCAAATAAAAAAGTTTTATGGTGTCAAAATCGGGTGATTAATCAATATCGGGTTATTAGTCAAATCAGATTTTTTTGTCTTGGTTGAGGGTGAGTGTCTTAAATTATTTTTATATTTATTTTTTTTAATTAATTTAAAATTGTACCTAAATATTAACTTTTAAGTTTAGATTTTTGTAAATTTATTTTTTATTAATGTTTAGGTATTATATTATATATTAGTTGTAAATACGTGTTTTTTAAATCTATCCAACTATGTACTGTCAATCTAGGAATTGTATTTAGCCAAGTTTTAAATTTTGTTTTAAATATGTGTTGTTTTGTAATACTTTTAATATCTTGTGGTACAAAGCCATATATCTTTGAAGCTAGGAAATAATAACTCCTTTGTGTCTGAGTTTTACCTGTTTTCGGAATCCTGAATATTACGTTGTTTCTTCTAGTATTGTGCCCATGTTCAAGCTCTTCTAAGTTGGTTTTGTTTTTATGTTGTCGATTAATTACATGAATACAGAATAGTTTTCTTAAGTCGTAGGGTATAAAAATGGTTTTTTATATATGATTTTTAAACACCATTTTTGAACCTTTTCTAGACTTGCCAAATAATTATTCAGCACTCCTCCCCAAGCAATAATACCATATGTAAAATGTGGTTCTATTAAAGAAGAATATAAGATTTTTAGTTGAGGTCATTTAAAATATTTTTTTAGATGTTTTATTTTGTAAAGTAAAGCCCTAACTTTAATTGTAACATAGTTAGTATGCACATCCCAACGTAAATGACAGTCGATGAATACTCCTAGATATTTAATTTTTAAACTTTTTTTTATGTTTATTGTTTGACAGTTACATAATTTTTTGTTAAAAATTGTAAGGTTTTCAAAATTTGGTTGGTTTGATGCATATGAAGAAAAAGGTATGAAATAGGTTTCTTTGTAGTTAACGGTAAGATTTAATTTTTGAAAGTAATGAAATATTTTTTCTAAATCTATTTCTGCCCGATATTTAACTTCGTTCCAATCTTTTTCTTCAAATCGGATGACTGTGTCATCACAGTATCTATCAATTTCTCCACTTATATCTTCTTGAAAAAGGTCCGAAATATAGATATTAAATAACACAGGACCGAGGACAGTTCCCTGTGGAACACCACATGTTATTGTAGTTCTATTACTAGTTACGTCATCCATCTCTACTACTTGCGTTCTATTTGAGAAATAGTCTTTAAATAATTTACAAGAGTTTTCGTTTGCTCCGATGTCTTTTAGTCTTCTTAATAATATTGCATGATCAACGGTGTCAAATGCTTTGGAGAGGTCGATAAAAACTGCCAAAGAAGAAGTTCTCTTATCTAAAGCTTTATAAACATTTGTTGTAACATTCATTATAGCGTCTTCTGTCGACCTTCCTTGTCTAAACCCGTACTGATGTTCTGACAATATATTATTAATTTTTAAAAATGATGTCAAACGTTTTTTTATTATTTTTTCAAAAACCTTAAAATTGGTTATTAGTGATATAGGACGGTAATTGGACACATTTGTTTTTTCACCGCTTTTGTACAAGGGTTTAATGACGGTGGTTTTAAAAGAGTTTGGACAGATTCCCAATTCAATCGTTTTATTAATAATAAATTTTAACGGTTCTACGATATATTCTGATATTGATTGTATTAGTTCAGTTGTTATTTTATCTTGACCAGGAGCTTTTTCTTTTTTAGTTGTTGAATTGTATCTAGTATTTCTTTATTGTTTGTTTTTTCTAAAATAAATTTGCGTTGATTATTTATTTGTAAATTATTATTTACTACTGTTTGGTTATTTGTTTGTTGTTGGAGAGGGTTGCATTTATTTATGTTTTTTGCAAATTTTTTTCCTATATTTGTAAAAAAATTTATAAAAGTGTTTGCTATTTCTGGTTTATCTGTAATATTTTCGCCGTTCTCCCCGCTTAATTCTTTAATTTCTGTCTTTTTTTTTGTTCCACAAATTTTGTTAACGGCGTTCCACATTTCTTTTGAGTCAATATTATTTTTAATTTGTTTTTGATAAAATTCGGTTTTTGTATTTTTGATTAATAAGTTTAATTTATTTCTATATTTTTTATATTTGTCGAGGTTTTGTCCCGTTGGTTCATCCAAAGATTTTTTATAAAGAACATTTTTAGTTTTTATTGATTTTATTAACCCTGAGGTTATCCACGACGATTTTTTTTTGCTAATATTTTGATAAATGGTTTTTCTGCAAGTTTCAATTTTACTTTTTAAGGTTGCTATAAAATTATCTGTGCTATTGTTTAAATTTTGTTCCTCAAAAACATTTTGCCATTTTTCGTTTTTAATTCCCTCTAGAAATTTTTTTTGATTAAAATGTTTTTTATCACTGTATTACTGTCCCGTTTCTCGTGTTTTCTTGAGAAAACTAACTGGAGAACTGTTATGTAGTGGTCTGTCACGTCTGATTCAAATACTTTAGGTATCGTTTGCAAACAATTTATGTGGGTCTTTTTTCTAAACAATGTAAAATACCATTTTGCTGCCTGGTTCCCTTATTTATAGTTGATATGAAACCTTTCTCGTATAAAACATTCAAATAATCCTCCTTTTCCTGGTAATTATTTAATATGTCTATGTTCATATCTCCCAAAATAATGTGCAGATCACAATTTTTTCTACAATCTCTGACATATCTGGAAAAACATTCAACAAAATCCCTTTCGTTCGTGGAAGGCGATCGATAAATACCGGTAATATCTATGGTTAAACCAAAATACTTTACTGATAATAAAACAGTTTTTTGAACACCAATTTTGAAAATTTTAGAACTATATAAAATGTTATCCTTTAAGTAAATTAGAACTCCATCATGAGTATTAAAATCGCCTTCGCTGTATACTAATTCATAGCCTTGAAGTTTATGAACTGATGAGTCGGGAATCTGAAAAGTTTCTGTCAAGACAATGCAATGAAAATCTTTTGAAATCTGTTGAATGTTTAACCAAAATTCATCAACATTTTTTTTTAGACTTCTGATATTTTGATGTACAATTTTAAAATCTAAATTTTTATTTTTATTCAGCAAATTTTTGCATTGAGTTACATTGCTGGCAATAAAAGTTTCTATCTCATTTGTCTCAAAGCTCTGTATGTAGTTGTTAATTTTTTTTAAAATTCTTTAAATTATGCTAATGCAAAACAAAAAATATTAAAATTTAATAAAAGAAGGAGAAAAGAAAAAATAAAAATAAAAATAATTTATTTGGTTTGTTTTTTAAATTGAAATTGAAAAAGAAGCAATTTATCTATTTTTAATTTTATCCCTCTATTAATGTTTTTTTTAATATACTTAATAACTATCGCAAAATAGACTATAGACTTACATACAGACTTAAAAATTCCTTTTGAATGTTGGAGAGGTAAAAAAATAACAGTTACCAAAAGCGAATATTTGTTTTTTACAAAAATAAAAATAAAAGTATTTCCCTAATACCACTACTGTTCATTAAAGTTATTTTGAGATATTCAAAAAACAAATATTTGCCTTTTTCTATTTATTTTCTTAAAGTTTATTTATTTAAGCATTTCTATTTTTTTTTAAATTTAGTAATAACAAAAATAAGAAAAATATATTTTAGTATATAGCTATTTTATTAAGTTTATTAATAATAAGGCACCAAAAATATAATAAATATATAACTATCGAGATCTGCTTGGCTTTTTTCCGCGGTTTCTAGTGTTGGCTGGACTGGGGGGTGTATGTATCTTCTTGCTTTTGGGTTTTCTCTCTTCTATTTCAGTTAAAATTTTTCCTGTTTCTTTTTTTTTGCGATTTTTCTCGGTCTCTTCTTCTGTGTCTGAGTATTCTTCATCTGATGTAAAATACTCTGAATTAGTTTCCTCTTCTTCTTCTAATTGTTTTGCTGTGTAGCTCTTTTTTCCAATTTGCAACTTAAATCCTTTTATTTTACAATCGATATTATTTTCCCTATCTTTTTTTAGGTGTTTTAACAATATCTTTTGTTCTTGTCTATCATGCGAGCATAAATCGTTGGCTATAGATATTTTAGGATTCTTGAGTTTTTTTAATTTTTCTTTGTCTTTAAAAATATCTAGTTTTCTTATAAACGATACAAATTCTACTAGGATCGGTGAGTTTTCCTTGTTTCCAAGCTTGTATATATTAGAAATAAAATTTCGGACTTCCATTGTCTTTATTTATTTTAAAATCACGACGTTTCGGTTAGTAAGTATCTCTAACCGTTATCAAGTGTAAACTAAACAATCTAGTCTTTAGGCTACTACTTATACTACTTGGTGTGCAGTCAGGTGTGACGGCCCGCCCCCTTTTTAATCCTAAGACGCCTGTTTTCCTTAAGGAGTGGTTTCCATATGTTTGGTATGTCCGTGCTTGGTTGACTGAAAACTTCTTTATTCTGCATTATAAACGCAGCTTCAATAAACTTTCGTTTTCGCCAATGCGACTCCTTATGTAAAACTTTAGCTTCTGACCACTGAATCCTGTGATCATTTGACCATGCATGATCTGCTAAACCGGATTTTTCAATATCCCCTAATTGGGTACTTTTTAGATGTTCATTTACTCTAACCTGAAGAGGGCGTTTCGTTTCACCTACATATGATTTACCACACTCACACGGGATTTGGTAGATACATTCCTTATTATTTGAGGGATTTTCTGGTTTTGTTTTAGTTACAAAACTTCTTATCGTATTTCCCGAAGAAAATACTGTTTTTATATTATAGTGTTTAGCTATTCGTCTTATATTTTCTGAAATCCCTTGAACATATGGAATGTTAATAACACCTAACGGATTATTATTTTGAGAATTTGGTACATTTAGTTTGTTTTTAATTTTAAATATCGTTGAGTTTATTCATTTCTCGGAATAACCATTCTGTTGTAAGTCCTTTTTAATGTTTTTAATTTCTGTGGTTAATTCTTCATTATTACTACAAATATTTATTGCTCTTAAATACAAACTTCTTATAACTCCTTGTTTTGTAGCAACAGAATGATTAGACTTAAAATTTAGGTACTGTCCCGTGTGTGTAGGTTTCCTATATACAGTGGTTTGAATGTTTCTGTCTGATCGTTTGACAAGAACATCCAAAAAAGGTAAGGCCGAATCTTTTTCAATTTCCATGGTGCACTTGATTGTTGGTCGAATACCGTTTAAATGGTGTAGAAAATTCTGTAGTTCCTCTTCATTTTCCGGCCATATAATAAATGTGTCATCCATGTATCGTAGCCATAGTTTTGGTTTGACTCTTGCTGTGTTGATCGCATGGTCTTCGAACCACTACATGTAGATGTTTGCTACCACTGGCGAAAGAGATGAACCCATTGGGAGTCCATCATTTTGCGCGTAAAACTTATCTTTCACTTGAAAGTAAGAGTTACGGAGACAGAGCTCCAAAAGATCCATCACCCCCTCCACCGATAGCGTTGTTCTCTCGTGAAGTGTATCATCAGTTTGTAATTTGTTTTTGATGATACTGAGTGACTCATTTATTGGCACGTTGGTGTAGAGACTTTCTACATCAAAACTTACAAATCAATCGCCGGGATCTAATTCGATACCTTTTAAAACCTCGACAAAATGTTCCGAGTTTTTGACAAAAGATTCGGACTTACCCTGTAGTGGCTGAATTATGTCCAACAAAAACCTCGACAAAGTGCTGGTCGGTGAGTCCCTGGAGCTGGTGATTGGTCGCAGTGGTATATCCATCTTATGGATCTTTGGTAATCCATAAAAATGTGGTGCCTTACTGTAGTGTGGAGTCAGGCGGGATCTAACAGTGTCCGGGATATTTTCAGCATACTTCTTCAAAGTCCTGTAGATGCGTCCTTCTATGGTGGTGGTTGGATCTTTGGGTAGTTGCTTGTAGTCTCCTTTCTCCAGAACTTCTTGGATCTTTTTGTCGTAAGTCTCGACATCTATGATCACCGTCGCGTTTCCTTTGTCGGCCGGTAGAATCTTGATTGATTTGTCAGCCTGCAGGTTCTTGACTGCCCGTTGTTCTTGACTGGTGATGTTTGTCTTTTGTTGTTTCTTTCTTTCCAACGTTGTTCTTACTTTATGGCGAAACTCATCAGCTTCGGGTTGAGGGAGACTAACGGTTTCTACTGCCGCAATAATTTCCAGTGTCGGTGTCCGTGCCGGTGCAATGGCGAACTTAAGTCCCTTACTGAGTACCAATTCTTCGTTGGTGCTCAGAGTCCGGTTGGAGCTAAAGTTTTACATAACGAGTCGCATTGGCGAAAACGAAAGTTTATTGAAGCTGCGTTTATAATGCAGAATAAAGAAATTTTCAGTCAACCAAGCACGGACATACCAAACATATGGAAACCACTCCTAAAGGAAAACAGGCGTCTTAGGATTAAAAAGGGGGCGGGCCGTCACACCTGACTGCACACCAAGTAGTATAAGTAGTAGCCTAAAGACTAGATTGTTTAGTTTACACTTGATAACGGTTAGAGATACTTACTAACCCAAACGTCGTGTTTTTAAAATAAATAAAGACAATGGAAGTCCGAAATTTTATTTCTACACAATCATTGTCTACGAGTTTCAAACAAAGACTTGTATATATTGTTGATTTCTTGCAATTTTAAGTTTGTATCAAAAAGAAAGTTCAGTTTGTCTACTGTTTCATTCCAGATGTTGTTTGCATTTTGGGGACTAAAGCCAAAGATCAAAATATTGTTTTTACGTACTTTTCGCTCTAGTTGTAAGCACCTCTCATCCAGTTCTTTATATTGTCTTTTGTTTTTCTTCGAATGCTTTTCAAGAATGTCCTCAAATTTTTGCACTAGTTGTGACTTTATATCACTAGAGTTTTGCACTAATAGTGATTTAATATTTTCTAATGTAACCTCGTTCGCCATTTACACTATTCTCAAAACCACTGGTTTAAAAATTTTATATTAAATAATTATAATAAGCACAACTGTATTTATATTATATTGGCCAAAAATAAAACATTAATGTTTTTATTTTATCAAATCTGCCTCCGACACCGCTCGAAACCAACCGCAAAAAACTTGGTACTGCTGGCCTGCTACCTGATTTACAATTATCGCCTTTATAGATAGAGTTTTTAAGGACATACCTGTATTTTCGGATAATGAGTGTTATTTTTTTAAATTATTTAAATAATAAATAAAACCATGGACAAAATACGACACCGATTTTATTGGGTCAATTACTTTCAAGATGTGAAAAACTGGTGCCGCCGATGTTCGACTTGTGCAGACAGCCAAGGTCCCAAAACAAGGTCCACAGGTCAAATCAAACAATATAACGTAGGTCTGCCATTTGAACGCATTGCTATTGATGTGGCCGGACCATTTCCAGAAACTAAAAAGGGCAACAAATACATCCTTGTTGTCATGGATTACTTTAGCAAATGGCCAGAATTTTTTGCTTTGCCTAACCAAGAGGCCGCTACAGTTGCAGAAGTTTGCAGATTTGCATTCCTTTGGAACTACATTCAGATCAAGGAAGAAACTTTGAATCAAACCTCTTCCAGAATCTCTGTGACCTTTTAGGAATACATAAAACACGGACTACTGCTTTACATCCGCAGTCAGATGGCATGGTTGAAAGATTTAATAAAACAATAGAAGAACATCTTTGCAAAGTTGTTGATGAGCACCAAACAGATTGGGACCAATATATTCCATTGTTTTTGATGGCCTATAGAACCGCCATTCACAATACGACAGGAACTACTCCATCTAGTATCCTGTTTGGTAGAGAACTGCGTTTACCATGTGATATCATGTTTGGTTCACCTGAAGAAGAACACTTAGAGGTTTATGACTATGTCGAACGTTTAAGGCAAAAGCTGCACGATATCCATGAAGTGGTTAGAGAGCGAATAGAAATAGCCAGTGACTGCATGAAAGCGAGATATGACCTGAAAGCAAACTCTTCAGGGTTCAAAGAGGATGATCAAGTCTGGAAATACAATCGTCAACGAAAGAAAGGAAGATCACCTAAGTTGACACCATCATGGGAAGGACCTGACAGAGTTGTTAAGAGAATTAATGATGTAGTCTACCGAATCCAAAGAAGCCCGAAATCCAAGATGAAAGTTGTTCATCTGGACAGACTAAAACCTTACCTGGCAAATGTTGATCGAGACGATCAAACCTGAAGAGGAGGATAGTGTTACAAATTTAAGTTATTTAAATTTTATAAGTAGAATTTATTTAGGTTTAGTGTAGTATTAGGTTGATTTACCTTATGGTTGTATTCTTAGTCTAGGTTTTAGTTGCGTTATCTATGACAAATTCATACACGGCCTCGTACCTTCTGGAAGAGACGAGAATGCTCGTGAATCGACGAAGGTTGGAAGGGTTCTCGAATAGTAGGCAGACCCTATATATAGGGCCGGACGCCGCGAATGGAGTCAGTCACAGATAACGTACTGTAGTGGTCGTGAGATATTAACACACACAAATTTGGTTTTTTTAAGTAAAGTTAAATCCAATAAGTCGAGTGCTGAAATTTGGTAGGTGTAGTGTTTGGTAACCTGGTAACCCAGCAAACATGGATTACAAAAAAAGTACTTTTTAAGTACTGGCTTTTGCTGCACGCCATAACGACAAAGTACTAAGTAGGAAGTACTTAATTTGTATTGATTTGGAACAACGGCCGGCATCAGGCCAGCAAGTATATATTTTAATACAAAAAACACTTTACTTTTAAAGCAATGCATTTTTTAAAACTTTTTTGTACACAAAAGCATGTACTTTTAAAGTAATGTATTTTCTTCATATTTTTAGTATAAAAAAAAGTTAATTTTTTTAACTCTGTTAAAAAAGACCTGTAGTTTTAAAGCAATGTATTTTATAAATTTTTTTAGTAAAAAAAACTACTTTTGTTGTAAATATTGTAAGGACATTACGTGCCACCCACGTCTCATATTTACGGAAAGAATTATTTGATCATTGTATAATGATCTTTAATATTCCTTTTCATATCAAATGAGGATATTTCCAAAGATTAATGAAGGTTTTAATTTTTTGCTTTTTATTTCAAAATTATATATAACCTGATTTTCTCAAAACATAGAATTTCTACAAGCGACAATCTTTTTAGCGACGACAGAATAATTTTTTTGAATATGAACTACTCTAGGCAAAAATAATTTCTGCCACTATTTAGAAAATAAAATTTTCTTCTTAGGAACGTCAGATTTTTACAAATTGCCTCCAGTTATGTTCGTCGTTATACCTAGAGGGGCGGAAGACCACCCAGGAAAAAGTGGCCAAAGCATAAAGCTCATTACGAAAACTTATAGAAGATAACGCTTTCTTTCCAAAAATGTAACTTTCACAAAAATCGGTTCTTCTTTTCTTAAGAAGACCACGCGGCAGATCATCGACCTATTTTTATGAAAGAAAATGTAATTTTCTATAAGCTTTATTAGTTATGAGTTTCTTACATTGACCACTTTTGTCCCCCTCTCCACCCTAGATGTAGGCTGTAGTTGACAATGTGGCAAACAAGTAAAACATTAAACTACATTCCAATAGCCACAAAAACCTATCTATCTGTCGGGAAATCCCATATAGGGGGAAGGTATAACCTATGACGACCTTCGGTCTAATCATTTAAAAGAAAATTTTATTGTCTATAACGTAGTATAATTAAAATTTATACACCGTTAGAAATAATTATAAATGATACATTGCTAAAAAAGAAATTTGGTCTTCCTAATAAAGTGTAATATCAGTGTTTTCTTGCAGCACTTATTTTTTATGACAATTGCAAAATTTCAAAATTAAAAAGATTTTTTTGCAACGCTAATGAAATGTTATCCGTAATATTGACCAAATTATGTTATACTTTATCTAAAAATAAATTTTATCGCCTAAATAAAGCGTACACTTTTTTTTGAATGAGCTTTTTTGTTGAAAGTTCAATGAAAATGTAAAAAATTAACAGATTTTTCGAGGATTTCGCTAAATCGCCCACATTGATGGATGCCACTGGCTCGTTAGGAATTAAATTGTCTCTATTTGATTATCAATTGTTGGAACGCAAAGTTAATTTTCCTTATAAATTATTAAATACATTTCAGAAAATTGTAAAAAACAAAAAATATTTGTAGTGATTTTTAAAAAAGTTCTTAGTTTACGGACGCCAATGAAGTACCCACAATCTGCACTGAGAGATATATGATTTAAATCAATATTTTGTTGTAAATTATATACTATAGTTTTTTGCGCAATAGGCTTACCCCTAGATGTACCGTAAGAAGGCTTAGCTAATTCATCATTGTTGTTTTATGTGAGCAACAAGGACTTAATCGCCATTAAGTGACTAATCCAAGAAATGTGCTTACGGTGCATATAGGGTTTAGTGTCCAACAAAATTAGTTAAATTTAATAATGTTAGTTGGTTTGTTTTAAATAAAATGTGCAAACAATCGATTTGAAGGTGTTTAAGGGTTCGTATCTTTGTAACAGTATAGTACCCAGGTAGCTTCAATATGTCTTGTTTGTTGAGTCTCTAAGGGCCAGTTTCTCAATAGAGGGTTAGCCCTGACCCGTCGTTTAAAAAGAAAGATGGCTGACATATTTACCACATGCCAAACAAAGACAGCTATTAAAGATAACCCACGGGTCAGGGGTAATCCTCTATTGAGAAACCGGCCTTTAATGTTCTCTGCATATTTCGTCAAAAATAAGTTTTTCCTTGTCTTGGTTTTACATTTTAAAAATCTATATTTAAAAAAAATATTGTTATTATTATATCACTCACATCAAACCTCTTGTCGTTGGTGGCCTTGTTTCGCAGGTGGACCGATTATTACTTATCATAATAGGGCGAATAGTGTTTATAATTTTAATAGATTATTATTTTTCAAGCAAATTAATGAGATTCACGCATGTCGCCGTAAGTTGTTTTGTGTTAAATCAGATTAAAATTATGTCAATGCCTTATTTGAATCCTACAATTGCATTGTACCATATTTATCCTTAGAAAATTGATGCAATGTTGTCAAGATTTAAGGTTAAATTCTCGGATGTCAAATTGTGTCTGATTTTTTCAAATTGTGAAGAATCGCCCCCAAGGATTCAGATAAGAATAGAAACTTTTTTGCTGGATTGTCGGCTAGTTTTGTGATATGGCAGATGTCAGTTAGGGTAAATTTCCCTAGCAATTTCTAAAAAATACTAAGGAAATTATTTGATTTATTTGTATTATTCAAGAAAATAAAGAATTATTCTAGTTTGCACACATTTTTTTTTATTTCTACAAACTATTTAAAAAAAAATTAAAATTTAAGTGCTGGCAAACGCGGAAGATTTTTAAATGAGTAAACCAAGATCAATTCAGTTTGAAGTGAACATTACTAAACCCCTGCAAAATCATCATCACTTGCCAGTGTGACAGGTTTCAAACTCACCCCAAATCAAGAAACGTCAAAAATCTGTTTGACAATTATTTGATTGGTTCTGTATAGCAGAGATAGCCCTCTTGTTTATGAAAGAGAGCCGTCTTTCAATAACGAAGTTTAATTTATATACTGAATTCAGATAAAAGTAGCTACTTTTTTGCGGGATTGCCGGTTGGTTTTCAAACATGGAGATGTCAGTTAGGGTAAATCAAATTTCCCTAGCAATTTCTAAAAATTATTAAGAAAATTAACTGATTCATTTGTATTATTCAAGGAAACAAAAAATTATTCAAGTTTGCACACATATTTTGTTACTTTTAGGTCAAATTATTGAAAATAAAAATATTAAAATTGAAGTGTTGGCAAACGCGGAAGATTTTTAAATGAGTTCGCTAAGATCAGTTCAGTTTGAAGTGAACATTACTAAACCCCTGCAAAATCATCATCACTTGCCAGGATGACAGGTTTCAAACTCACCCCGAATCAAGAAACGTCAAAAACAAAAATGTTTGACAATTATTTGACTAGTTTTGTATATCAGAGATGTCGCACTTGTTTTTTAAACAGGGCCGGCCTTCGATAACGAAGTTTTATGTATACCTATGTTTCGAATCTGGCGATAGCTATTTCAACTAAAACCTTTTGAGCAAGACACTTGAAATTTGGTAGGTTTATATGGCGTTCTGGTGAAGAGTACATTACAATTATATGTTTTTTATTACAAAGATATCAAAATGGCGGTTATTTTTATATATAAACCAACTTGCCTTAATCTCCCAAGTAACATTTCTTTATTTATAGCAGAAGCTAAAAGGTTGCCAGCGCCTTTCCTTAAAACCATTAGTTTCAATGTTTGGTCGCTAGCACGTTCCCATTACCCTTATATACCCCTTAGACCTCCTAAATGGGACTCCCCAATTGGTGGTGGCAACCTATGTATTAAACTCATTATAAAACCATAAGAAATAAACGCTAGCTTCGCCCTCTAGCGGTTCCACCAGTATAGAAGCTTTTAGAGCCTAAAGCTATTATGCTAGGTTCTAAAAGCAACTCAGAAACGTCCTATATCCTGTTATAAAACTAGATTTGGTAATTTGGTATCCTGGGAATTCTGTTGAATACCATAATACCTTTAGAGCAAAGAATTTTTCCTATAAAAGCTTTAGCGATATTTTAGATTCACAATGGCTATATAAAATAATTTAGGTCATAAAATTGCCAAAAATGTCAGAGTCCCAAAATTATTGTATCACATAAAAATATACCTATATATGAGGAGTTTGTCGTTTTGTGGATCATCAAATTGCCTGCCAGACTTATTTTTCTGATAAAATCGTATCTGAAAAGCTCTCAAAACAAGCGCGCCAGCTCACAAATGCTTTTTAATAGTTTTTTGATAACTGAATAACAAATATTTAAAATAAAAAAAAATAATTTACACTATTCACCATTAAAAAAGTCTGTTTGGTTTACATAAATCAAAATTAAAGTAAAATTATTGTTAAAAAACACTGCTAAAACGACTAGATAAATATTTTCTGTTTACAATATTTTTAAAATAATTCTATATACGCCATTATCGTTTTATAGTGGTCACTTGGGTTTATTTGTTACTCTATCGCAACAAGGATTTTTGAGTGCGCTTATGAAACCAATAAAAAAGAGAAGGTAAACATAGTGAACATAACCTCACTTAAATTTTTTGTATTTGTTTTTTAAAGTGTGTTAAATTTAAATGTTTTTTATCGTGCAATTTGCACACAATCAGGAGGGCCAGTGCAATGATATCCGTTGTGCCTGCAGGTTGGAGGGAAACCTCTTATATTGGCCGTTTAAACAGGCCTTATCTAGGCTTGGGTGCCCTACCCAGGAGAATAATAAATAATCAATCTTGCAATAGGTAGGTACCAATCTGTACTAGTACTAGTAAAAACTAAAATACGACAGTATTTATTTACTTCTGTTAGAACCCTTAAAGAAACAAAGTTTTATATGACCGCCTATTTAAATAATATTTAATATGCAGCTATGGGTAACCATAAATACAAAATAATTAAGTTTACCTTTAAGCCTTCCTTTTAAAACCTGTTTAAAATGCCTAAAAGTAATGGCAAAAACCAAAAGTCTAAAGTTTATATTTACCACTCTTAAAAACCTTAAGGAAACTAGGTTCTATATGGCCGCCTATATAATCATATTTACTATTAAACCACTGGTAACTACAAAAACAAAAGGATATAAGGTAACCTTTTAGCTCTATTATAAAACACTTTTGTTATGACCTAAAGTAATGAAAAAAACTAAAAGACCAAAGTTTATATTTATTTCTTTTGAAAAACTTTAGGTAAAAGGGTTTTATAAGACCATCTTTATAAATCAGAAATCAATAAAACCAAAAGTATCTAAAAGGAACAGAAGAACACTTTTTGGTTGTATAACACCTCTTTAGGTAATTGGCAATATAAATTACCTTTTTGTAACCAAATTGATCCTAAAAGCCATGACAGCACCCTCTAAATAACCTTGGAACCAAATTAATAAAACCTTGAGTGGTAATAATGTTACTTGGGCTTGAATTCCGATTTATGAATCGATATGTATCAAATTCGGAACTTCGATCAAAATTTTAAAAAAATTAACAACAATGTTGATCTCTTATTTATAAATCAATTTAGTTTAAATTTAAAACTACGTAGGGCTTACGGTTAAAAAAATATATTATGGGCAAAATTCGATTATTGTTATTTAGGTATTTGTAGCAAGATACATAAAAACGAGTAGACATTTCTTGGGTTCGATTTTCGTGACGTCTTTTAATATCAAAACCACAAAAGGCCTTGTATTTTTTTAGCTACAAAGGGATTTTTAAAAGTCTGCAAGTGGCCTATAACTTTTTTATTTATAAAAATTTCATTTTTCTTTTTTATAGAATTTTTAATAAAGATTCATCTGTAGAAGTAAATTTCATCGGCCCCTTTAAGCACTTGAGCTTTTACATTATGTTAGAAAATTTCTTATGAATGACCCTCATTTTATTTATAAAAATTCTTTTAAAATAGCATCACTCAATATTAAATTATTTTTGGGGAGTTCGTGTTTGACCGTTAAAGCGAACGCATGTTATCAATTACCAGCTATAAATCTTCTTTAAATTTTACATATCAATTACAGAAGTAAGAAATAGAAAGTGCAGTCTAATTTTAATATTGGTTTGTAGTATGCTGATGTATTTTTCGTTTAATTTAAAACCTAAAAAGTGAAAAATCCTGATAATTATATACACAACTGAATCCAGTAAGTACAAAAAAATACCAAAACAGTAGATAAGATGTCTCCAACGTGTTCCGTGAGCCGATCTGCCGTGCAAAGCAGAAACCCAGTAACTCGACTTACTCGAAAATGAGATTTGTATATCATTGAAATCTCCGTTAAAACGGCGCCAGCCAGTTTTTCTAGAATGTGGCTATCTTGAAAAACAAGGAAGTTATAAGACTTACTTGGTTATCTTTTGGTCAATGTTTTCAAAGAAAAATATATTTTTCCAAACCAAAACGTTAGTAAGTCACTATTAAAACACAAAAATCCAGCATAATGACCTGCCTGTATTTCTACTGATAAAAAATACCAGACTAAAATAGAGCAAGAGCACTTCAGATGTTCTAAAAATCAACGGTTTCAATTTAAGAAAAAAGTAACTAAAATTACTTCCGAATTACGTTTTCTCTTAAATTAGCAAATCTATTTATTTTATACGGGTTTTAAAAAGATACAGTAGAAAAATCATGTAAGTCTAAATAATCGACTTTGTGCGGTTCTTACTGCCACTGAAGAAACAAGTAAGTCGACTTGCGTTTTAACCCTTCCCAAAGGATTTATCAAAAGGCGCGAAAGTTTGGTCTTTTGAATGGTGCAAATTTTGGCGTTTTTCTACAAATAATCACATCACTGTAACACCGCGGTTAGGGGTGCTTTAGTCGAGCGGTATATTTATACAACTTGTCCCTTTTAACGTTTAAATTAAATTTATTTGGAGGTAGGCGTTCTAGCTGCACATAGCTACAATAAAAGCCGCACACATAACAATTCCGTAAACATATCAGTAAATTTGTTCCAATAGTCTTAATCTCATTATAGTTATTTACCTAACAAGTGCTGAATGTGACCCTTTTCCGCACGAACGGCAGTTACACGAACGACGCGAAGCGGAGTTCGGAAAGGCCGTTAAGGGCGGAAAAGACACTTTCCGCGCGTGTTAGGTACAATATTTTTCCTACTTGCGTAAAAAACTTCTCCCTACATAATGTATTTTGTATTTTTATTGACAAATTATGTTTTCGTTTTAGTTTTAAAATTCAAGTTCATTACTATAATTATTTTATTACGCTTTTGAAGATTGGTTAAAAGCAAAGAACACTTCATCGCTAAAAGAAGAGGTATTTTTGGCCTATTTTTCTTATTTGTCAAAGAGTTTCGTGCCTAGCACGTTATGGTCAAAATTTTCAATGCTTAAAATGTGTATAAGACTACGAAAAAATAAAGATATTGGGCGATATTATAACTTAATATCATTTATTAAACGAAAAAATGTCGGTTTTAAACCAAAAAAGTCTCAAGTACTGCAAAAAAATGAGACCGATAAATTTTTGAAAGACGCTCCCGATGAGATTTATTTAATGAACAAGGTGGCCACAATATTCGGCATTGCAGGAGCCTGCCGAAGAGCGGAGTTAGCGAATTTACAAGTATCCGACATCAAAGAGAAAGGCGACATCCTGGTGGTAACAATTTCAAACACTAAGAACCATACTTCAAGGAGTTTTGTGGTCTGCGATCCCAACAAAGACGATATAAGCTATATCAACATCTACAAAAAATACAAAAATTTGCGACCACCTGACACACCGCACCAACGGTTCTTTGTTTCCTACCATACCGGTAAATGCTCGAAGCAAGTGGTTGGTATAAACACATTTGGCAAGATCCCCGGTAACATCGCAGGGTTTCTTTAGCTGCCAAATCCGGAAACTTATACGGGCCATTGTTTCCGACGATCTTCTGCCACAATGTTGGCCAATGCCGGAGCAAATATAACCAATTTGAAGCGACATGGTGGGTGGAAGAGTGCGTCAGTAGCCGAATCCTATGTGGAAAAATCCGAGGAAAACAAGAAAAAAATTGCAACGCAAATTTTGCAGAAAAAAAGTGACACAAATCAGGAGACAGGAGTCCAGAACCAACCATCCACCTCAGTACTACCCTCCACCTCAGAACTACCATCCACCATAGCACTTCGATCCACATCAGTGCAAAGAAGCACGAATGCAGAAGCAACGACAGTGTTTCCATCAATGACGACGACTAATACATCGATACAATCTGAAAACCTAACAAAAGTGGCGGCGTCAGCATTAACATTACAAAATGCGACGCATTGCACGTTTAATTTTCACATTATGCGTTAAACTTTTTTAATTTTTCGAGTAGTTTTTAGTTTTTTTTCACTGTTTTCGTTACAAATAAAAATATAAAACAAAAAAAAGTCTAAATTTACTTTAATATGCAAAGCGTGCGTAAAAGTATTTTTTACGCACGGCGTGCGGAAAGTTCAACTTTCCGCACGCAAATTCGTGCGTAAAAGTGCACTTTTACGCACGCAAGTAGGAAAAATACTAAATGCACTATCAAACGTTCAAAATCAATCTCCCTCTTTAGTATAATTACTAATGCGTTATACATTAATTCTTATTTTCGTATTAAAGTCTAATTTAAATGTCTACGACAATTAAAATAAAACATTATATTTTCCTTTAACTACAATATTCAAATAGTTTTAACTTACGAATCACTATAGTATATATTTTATTATAGGCAACTTATACAACTATAAAGAAATCAAAACCAGTGCCTCAGGTTTGTCACCTTTCGCGCTTTTGATTTCTGTTACTCGCAGTACTTTTTTAATCATTAATTCATTCAGTGGCGTGCAATTTACTAAGATTAATGTCAATTTGACATTGGCAGGTTAGTGAAACGACCTAAAGGTGAGCTCTACAGGGAAAAAAATTATATCTAATCTAGAAAACGTATTTCCTCGATAATATTATCTCCTCTCAAGGTTACGCAAACGTCTGCTTTCCAATATTTTTCTCGATATCTAAATTTGATTCAGTACTTTAGAACAAAAAACTTATTTTCAAATTAATTGTTTGAGTTTTATTATTTGGTATTATGATTTACCTGAAAAAAATCATTCTTAAAATTAAACAAAGAATTACCGACACTAAAAAAAACTTCAAACAAGAAGTTTCTTTCCTTGAATAAAAACCATTATTGCCTCAGTCAAAAAGCTATATTTTATTGATATTAGAAACAAATACAATAAGAATTTTAACAAACTTAATAATAATTTTCTTAAATCAAAACAAGTATTTTTCCTGTCTATCTTCTGTGTTATTGTCATTGGCTTTAAATAAATGACAATAAATAATTCCGTATTTAATGCCGTCAGAATTGTTTTTGGGTTGTTATAGACACAGGCATCACAAATATATTAGTAGCATCTTTTATCTGGTACTGGATGGTGGTAATAGATTTTAAACATACATTCATATTTTTAAGCCTGGGGTTATCTTTACGCATGCATACTACAATTATTATAAAATTTTTATAAATGATTTTTGGTCCTAGCATAACATCAAAAAGTTTGCATTATTTTAAGTATTTGTTATCATATATATTAAAAAAAGTTATTCACAAAACTCGTTAAAAATCTGCTCTGGCTTGACTTATAGAGCTTCACTTTAGTGCAAATGTCAAATTGACAGATCATATTGTTAAACTTTTTGTTTTAAAGAAGTTAGGTTGAACTGAATGAATAAATTATTAAAAAAGTACTGTGAGCAAAAAAAAAGTTTTACAGCGTTTTGTAGAAAACTTGAACAACCGATTTTTAACAAATAAACATATTTTGGTTTCTTTGGGAATTTTCCAAAAGATAGGAAAAAGCAAGAAAATATCCATCGTTTTTTTGTTGTTTATAATTAATTCTGTAAACCATCGTTTTTTGAATAAATATTTTTTAATAATTTTTATGTTTCAAACGCCACTGAATGTAACGAACTGTTAATAGGTCCAATTTTTTAGTTTGGATATTAAGCTATACTTGTGACCTAACGGTTTGATATATAAGAAATAATAATAAAAAAAGCCAGAAATGACTGGAAATAGTTTTTGTGAAAAATGCACTAGAGCTAAAAGCTGAATTTTTGAACCCCTGTATCTTAAAAACCATAGGTCGCAGGATGATAGGGCAATGATAGCTATTTATCAGGGCATCAAGATCTATCACAACAATCAAAAGCCACCGCCCATAAGCTCCGGACCGGGCTGGATCCTTTGTAATCATTGAGTTATCTTGGAGGTGATGTCTTGGCATTATTTTAAAAAAAGCTTGTGACATACCTTATTTTTAAAAACATAATAAACTGTATTTTACCCGTAGTAACATGACTTAACTTTTTAACTTCTTGTAATAAATATAAATGCCTTTAAAGCATGTGGACTTACTTTTTTTTACTTTTGAAAAAGTGACTTACCGGGTCATATGATTTGTACAAATTAAGAAAACGGGTTAATTTCCGCTGACCAGGTAAGTGTTTTTAATCATATATTTCCTTTCTATTTTGAATTTCGCAGATTTAATTTAGGTTGGGTAATAAAAGTACCCCAGCACAAGAGCATATCCCAAAACTATGTGTCTGTCGTTCTAATAAAAAAGTTGGCCTCTAACTGTTGAGCGCATGGGAAGTAACCCCAATTCCTCTAAAATACAACCAATTCGTGTAGTTATGAGTAGTCGCGAAGAAGTTTTAAATGTGCTAAAGAACAAGGACAAAATCTGTAAAACTAAGTTTCCCGGTATAAAATAAAACTCAGATCAAACGCCAAATCAACTTAAACTGCTAAATGAACTTAACTTTCCAGTTTTGCTTACCTATAAAACTAAAATTAATTCAAAAACCAGTAGACTCCAACTCAAAATTATTATACTAAACTGAAGTGGAATCAAAGCGAAGTGAACCCTTATTTTAACAAATTGAAATATTCCACGGATTGCGTATATCGTAATGAAAATCTAAACGAGGCTTCTAAAATATTACTTAACGCAATGCAAAGGGCCGCCAACGACTCTGGCATGGTTAAAACTGTGAGACCCTCTCAGCCATGGTTCGATGGTGAATGCAGATTTCTTTAGGATGTGCTAAAAACAAATTTAACGTAACAAAAAAAAAACAATTTTCAGGGCGCTTCAAAAACTGAATATTTGCTATGAAAAAAGAGGTACAAAAATCTTACAAAGCAAAAACAGAAAAACTATTTTAGGAACGTCAGTGAAACTTTGTGTAACTCTAAAGATCAAGCGGTTTAAGGGCTCAAAAAATCTCACATCTCTAGACATCCTTCACTGGGAAAACTTTTATGAATCTTTAGATGGGAGCAACTTAATACTGGACAACTCTATTTATTTGGGAACATACAACCCTGCATTGGACTGTGACATAACTTTTAGCGAACTAAAAGCGGCGCTTTCAAAATGCAAGAACGGTAAGGCATCTGGCTGCGATGGTTTATCGTATGAATTTTTCAAGGGCTTACCAGAAAAGGCTATAGTTTTAACTATGTTGCACAAGACAGGACCCCGCGATGTACCCGATAATTATCGTGGTATTGCTCTTATCAATTGTATTACCAAAATCTTTACACAAATTTTAAACAATAGACTTGAAAGTTGGGCAGAGTCTGAGTCGGCTGTCCCAGAGTGTCAGGCGGGATTTCGTAGGGGCAGGGGATGCATGGATAACATTTTTACACTTTATTCTGTAATTCATCTTCAGCTGAGGCTCAAAGGTAGGAAAGTATTCATTGGGTTTGTAGATTTTAAAAGGGCATTTGACTCTGTACAGCACCCACTTTTGTGGCAGAAACTTTTTTCATCTGGTGTCAGTCCTCGACTCATACGCACAATTCAAAATATGTATTCTAGCGCATCATTTAGAGTGAGAGTAGTGTTCTGCAGGGCGAATGCCTAAGTCCCTTGCTTTTCTCTCTATTTTTAGCAGCTATCGAAGCATTCTTTTTAAGCAAAGGCCACCGTGGTGTCAGTATAAATAACATGTGCCGTATTTTGCTGCTGGTCCTAGTAGCCGACTCGGAGATTGAACTTGCTCGCATGCTGAAAACTCTGGAGGAATATACTCAGACGAATGCCCTTACAGTCAATGTACCAAAAACCAAAATTGTAATTTTTACAAAAGCAACCAATCTACGACTCTGGTCGTTTCCTTTATAATGGCGAACAAATCGAGGTTGTTAAAAATTTTACCTATCTTGGCATTAAGTTTTCTTTTTTATTACTGTTTAGAAGTATGGATGACTATGCAGTGACAAAAGCAAAACAATCGCGCCGTTATGAGTCTGATGACTCGTGCAAAAGTTACCTCGTGGGATGTGAAATTAAAGCTCTTTAACTCGATTGTTGTCAACTTTATAATGTATTGCGCACCAATTTGGGGCGTTCGGTACACCGACGAACTTAAGAGGGTCCAGGTTGGTTTTTTCAAAAGGTTATTATCACTACCAAAAAGCACACCTGATGTTTCCATCCGGCTTGAAACAGGTAGTGTCAAACTGGAGCTCACAGTTTTTAAAATTTGCCTAGGCTGGTTGGAAAATTTATTTAAAATGACTGCAGATAGATACCCAAAAATTTGTTTTTTGCGTCTTTTGCAACTCCACCAAAATGCTGATTCTAGGTATAACTGGGTTTCCCAACTAAAATCCATGTTTGCAAATATTAACTCTTTGGACATATGGGATTCGTTGAACTTTCAAGTGTTAAAACACAATAGAGAAAGGCTGATAACTCGATATCAGTCATTCGTTTACGAAAAAGACGTTTAAGTATTAAACGAATCTAGATACTCTGACTATTACAAATTCTTTGAAATCAACATGTGTTAACTCCAAGCTGTTATCTGCGATATGCGTTACCCATGTAAGCCATCAAAATTTTTGCTCAACTTCGACTTTCATCTAAATTTTCTCTTAAGCCCTACGACTTTCTGGTGCGTGCCCGCGCACGCGTCACATGAATGTGATAACATTTCATATTGAGATCATGTGACGCGTGAGCGGGCTCCCACGAGAAAGTCGTAGGTGGGAATTAGGTGTTAGACTTATTTATAATGGTATTCTTTATAAAATAAACCAAAACGAGCTATGTACTGTCTGCAATATGCAAACAAATGAAACGTTTTACCATGTTCTTGTTGAATGTCCGTTGTACGAGTTCCTCCGCTACCCTGCAATTAGAGCCTTCCAAACGGAGCCAGACAGACTCCTTAACCTGATGGAGGCTAACACTGAAAAACACAATATATTTCGTCTTGTTAATCTTTTAATAACGTTAGTAAAAATACGTTTACACCTTTTAGGTGATTTCTAAATGTAACTTAAGATTTCAAATTGCTGCCTCCATCAGACAATACAAAATTATTTTGGTTGTTTATATTTAAATTTGGCTTTTTCTTTTAACCTTTTTCTTTACTTATAATTTTTTTTCTTATTTAAACTTTTTTTGTGATTAAAATTTTGCAACTTTAAGCTATATTTTACTAACCACGAAAATTTTGTTGTTAATAACCAATTAGCTGTAAGTACTTACCTTTATATGTTATTAAAACTGTACCCTTATTATATGTATTTTGTACATTAGAAACAATAAATTAAATAAATAAATAAAAATTATTTTATTGCTTTTTTTTAATTTGTTTATTTTAAAATATTTGAAACCTATTTGTTTAAAACTTGTAGACAATGACTGAGTAGAAACAAAATTTCGGACTTCTAAATCTAATAAAATCAATAAAGACGATAAATTATATAAAATAAAAAATATAAGAAAATGCAAAGAATATAAAAAAATAAAGGAGTCATTTTATAAAGCAATACTGATTTTATGAATATCTCAAAAACTAAAAGTGACAGATAAAATTTAGTTTGATAGGTTGATTTTATATAAAAATAACTATGAAAGACAATTCTACACCAAAATGAAATTTTTATAAATAAAAGGTTATAGGAAAATGCCCTCGTAGCTGAAAAACTACGAGGTCTATCAAGAAGCGGTTTTAATATTTGAAAACGTCTCGAAAATCGATCCCAGGACATTGTTTTTAACTTTATCGGCTAGAAATACCTATATATATATTTATATTTATCGGTTTCACAACGTTCTACGTCTTCCGATACCCAATCTCCACTCGTTTCTGTTTGCCCATAATTCATCATCTAGGCCTCTTATTCTTATTTAACTGTCTATTCCTTCTCTCCAGCTTCTCCTTGGCCGTCCTCGTTTTCTTCGGCCAGTTGGTTTCCATTGTAGTATTTGTTTAGGTAGTCTTTCATCATTCATTCTTTCTACATGTCCGTACCACACCAGTTGTTTTGTTCTTATATCATCCACTACAGTACGTTCACCCACTGTCATAATTTCTCTTATTCTTTGATTTGTAACTCTTTCTCTTTTTGATTTCCCTGCTGCTCTTCTCCAATAGTCCATCTCCGTAGCGGAAAGCATTTTTTCTGTTCTATCCTTAATTGGCCATACTTCTGAGCCGTAGGTAATAATACTTTTTACAATGGTGTTATATATAAGCTTTTTGTTATGTTTTGACATACTTTGGTCCCAAATTATTCCATTTAATAAAATTATTGCTTTTCTTCCTTGTACGTTACGATCTTTTATAGCTTTGTCTAGTGTTCCGTTAGCTGTAATTTTTAGACCTAAGTATTTATACTCATCGCAGGATTGAATTCGCTGCCCGGTATTTAAGATTAGAGCCTGTTTCATTCTACCGATACACATATACTCTGTCTTATTGAGATTAACCCCTAGTCCCCACTTATTGTACTCTTCTATTAGTTTTCGTGTCATATATTCGAGGTCGTCATAATCCTGAGCCACTACTATCTGATCATCGGCGAAACATAAAGTATACAAGGTGGTTTCGTCCAACGGAATCCCCATGTTTTGGCATTTTCTCTTCCACACTTTAAGGACTTGTTCCAAGTATATCTTGAAGAGCGTAGGCGAGATACAGCAACCTTGTTTAAGACCTTTATTTACTTGAAAGCCTTTGGTTAGTTAAAAAATACCTAAAAGCCTCAAAAACCAACGAACCCACCCTGTATGTACCAAATTCGGAACTTAAAGTGTTTAATGAAACTGATGTTTAACTTAAACTTTAAAAACCATTGGAGATAATTCTATTTTTAAACTTATTTGCTTCAAACTGAAAATCTCGCAGTGCAAAAGGTCACATAATACAATTTTTTGAAAAACTTAAAAAATCAAAATGAGGAACTTTCCCATTTATAAACCGGTTATTGATATAAAATTCTGGAACATTGGAGTGTTTGATTTCTGTATGAAGATTTTTTGACGTGGCTGATTTTTATTTTTGACTTAAACTGAAAAGAATCAACATGACAAGACGATCCAAAATGGCGGTCTATCTTATTTTTTTACGAAAATTTATTTCCCTTAAAAGGTACTACTACTTTAGGCTTTTAGAATTTTACTAAAAACAAAGATCATAACAAGGGCACACACACCTGACTTTTAACAGATAAAAGCACAGCGCGCACACAATAAAGACTTGCTACCCCAAAAAATTTTCCTTAAGATTCATAGTGCCTAGTGATTCCTAGATATTCAGGTATTTCCCAGTTATTTTCAGAGGATTCACAGCGATTTTCATAAATTTTCAAATCGCGAGTTTCCCCTCAAATGACTAGTTAAAAAAAAATATTTTCAAGCAACCAAAATAAGTATTTTAAATGCGCCCCACAATTTCATTTTAGTCTGTGAAAAGCGAGGGGTCATCAGCTTTCAACAGTACTGTACAAATTTCACAACAGGACCCGACAGTGCCACGACAGGACCCAACAGTACTCGACAGTACACGACAGTACCCAACAGTACTCAACAGGACCCAACAGTACTCGACAGTACACGACAGTACCCAACAGTACTCAACAGGACCCAACAGTACACGACAGGACCCAACAGTACTCGACAGTACACGACAGTACCCAACAGGACCCAACAGTATTCGACAGTACACGACAGGACCCAACAGTACACGACAGTACTCAACAGGACCCAACAGTACTCGACAGTACACGACAGGACCCAACAGTACACGACAGTACTCAACAGGACCCGACAGTCCCCAACAGTACACGACAGTACTCGACAGGACCGAACAGGACCCAACAGGACCACGACAGTACCTGACAGGACCCAACAGGACTGAATTATTTTGGTCACAACGAGGCGTAACGAGGTCATAAAAACTTTTTTGATGCTATAAAAATATAAAAATAAACGGACTTTTTTTGTCCATACCAATAAAAATTTATTTTTGATAAAAGTTCAATAAAAGAGGGACGAAGAGGGATCAATTCCCTCGCAAAATACTCGATAAAGTATATTCAACTCGGTATTCAAAGTATTTTTTAGGGACACAAAGAAGTGCAAAGAAGACAAAAATACGCAAAAATATTTTACAATACCCTCGGTAATTGCACTATTAGTCTATGCTTAAGTTTAGATCTTGTAAGGACCTACCCAGATTTTTAATTGTTTTTATATTCGATTGGATTTTTTTTAAATATTACTGACGCAATCGAGATGTAGTTCAAAAAGATATTCTATATAAGCTTATATATATATATTTATCGGTTTCACAACGTTCTACGTCTTCCGATACCCAATCTCCACTCGTTTCTGTTTGCCCATAATTCATCATCTAGGCCTCTTATTCTTATTTCACTATCTATTCCTTCTCTCCAGCTTCTCCTTGGTCTTCCTCGTTTTCTTCGGCCAGTTGGTTTCCATTGTAATATTTGTTTAGGTAGTCTTCCATCATCCATTCTTTGTACATGTCCGTACCACACCAGTTGTTTTGTTCTTATATCATCCACTAGAGTACGTTCACCCACTGTCATAATTTCTCTTATTCTTTGATTGGTAACTCTTTCTCTTTTTGATTTCCCTGCTGCTCTTCTCCGATAGTCCATCTCCGTAGCGGAAAGCATTTTTTCTGTTCTATCTTTGATTGGCCATACTTCTGAGCCGTATGTAATAACACTTTTTACAATGGTGTTATATATAAGCTTTTTGTTATGTTTTGATATACTTTGGTCCCAAATTATTCCATTTAATAAAGTTATTGCTTTTCTTCCTTGTACGTTTCTATCTTTTATAGCTTTGTCTAGTGTTCCGTCAGCTGTAATTTTTAGACCCAAGTATTTATACTCATCACAGGACTGAATTCGCTGCCCAGTATTTAAGATTAGATCCTGTTTCGTTCCACCAATACACATATACTCTGTCTTATTGATATTAACCTCTAGTCCCCACTTATTGTACTCTTCTATTAGTTTTCGTGTGATATATTCGAGGTCGTCATAATCCTGAGCCACCACTATCTGATCATCGGCGAAACATAAAGTATACAAGGTGGTTTCATTCAACGGAATTCCCATGTTTTGGCATTTTCTCTTCCAGACTTTAAGGACCTGTTCCAAATATATCTTAAAGAGCGTAGGCGAGATACAGCAACCTTGTTTAAGACCTTTATTTACTTGAAAGCCTTTGGTTAGTTTTGCTTTTATTTTAACTTTTGCCTTACTATTGCGGTATAACTCTTTGATGGCCTTAATTAGTTGTACGCTTATGTTTGTCTTTTCCAACGCTTTCCAAAGTAGATTTAGTGGTATACTGTCATATGCCTTCTGCAAATCTACGTAAAGCAGATGGAGCTCTTGTCCGTATGCCATTTTCTTTTCAATAACTTGGGTTATACAAAAGAGATGATCTGAAGTCGATCTACCCGCCCTGAAACCAGCTTGTTCTTCTGCCTCCATATCTTTATATTCGCTCTCCACTTTATTTCTTATTATTTTGCCATATATTCTGCTTAGCGTACTAGTTACAGATATACCTCTATAATTGGCACATATATCTTTCCTTCCTTTTTTGTGTATTGTGGATATATATGACGTTTTCCACTCAGTTGGTACTACAGCTCCATTTAAATATCTTTGGAAAAGATTCCGTAATCTACAAAACAATTCTTCAGTGCCATATTTAATAAGTTCAGATGGGATATTTCCGGGTCCGGCAGATTTACCGCTTTTTAAGGTTTTGCACACGTTTTTGACCTCAGATATTGTGAGGGGTACTGGAGATCCCATCGTTCTAATGATATTGTCTCTTTCGTCTTCCTTGAATTCTGCTCTATCTTCAGTTAAAAGTTTTTTAAAATGCTCATCCCATTCTTTGTCTGGTATTGGTGAAATAATATCTCTGCATGTTTCTTTTTTGATCGATCTTATAGTTTTCCAGCTTTCGGTACTTCTCCTACCTCCTAAGTAAGAATCTATTTTCTGGCACTTTTGCATCCATGATTGATTCTTCTTATCACTGATCATTCTTCTCACCTTTGATTGCGCGATTTTGTATTCTTCTCTGCTTCTATCTGTCTTTTGGGATAAGTACGTGTGATATAATTTCCTTTTTTCCTCTATTTCACTTTCAATCTCAGCATCCCACCAGTATGGTTTTGTTCTTTTAGGAGTTTTTTCCACTAATCATAGTGCTTCTTTTGCATCTTGATGGATGCTTAATGTGATACATTCGTATTCCTCATCTGGGGTTTCACCTGAACTTGAATTAAGTTTTTCGTTCAGTCTCTTTTTGTATAAGTTTTTTACACTGTCATGTTCTAGGCTTAGTAGATTATATTGACAGTGATCAATTTCCTCATTCACTGTATCATCAAGATTTTGTTGATGGAGGCTTCGGCCTTGATAAGGAAAGAGAATTTTGGTCTCCAGAAAATAGTGATCACTTCCGCATGTTGATCTACGCTTTGTTCTGACATCTTGAATTTTTAGTTTTGTCTTTTGTTTAGTGATAAGATAATCAATGACGGATTTCAGGTTTTGTGAGGGTTTGGTCCAGGTATATTTATGTATTTTCTTATGTTGGAAAAAACCGTTTTGGATTTTTAGGTCTAATTGCTCACATACTGTGATAAGCCGGTTATATAAGCTTATAGATAGCATAAAGTGTGGAGTGTTTGACTCATGATCCGCAGGTCATGGGTTCGAGGCCCACACCTAGGAATTTTTTTTTCTTTTAAACAACTTTAATTAAAATTTATTAATTACTACTAGGTAGTTTTGGTTTAACAGCAGTGTATATTTAGTATATTTTAAAGAATTTTGTTTTTGTATTGGGACCGATTAAAGATTAGCGCTTGAAAAGCAAACGATTTCAAATAGGTTAGGATAGGTTTCCGATCAATTGACCAAGGTTAGGTTTGGTTTCGGTTTAGTTTAACAACGATTTCTACCTCCCAAAACGAGGACAGGAAAGTTTTAATTTTAAAAATTTCGCCTTTTATCTAGTATTCTCATTTTGAAATTCCCGCAGAGACAGTTTTACATTGGGATCGTTTGGTTTTCAACGCCTGCTGATTAAAGTGTATCCACCGTTGCCAATTTTTGTATAATTTCCATTTTTTGTTTTATTAATATGTTTTTTAATTTTAATAAACAAAAGTTAAAAAAGATCAATGGAGGCATTTTGGGTCAGTTAAAATAACAAAAAAATTTGATAGTTGTTATATCGTTATTTTTAATACGAATAAGGTTAATTCTAATGCAAATAAAGTGCAGAGAGATTTTGAGACATTGTATAAATATTCATGACCACCACGTAAGCAACCCGTATTAATTAGTCATTAGCAAATTTTAATTTAAAGTTGTTTGAAAAAAAAAAGTTTTATGTGAGAATCGAACTCATGGCCTTTGAATCTTCAGTTGAGCGTGCAACACCTTATACTATCCATACATACACTCAGATTTATTTAGAATTGCATCCCGACTACTTCAGTAATATTATGAAAAAAAAAAACAGTTTTTGAAAGATAAAAAAAAAGTTAAAAACTGGGTAGGTCCTTACCAGATCTTAATAGTGTAATTACAATTACTCAATATAGTATAAATAAAATCATAATTTCCACCTTCAAGTCGATTTTCGCTCCGCCAGCTTTGCACCCCACAGACCGCCACTGCTTTTGCACCAAAACGACCTTTTTATGTCTCTAATTATTAAAATTTTATTTTTTCCATACAGAACACGACAGTACTTAACAGTACTCTACAGGACCCAACAGGACACGACAGTACTTGACAGGACCCAACAGAACACGACAGTACTTAACAGTAATCTACAGGACCCAACAGGACACGACAGTACTTGACAGGACCCAACAGGGCTCAACAGTACACGACAGGACCCAACAGGACTCAACAGTACTCAACAGGACCCAACAGTACTCAACAGGACCCAACAGTACTCGACAGGGCCAACAGTACTCGACAGGACTCAACAGTACCTGACAGGACCCAACAGTACTCGACAGGACCCGACAGTACTCAACAGGACCAAACAGTACTCAACAGGACTCAATAGTACTCAACAGGACCCGACAGGACCCAACAGTACTCGACAGGACCCAACAGTACCCAACAGGACCCAACAGTACTCGACAGTACACGACAGGACCCAACAGGACCCAACAGTACTCAACAGGACCCAACAGTACGCGACAGAACCCGACAGGACCCAACAGTACACAACAGTTCTCGACAGGACCCGACAGGACCCAACAGTACCCAACAGGACCCAACAGTACTCGACAGTACACGACAGGACCCAACAGGACTCGACAGTACTCAACAGGACCCAACAGTACTCAACAGTACTCGACAGGACCCAACAGTACCCAACAGGACCCAACAGTACTCGACAGTACACGACAGGACCCAACAGTACTCAACAGGACCCAACAGTACGCGACAGGACCCGACAGGACTCAACAGTACTCAACAGTACTCGACAGGACCCGACAGGACCCAACAGTACCCAACAGGACCCAACAGTACTCGACAGTACACGACAGGACCCAACAGTACACGACAGTACTCAACAGGACCCGACAGGACCCAACAGTACACGACAGTACTCGATAGGACCCAACAGGACCCAACAGGACCACGACAGTACCTGACAGGACCCAACAGGACTGAATTATTTTGGTCATAACGAGGCGTAACGAGGTCATAAAAACTTTTTTGATGCTATAAAAATATAAAAATATGTTTCGTTCTCACTCAAATTAGTTTTATTTTTGAGTTACAATTTTATTTATTTTTGTTTTTACAATTTTGGGAATTTTACTGCGCTGCTGCGCCTTTAATAGTTTTTTTGTTTTTCTTTTTAATTAACTTAATACTATTTACAGGGTTCAAACCCTTCTAAATTAAAATTAGTACTAAGATATAAGTATTTACAATTATTTATATACAAATTACAACTTACTATTACGTGTGCATAATGAAAAAATACTTGCAATACAAATTTCAATTTACGCGATGGTCTTGACACCCTTTGTTCCGTTCCTTCAAATGAAATATTTTCCCACTTGACCCGCCTGTGTATTAAACATCCTTTTTACCTATATACGAAATGGATCAAGGTGAAATGCCGTCGACCTCTAAAAATCAGTATTCACAAATCTGCGAAAGCGAACAGTTAATGCGTTCCTGTGATACTCGTACAAATATTTACGCCCTTTTGAGGCAATTTTTTACAAGCTCGCGAGCGGGCGTGATTACAAACTACATTACTAACTCTTTTCCCTGTGAAAACCTCCGGAGTTGAAGTGAAGATCTACCACAAAACGTCGCCAAATTGGATTACCCTTGTAGCTCCTTTTTTGGTAAGTCAAGACCTCTTCATTTCGTCTTTTTTTACTTCATATTACTACAATAGAGATTTGGATACAATTTTGGACGCAACTTAGAAATACTGTGTTTATATTTAACATCAAAACCAGTTTGGGTAGTCAGATTGATCTAGGTATTTTACAGTCCAGTTTGGGACTGATTTTCCCCTGATTTTCAATCTCAAACAAGGATTTTACATGGTCCTTCGAGCCGGATCAGTCTGGTTTTCCAACCCCTTCTGAGTTGCCCTTAATTTTCGCAAATCTTTATTTTGTATTTTTTTTGCGATTTTTTTCATTACGCACAAACTTACGTTACAATTACGATTATTAGATTAGGTTATTACGATACATGATTACTAATGCTTTACTAGTGGTAGGTTTTAAAAACCGCCCTCTTACAATTTAAAAACCCAAGTTTTTAAAAAATTTGCACCCATTAGGGGCCCCGTATTCGCATTCAAATTTACGTTTTTTGCGGTCTTTTTGCCTTCTTTAAGTTTGTTTCGAGCGCGATTCCTTATCAGTTTTAATTTTTTGTCGCCTCTCGGTCGAACGCTCGTTTTTTCATACTTTTACAATCGATATAAAATAAATAAATTTATTATTTACAATTATTTACTATAATTCTTTGTAAATATACAATTGTTTTTTAATTTTATTAAAATGCCTACAATTACAAGCGAACAAAAAAGAGAGCGTGCCTTAGCATTGCGAGGCGCCGTTTTAGACCAGTTAAAATTGATCGAGGATGCTGCCAAAAAGGCAGAATCAAATGCAGTGTATCTGAATCGTTTCAGAGTTGCTTTTCGGAGTCTTGAGAAGTTGCGTAAGAGTTTTGACGGTCATCAGAATACTTTGATCGCGCTTATTGCTTCCGAAAAAGAGGAACTTAACATACAAAATGCCGTTGCGTACGATTTTTCAAACAGGCTCTTAGAGATTGAATCAATATTTTACACGTTAATTGAGGAACCCGAACAGAGCCAAAACTCTAACACTCAAGCGAATCAAACCGTTTTAAATGATACGGTCGTGCATTGCCACGAACACGAGCATCATTACAAGCCAAGGATGGATTTGCTTACTTTTTCGGGTGACCATCAAAAGTTTACTACTTTCATAGAGGTTTTCAATGCCTTAGTTCATACTAACAAATCTATGAGCCCCGTTGAAAAGTTTTCAACTTTACTTTCAGTTCTTTCCGGCACACCATACGCTTTGGTATCTCATTTGCCCTTGCAAAATAATAATTACGTCATCGCGTATCGAGCTTTGCTTGAAAGATACGATAATAGACGATTGCGTGCAGTTTCGTATTGGAAAAAATTGGAAAATTTTCCGCCTATGACATACGAAAATGTACAAACTTTACGTTTATTAATGGATACTTTCCAAGAAAATTTACAAGCATTAATTACCATGGAATACGAGGTCGAAAAATGGGAATTTATTACTACAAATATGCTCTTAGACAGATTAGATCCTCATACGAGGAAAGTTTTTGAGCATCAGCATGCCTCGACAGACATGCCTACTTACGATTCCGTTAAAGATTTTATTCTTAAACAATGTACAGCCTTAGAGACCGTTTCTCTAAGTGCAAAAATTTGCAATACAGAAAAATCTAAGATTTCTTTTACGAATAAAAATTACAATACAAGAGGTTCGCATGCTGCGCCTCAGCAGAATAAAAAATCTGCTTTTTTTACAAATACAAATCATACAATGGAGACTGCTACTTCCCACAATACAAATACCTTTAAGAGTTCTACAAATACTACTTGTTATTACTGCTCAGAAAGTCACGTGATCTACCGGTGTCCCAAATTTTTGGCCAAAAGTCCTTACGAAAGATCGCAGATTGTGAAAAGTCATAACGCGTGTACCAATTGTTTGGCCAATTTTCACATTCAAACCCAATGTACTTCTAAAAAACGTTGTTTTAAATGTGGTTTCCCCCACCACACTCACTTGCATTTTGAACGTACTCCTGCGGAGAGTGTCCCTGCTATTACCTACAATCCGAACCCGAGTTCGGAAAATTCTTCGCATTCGTCGTCTAATTCGACTGGAGTAGTTGAGAATCGGACAGTCAATGTTAACATGGCGTTACATGATCACGCGGTTTTACTAAGCACCATTAGATTTAAAGTACAGGATCAATTTGGTCTTTGGCAAGAGGGTCGCGGAGTCCTAGACTCTGGGGCGCAGGCGTCATTTATTACAAAAGATTTTGCTAAAAAATTAAATTTACCCCGTTTCAGTACTTCACTGACGTTGCAGGGTCTAGATGGTATGTGTACTTCTTCTAAAGCGGGAGTCCGTTGTACAATTTCTACTTTAGATGACGTTAGAAAATATAATTTAGAGGTCATCATCCTTGAAAAAATTTGCGATAATATGCCTTTTTCTACCTTTTCATTAAAAGATTATCCTTACATTGCCAATTTAAAACTTGCAGACAAATACTGTTTTGAAAGTGGAAAAATCGATGCTATTTTTGGAGCTGATTTTTTCCCATTGATCCTTGAAAACGGCCGAATTTCTAACGGTCCGGATCAGCCCGTTTGTCTAAACACTACTTTTGGATGGGTGGTAATGGGAAAAATTAATTTACCAAATTCGAGGCACCAAATTATAAATACTTTTTTTACTAAAATGAGCGATTCTAGTATCGAAAATACTCTCAAGTTATTTTGGCAAACAGAAGAAGTACCAGAGGTAATTTTTAAAACTCCGGATCAAGAGTTTTGTGAAAATTTGTTCCTAAAAACTACCTCTAGACACCCGTCAGGAAAATACATAGTTGCGTTACCCTTTAAAATGATAGCCCCAGACTTTGGAAACACCCGAGATCTTGCGTTACGTAGATTTTATTCTTTAGAAAATCGACTTTTACGAGATAAAAAATTACATACTACATATTCGGACGTGCTAAAAGAATATTTAGAACTCGGCCATATGAGACCGGTTCCCCCTCCTACTTATTTACAAATAAATAATTATTTTTACATAGCGCATCATGCGGTAATAAAAAATGAGTCTACAACAACCCCCGTTCGAATTGTTTTCGATGCCTCGAGTTGCCTTTTTGGTAAACCCTCACTAAACTCGACCCTACACGCGGGTCCAAAATTACAAAAAGATTTGGTAGCCCTGCTGCTAAATTTTCGTTTTTACAAGTTTACATACACATGTGACGTCAAACAAATGTTTCGTAACGTTTACGTCACCGCTGATCAGACTAGATATCAGCGTATTCTTTACAGATTTTCGCCGTCTCAACCTGTTACAGATTACGAACTTCTTACTCTAACTTTCGGTGTTGCCAGTAGTCCCTATTTAGCAATTCGTACTATGTTACAGCTAGCTGAAGATTACTCAGATTTGCCGCTCGCGTCAGCTATTGTAAAAAATGATTTTTATATTGATGATGGGCTCTTTGGGGCTGACAACCTCGAAGACGCCATCTCGATGAGAAATCAGCTGATTGAGTTAATGCACAGAGGTGGCTTCGAATTGCGTAAATGGGCTGCTAACGACCCGAGATTACTTACAGATCTCCCGGAAGATCATGTCCAACTCAAGGATTTTTCTCTTGATTTTGAAAATAATACGATTTTAAAAATACTTGGCCTTAAATGGCACCCAGTAAAAGATTACTTTTTTTACTCCTTAAATTATACAGATGAAATTTGCACTAAAAGATCAATTTTAAGCAATCTGGCGCGTACTTTCGATCCCATCGGCTTTCTAACTCCAATCACTTTTTTTGCAAAGTTACTTATACAGTACTGTTGGAAAGCTAACTTACAGTGGGACGATACCCCTAATTCAGAAATAATTACAAAATGGGAAAGGTACAAAGCGGAATTTAATACTTTATCTAAAGTTTCGATCCCGCGCCATATTGACTTAGCTAATATGACAAGCTGTCAGCTGATCGGTTTCTGTGACGGGTCCGAAAAAGGCTACTGTGCGGTTTGTTATTTACGAATTACTTACAAAAACAATACGGTAAAAACTTATTTTATTACAGCCAAAAGCAAAGTGGCTCCAATCAAAGTTTTAAGTATTTGTAGAATCGAACTTTCCGGTGCAGTATTACTAGCAAAACTCCTCAGTTTTGTTGTGCAAAGTTACGAAAATAGATTAAAAATTGATCAAATTTATGCATTTTCAGACAGTACAGTCGCCCTTGCATGGATAAAAAGACCTTCGTATTCCTGGAAAACCTTTGTAGGGAACCGCGTTGCATACATTCACGAAAGAGTCCCTGCAGAAAACTGGGCATATGTTCCTACTCATTTAAATGCATCCGATCCAGGGTCACGTGGTCTCTTTCCTAGCGAAAATACCAATTTTTCACTTTGGTGGAACGGCCCTGACTTTCTTTTACAAAATCCTAAAACTTGGAATTTTCTTTCCAATGATACTATTTCCTCTGAGTCAGAACTCCTAGTTCGTGACGAAGAACGAAAAATTACTTTAAAGGTAACAGTTGATTTAACCTTCTTTGATCAATTCTATACAAAATATTCTACATTATCAAAATTAATACGAATTTTGGCATACGTTTTACGTTTTTATCAAAATTTAATTTTTAAAACTAAAAGGGAACCTGTTTTTCTTTATCAAAACCTTACATTTTTTGAATTAAGAAATGCTGAAATGTTTTTAGTCAAACACGCCCAACAAAGTTATTTTCAAAAAGAAATCTCCATGTTGGAAAATAATTTAATTTTGCCAAAATCTTTTCGAAAATTAAGTCCCTTTTTGGATACACAAGGTTTCTTACGCGTTGGCGGACGTTTGACGCATTCTACGTCCTTAAATTACAACCAAAAATTTCCGATTTTATTGCCAAGCAAGGCTTTGTTTACTACTTTACTTATTGGGGAGATACATAAAATTCATCTTCATTCAGGTATACAAACCACACATTTTTTACTAGTTCAAAATTACTGGGTACTTTCTGCTAAGAAAATCATACGAAAAGTGGTTTCTAATTGCAAGGTTTGCTGGAGGGTGGATCCGAAGCCTTATCAACCCTACATGGGTAACTTACCGAGATTTAGAGTTTCCCAACTTGGTGTTTTTAAACACGTGGGTGTTGACATGGCTGGACCAATCATGATCCGCGCAAGTCAGTTGCGTACTAGCAAACAATTAAAATCTTACATAGCTCTATTTGTTTGCTGTGTTACACGTTGTACACACATAGAGCTGATTTCCGATCTCACTTGTGATGGTTTCCTAGCGGGTTTTCGCCGTTTTATAGCCAGAAGAAGTAGATGTACTGAAGTGTACTCGGATAATGGAGGCAACTTCTTAGCTTCTGCTAAATACCTTACAGAAATCTTTTCTTACGTTGCGGAAAAGGAGGCCATAAAATGGCACTTTAATCCGCCAACTGCTAGCCACATGGGTGGCCTATGGGAAAGCAATATTAAATCTATGAAAACCCATTTAATTCGTGTTATCGGACAACAAGTCCTTACTTACGAGGAGCTATACACAGTCCTCACACAGGTAGAGGCTGTCCTCAATAGCCGCCCTCTTACTCCCATATCATCTGACGCGAATGACCTTACAGCCTTAACCCCAGGACACTTTCTTAATATGGAACCTCTTACTTGTCTTCCAGACCCTGATTTGGATGCAATTAAATTAAATCGATTGTCTCGTTGGGAATTGCTTACAAAATTACATTACGATTTTTGGCGTCGTTTTAAAGACGAATATTTACATACTCTTACGCAACGTCACAAATGGAATACTCCAGACGGGCTCGTTGCGAAAGAAGGTACAATGGTACTTATAAAAAACGAAAATACTCCACCATTGGAGTGGGTTCTGGGGCGAATCACGGAGCTCATTTTAGGCACTGATGGTATCGCGCGCGTAGCCGTGGTTAAGACCACCAAAGGTATGTTAAAGCGACCACTAGTAAAGCTATGTCCTCTCCCTATGGAGAATTGATTCCGAAAATGCCTGGCATTTTCAGGGGTGGGAGTGTTTCGTTCTCACTCAAATTAGTTTTATTTTTGAGTTACAATTTTATTTATTTTTGTTTTTACAATTTTGGGAATTTTACTGCGCTGCTGCGCCTTTAATAGTTTTTTTGTTTTTCTTTTTAATTAACTTAATACTATTTACAGGGTTCAAACCCTTCTAAATTAAAATTAGTACTAAGATATAAGTATTTACAATTATTTATATACAAATTACAACTTACTATTACGTGTGCATAATGAAAAAATACTTGCAATACAAATTTCAATTTACGCGATGGTCTTGACACCCTTTGTTCCGTTCCTTCAAATGAAATATTTTCCCACTTGACCCGCCTGTGTATTAAACATCCTTTTTACCTATATACGAAATGGATCAAGGTGAAATGCCGTCGACCTCTAAAAATCAGTATTCACAAATCTGCGAAAGCGAACAGTTAATGCGTTCCTGTGATACTCGTACAAATATTTACGCCCTTTTGAGGCAATTTTTTACAAGCTCGCGAGCGGGCGTGATTACAAACTACATTACTAACTCTTTTCCCTGTGAAAACCTCCGGAGTTGAAGTGAAGATCTACCACAAAACGTCGCCAAATTGGATTACCCTTGTAGCTCCTTTTTTGGTAAGTCAAGACCTCTTCATTTCGTCTTTTTTTACTTCATATTACTACAATAGAGATTTGGATACAATTTTGGACGCAACTTAGAAATACTGTGTTTATATTTAACATCAAAACCAGTTTGGGTAGTCAGATTGATCTAGGTATTTTACAGTCCAGTTTGGGACTGATTTTCCCCTGATTTTCAATCTCAAGCAAGGATTTTACAAAATAAACGGACTTTTTTTGTCCATACCAATAAAAATTTATTTTTGATAAAAGTTCAATAAAAGAGGGACGAAGAGGGATCAATTCCCTCGCAAAATACTCGATCAAGTATATTCAACTCGGTATTCAAAGTATTTTTTAGGGACACAAAGAAGTGCAAAGAAGACAAAAATACGCAAAAATATTTTACAATACCCTCGGTAATTGCACTATTAGTCTATGCTTAAGTTTAGATCTTGTAAGGACCTACCCAGATTTTTATTTGTTTTTATATTCCAGATTGGATTTTTTTTTAAAAATTACTGACGCAATCGAGATGTAGTTCAAAAAGATATTCTAGATAAGCTTATAGATAGCATAAAGTGTGGAGTGTTTGACTCAAGATCCGCAGGTCATGGGTTCGAGGCCCGCATCTAGGATTTTTTTTTCTTTTAAACAACTTTAATTAAAATTTATTTATTACTACTAGGTAGTTTTGGTTTAACAGCAGTGTATATTTAGTATATTTTAAAGAATTTTGTTTTTGTTTCTATTCACCCTCCACTTGATATCCACTCCATTTTAATTTTAGAGTATTGGAACCGACTAAAGATTAGCGCTTGAAAAGCAAACGATTTCAAATAGGTTAGGATAGGTTTCCGATCAATTAACCAAGGTTAGGTTTGGTTTCGGTTTGGTTTAACAACGATTTCAACCTCCCAAAACGAGGACAGGAAAGTTTTAATTTTAAAAATTTCGCCTTTTATCTAGTATTCTCATTTTTAAATTCCCGCAGAGACAGTTTTACATTGGGATCGTTTGCTTTTCAACGCCTGCTGATTAAAGTGTATCCACCCTTGCCAATTTTTGTATAATTTCCATTTTTTGTTTTATTAATATGTTTTTTAATTTTAATAAACAAAAGTTAAAAAAGATCAATGGAGGCATTTTGGGTCAGTTAAAATAACAAAAAAATTTGATAGTTGTTATATCGTTATTTTTAATACGAATAAGGTTAATTCTAATGCAAATAAAGTGCAGAGAGATTTTGAGACACTGTATAAATATTCATGACCATCACGTAAGCAACCCGTATTAATTAGTCATTAGCAAATTTTAATTTAAAGTTGTTTGAAAAGAAAGTTTTAGTTGAGAATCGAACTCATGGCCTTTGGATCTTCAGTCGAGCGTGCAACACCTTATACTATCCATACATATACTCAAATTTATTCAGAACTGCATCCCGACTACTTCAGTAATATTAAGAAAAAAAAAACCGTTTTTGAAAGATAAAAAAAAGTTAAAAACTGGGTAGGTCGTTACCAGATCTTAATAGTGTAATTACAATTACTCAATATAGTTTAAATAAAATCATAATTTCGACCTTCAAGTCGATTTTCGCCCTTCCAGCTTTGCACCCCACAGACCGCCACTGCTTTTGCACCAAAACGACCTTTTTATGTCTCTAATTATTAAAATTTTATAATTTTTTCCACACAGAACACGACAGTACTTAACAGTACTCTACAGGACCCAACAAGACACGACAGTACTTGACAGGACCCAACAGAACACGACAGTACTTAACAGTAATCTACAGGACCCAACAGGACACGACAGTACTTGACAGGACCCAACAGGACTCAACAGTACACGACAGGACCCAACAGGACTCAACAGTACTCAACAGGACCCAACAGTACTCGACAGGCCCAACAGTACTCGACAGGACTCAACAGTACCTGACAGGACCCAACAGTACTCGACAGGACCCGACAGTACTCAACAGGACCCAACAGTACTCAACAGGACTCAACAGTACTCAACAGGACCCGACAGGACCCAACAGTACTCGACAGGACCCAACAGTACCCAACAGGACCCAACAGTACTCGACAGGACCCAACAGTACTCGACAGTACACGACAGGACCCAACAGTACACGACAGTACTCAACAGGACCCGACAGGACCCAGCAGTACTCGACAGTACACGACAGGACCCAACAGTACACGACAGTACTCAACAGGACCCAACAGTACTCGACAGTACACGACAGGACCCAACAGTACACGACAGTACTCAACGGTACTCGACAGGACCCAACAGTACTCGACAGTACACGACAGTACCCAACAGTACTCAACAGGAAATGTTTGAATTTAGTATAAACTCAATACCATAATTTTTAGATATTTCTTTATTCGATCTTTTGTTTAAAATTTACATTGCAGTCACAATAAAATACATAAACATTATACCCATAGGGTGTAGATCCCGTCAAATTTAAAAGAAAAAAGATTATAAACATTACAAAATCACAATCTAATACTAAAATGAAGTAGAAGACAAATTAAAATTAAATTACATTTACATTACATTGCTGAGTTAAATAATCCTGAGTTAGGATATTTGTCATTATTTTTTAAAATTATATTATACAAACAATGGTTAAACAAAAAATCTGAAGACTATTCTGTCCTTCCAGGCCCCTCCAATGTCCTCCAGCGCCAGTGCAGAGCCATCGAGTGAACTCACCTTTTTTTTTATATTTTAGAATTTTGAAATAATAAGTTGGTTTATTGTTATTTTAGTTTCTCATTTTCCTATCCCAATGCTTTTTACATCTTGATCCAACAAAAATTCATCCAGACTGTAGTAAGCTTTCTTACTTAAAAATGCTTTGAGGTTATTTTTTAAATTCTGTGGTGGTTGTCCACGAAGTGAAGGAGAAAGAGTATTCCATACTTTTAAGATATTGTGTTTTACATTTTTTAGGATGTATGTATAGTGAGCAATGTCTGTTTTTAGGTTTCCTTTAAATCTAGTATTATAACAATGCTCTGTTTTTAGTTTATCAAAAATATCTGGGTTTTCTGCTATGAATTTGCAGCACTCAAGGATGTAGGGATTAAAAATTGTTGGAAGTTTATTATTTATAGAGAGATATTTACAACTTTCTGTAGACTTTTTTTGAAAAATTGTTCTTAGGCATCTTTTTTGAATTAAAAGGATCCTCTCTGCCTCTTTTACGCCCCCCCAGAAAATTACCCCATATCCCTAGATTGAACATATGCGTGAAAGGTTGTCAATGAAGCAGAGCTGCCAGCTGAGTCCCTGATTACCCTAAGAGCATAGCAGTACTTACTCATAGATTTTGAAAGCTGATCTATGTGTGCCTGCCAGTCCAGCCTCTCGTCCAGTGTCATCCCCAAGAATGTGACCTTGTCTTTTGTTGTTATTGTGTTGTTATTATATTCAATGTTTGTTTCATCTGGCTTCAGATTAAAGTTTATGATCTGAGTTTTATCCACATTTAGTTGTAGGTTGTTTTCTGTAAACCAATTCTGGAGGGTTGAAAGTGATACTTTTACATTTTCTATGCATGCCTCTTTCGTGTTTTCACAGCAAATGACTGTAGTATCGTCAGCAAAAAGTACAACCTCATTATTCAGAATGTTTGCAACCTCGTTTGTGTAGATTAAATAAAGAAGAGGGCCTAGAATCGAGCCCTGGGGAACTCCCTTTTTTATTGTAGAAAAATCTGATTTCACTGTCTCACCTGTTATGTTTTGTGCCACAACACATTGCTTTCTGTTTGATAAGTATGATTTAATTAATTGCAGTGCTCTGTTACCTATTCCCAACCTTTCAAGCTTATGACAGAGCAGACTGTGGTCTACACTATCAAATGCCTTCGATAGGTTCAGGCAGACAGCCATTGTGATGTTGTTTTTGTTTCGGAATTCCAGGATTCGATCCAATGCCATATAGATAGCTCTAACTGTTGACTTTCCTTTTCTGAAGCCATTTTGTTTTTCGGTTAGAAGTGCATTTACCTCTAGAAATTGTAATAGTCTAGTATAGATTGCCCTCTCAAAAACTTTACTGATATTAGACAACAGGGAGATGGGCCTGTAGTTTTTTAATTCATTTAGCTCACCTTTCTTGTGTATAGGTTTAAGTAATGCTGTTTTAAGATTTGAGGGAAAAATACCACCCTGAAAAGATAGGTTAACCATGTATGCTAACGGCTCACACAGTATGTCTACCGTAGCTTTCAATAAACATACGGGTATTTCATCATGCCCTGTTGATTTTTTGTTTTTTAGTTCTTTAATGATTTTTGAGATTTCCTGAGGTGTCACCGGGTGAAGGGCCATACCGATGTCAGGAAGAGTCGCCATATTCTCATTGTGTGAGCTTTGATTATCTTGTTTTGTCAGATCAGGACAGATATTCAAAAAAAAGTCGTTTATATCATTAAGGAAGTCAATTTCCTTTTGATAATCAAAGTGTTCTAAAATTGATTTTGTATTACTTGTGTTTTTTTTGTGTTGTTACCTTTTTAATAAGATTCCAAGTTGCTACATTTTTATTTGCTGACTTTTCTATGAAATCTTTATTACTTATTTTTTTTGCCTGTTTTATTACCTGTTTAAGGATATTTGAATATTTTTTATAATATTGTTTTGTTATTTGCCCTAGTTTTAGTTTCTCAAATAATAGTCTTTTGTTTTTGCTAGAAATTTTTATGCCTATTGTGATCCAGCAATGGTTGGAATTAATATTTGTTTTTCTTTTTTTTATTGGAAAAATTTGATTAAGTTTTTGTAGTACTATGCTCTCAAAGCGAGTATAACCTTTATCCACTTCTGACTCTGCATACACCCTATCCCAGCTGATTTGCCCCATTTCCTCGCAGAACTGATCTATATTTTTCCCTGAAAAAACCCTGCCTACTTTTAGTTTCTGTAAATTTTTATTTATGTTTTTATTTAATAAAATTTTGATTGTCTGAGAGTAGTGGTCACTAACTACGGTCTGAATTACATTATTGTTTTGAAATTCTTTAAAATTTAGGAAAAAATTATCAATACAAGATCCTTTTACAGAGTTATTTCCGTTTGGTGCTCTTGTGGTTTCAAAAATAGTCTGCTCATAGTTGTATGAACATAGCAAATCTAGAAATGTATTTTTGTTTATGTCACTACTTACTGTTGGAGACAAATTAATGTTGAAATCTCCCGCCCATATTACCCTGTAGTTAACAAAGCGAGCACTGACCTCCCTGCACAAGCCCTCGAGGACACCAAAAAAGACATCCTGATTGCCATTTTGTTGGAAGCAATTTATTTCTTCTTTGAGATAACTTTTTGACAGTTATCAGCTGTTTACCATAACAAATAGCATAGGCCAACGAAAAAAAGTTGTCAAAAGTCGTCTCAAAAATAATGATATAGGGTTTATATATCCTCACAATTATAAGTAAACAATTTCATTCGAACCTGTCTCAGCTGGAGTCCCGAGAATTGATGCGGTATTGCCACGTTGGATTGCCAGACTTATACTTTGGGTAACGAGACTAAGTGCTTTAGGATATTTAGATTTTTTGGCAGATTTATTTTATTAGGTTTTAACCTTTGTTACCCTAAGGTCCAAAGGACTTCAAATGGCACAAATAAAAAACCTCGGTACTCTCTCTTTTTTGTATTTTAATTTTTTCATGTCTCTTCCAACCTTCCAGCTTCGCCAGCTTTAATTGATATATGAGAGACGTAAATATAAACATGACAGCTGTGTTATATTATTTTGGTTTTTATGAGGAATAAATAACGTTTCTTTTTTCTTTAAAATGTCATTCAAAAGAATTTGCAAGCGGTCATTGGTTTAGCCACCTATCCGCCTACTGCATACACATACTAGAAGTTCAAATACTCTTCCAATTTATGGGCACCTAAGCTCAAACGATTGATGTATAAGATAATTTTTACTCATTATCTATTTATTTATCTATTAACTTTCTTCGATCCATCTTTGGACATAGGCCTCTTCCAATATCTTCCACTCTTCTCTATATGTCGCCGTGTTCATTCATCTAGCTCCCGCATGTTTCTTCAAATCGTCCGCCCATCTCATTTGGGGTCTTCCCCTACTTCTTTTATTTTAAATATGAAAGGAATTTTTTGAGGTGTGGTCATAGACTAAATAAATTAATTTACGGGCTGGTCCTCAGAACAACCCAAGGTCTCCAGTTTACAATACAATTGTTCCATCGATCGTCTTTCTGTCTGATGTTATGACCGGCAAATTTCCATTTTATTTTGCTACTTGTCCTCTTACATCCCTTACTTTTGTTTTATTTCTTATCCATTCATTATTTTTTCTGTCTGTTAGTTTTACATCTAACATTTGTCTTTCAATTGATCTTTGGGCTTTTGGTACCTTATCCATCTTTGATTTTGTAAGTGTCCAGGTCTGGGATCCACAAGTAAGTTCTGGAAGGATTCATCGGTTATACACTTTCATTTGAGGTACTGAAGATATTTTTTATTTTTTTATATGTAGCTTAATATACCCAGGCCAATCTTACTCGTCTCTTGATTTCAGCCGTTTGGTTTTCGTTGTTTAGTTAGTAGTCCCAGGTATATAGGGTGTCCCAGAACTAATGGTACATAGTTAAACTGTAGATTCACTGGGTCAAAATATGGTAGTGTGAAGTCTGCTCCAAAATTTCCAGCTCCAAAAACTTATCCGAATGCGGCTACGCGCTACGTCCCACGCCGGTGCCTCTGTGCTTACCAGGAAGCAAAGCGAAGGCGGCGGACCGGGCCACTGATCTCAATCAAAAGTAGGAAAATAACTATGAATCTATATATCGTCGCATGAGAGCAGAACTAGCGTATCTGGTATTTAAAATACATAGCAGATAGGTAGTTCTGCTCTCAAGCGATGATATACTCAACGAAACTCAAATATCTTCAGTCAAACTTTATCTCTTTTGTTATGGTTGCCTGTTGTTGAAAATTTTTGACACAACAAGTGTCAACGTTTTCTCAGATATAATAAGGGATTCATAAAAAACTTATTGACCCAGTCAAAATAGAAAAATTTTCCTAAATATCCTTCCCAAAGATGTTCATTAAAGTTAATTGAAACTTTAATTATTAGGAAATATTTTTTCAAAAAATGGACAAAAGGTAGTAATGTCGATTTTTCTACAAAAAAAGTGGAATAAAAGTAGTATTTTGCCGTTGCCTGTGAACATGTCAAAGCGCAGTAAGGGCATTAAAATGTAACCTGTTCAAAATGGAAAAAAACGATAAAAAATGAGTTTTTCATAATATTGAAACTGTTCCAAAAAAAAAATTTCTACAAAAAATGAATTAAAAGTAGTATTTTGCCGTTGTCTTTCAACATGTCAAAGCGCATCCAGGGCATTTTAATATAACCCAGTCAAAATGGAAAAAATCGAAAAGAATAACTTTTTCTTAATTCTAAAACTGTTCCGAAAAAAACTTTTCTACAAAAATGGATTAAAAGTAGTTTTTTGCCGTTGGCTGTTTACCCAGTCAAAATGGGAAAAAACCGATAAAAATTTAGTTTTTCCTAAGTTTAATACTGTTCCGAAAAAAACTTTTCTTCAAAAAATAAATTAAAAGTAGTATTTTACCGTTGCCTGGCAACATGTTAAAGCGCATCAGGGGCATTTTAGTATAACCCAGTCAAAATGGGAAAAACCGATAAAAATCGAGTTTTTCTTAATTTTGAAACTGTTCCGAAAAAAACTTTTCTTCAAAAAATACATTAAAAGTAGTACTTTACCGTTGCCTATCAACATGTCAAAGCGCATCAGGGGCATTTTAATATAACCCAGTCAAAATGGGAAAAAACCGATAAAAACTAAGTTTTTCTTAATTTAGAAACTGTTCCGAAAAAAACTTTTCTACAAAAAATGAATTAAAAGTAGTATTTTGCCGTTGCCCGTCAACATGTCAACGCGCATCAGGGGCATTTTAATATAACCCCGTCAAAATGGGAAAAAACCGATAAAAAATGAGTTTTTCTTAATTTTGAAACTGTTCAGAAAAAAACTTTTCTTTAAAAAATAAATTAAAAGTAGTATTTTACCGTTGCCTATCAACATGTCAAAGCCCATTAGAGGTATTTTAATATAACACAGTCAAAATGGGAAAAAACAATAAAAAATGTTTTTCTTAATTTTGAAACTGTTCCGAAAAAAACTTTTCTTCAAAAAATAAATTAAAAGTAATATTTTACCGTTGTCTATGAACATGTCAAAGCCCATCAGGGGCATTTTAATATAACCCAGTCAAAATGGGAAAAAAACCGATAAAAACTAAGTTTTTCTTAATTTTAAAACTGTTCCGAAAAAAACTTTTCTACAAAAAATAAATTAAAAGTAGTATTTTACCGTTGCCTATCAACATGTCAAAGCGCATCAGGGGTATTTTAATATAACCCAGTCAAAATGGGAAAAAACCGATAAAAAATGAGTTTTTCTTAATTTTGAAACTGTTCCGAATTTTTTTTTTTACAAAAAAAGGAACAAAATTAGTATTTTGCCGTTTCCTGTTAAGATGTCAAAGCGCATCAGGGGCATTCTAATATAACCCACCAACGCAAGCCGCTCCCATAAATTATATTTACGACTTGCTTTTGTTAGCCGACGTCTCGCACTTATAGTCTTTGCAAAGTCAATCGGACTGGCATAAAAAGCCAGCTGCCGGCATGTCCTTTATTAATTAGGGACATGGGCGGACCTTGCCCTCGTAGGGAAGTATTGTAATCGGCGAAGTAATCGGTCACATGTCACTTTTCCAGTTTTTTACCAATTTCCAAAAACTTGACTTCTACGTTTGAGTAGGAGGCAATTAGGGGCAGATGGCGCTAAAATAAAAGGTACTACTACTAAGTAGATAAAAAAATACACTCTTACTTTATTTGATTTTTTAAATCAGCGTAAAATTTAATTAAAACCAATATGTCACGCTAGTTTTGGTACACTTCGACACTAAAACGAAGTTGTTTTAATAACGATTCTTTTTGAAAAAATGAAAGAGAAAACTGATTTTTAATAAATAAATACTTTAATAAAAATGCACACACCATCCATTGGGCCATTTGACATTGACATTAGAATTTTTAACGATTTTTCAGCCAATAAAATGAAAGAGAAGAATGCGCTTTGACATGTTGATAGGCAACGGTAAAATACTAATTTTAATTCATTTTTTGTAAAAAAGTTTTTTTCGGAACAGTTTTATAATTAAGAAAAACTCGATTTTTATCGGTTTTTTCCCATTTTGACTGGGTTATATTAAAATGCCCCTGATGCGCTTTGACATGTTGACAGGCAACGGCAAAATACTACTTTTAATTCATTTTTTGTAGAAAAGTTTTTTTCGGAACAGTTTCAAAATTAAGAAAAACTCGATTTTTATCGGTTTTTTCCCATTTTGACTGGGTTATATTAAAATGCCCCTGATGCGCTTTGAGATGTTGATAGGCAACGGCAAAATACTACTTTTAATTGATTTTTTGTAGAAAAGTTTTTTTCGGTACAGTTTCAAAGTTAAGAAAAACTCATTTTTTATTGGTTTTTTCCCATTTTGACTGGGTTATATTAAAATGCCCCTAATGCGCTTTGACATGTTGATAGGCAACGGTAAAATACTACTTCTAATTAATTTTTTGTAAAAAAGTTTCTTTCGGAACAGTTTTAAAATTAAGAAAAACTAATTTTTTATCGGTTTTTTTCCATTTTAACTGGGTTATATTAAAATGCCCCCTATGCGCTTTGACATGTTGACAGGCAACGGCAAAATACTACTTTTAATTAATTTTTTGTAGAAAAGTTTTTTTCGGAACAGTTTCAAAATTAAGAAAAACTTAGTTTTTATCGGTTTTTTTCCCATTTTGACTGGGTTATATTAAAATGCCCCTAATGCGCTTTGACATGTTAATGGGCAACGGTAAAATGCTACTTTTAATTAATTTTTTGTAGAAAAGTTTTTTTATGAACAGTTTTTAAGAAAAACTCATTTTTATCGGTTTTTTCCATTTTAACTGGGTTATATTAAAATGCCCCTGATGCGCTTTGGCATGTTGATAGGCAACGGCAAAATACTACTTTTGTTCCTTTTTTTGTAAAAAAAAAATTTCGGAACAGTTTCAAAATTAAGAAAAACTCATTTTTTATCGGTTTTTTCCCATTTTGACTGGGTTATATTAAAATGCCCCTGATGCGCTTTGACATGTTGACAGGCAACGGCAAAAAACTACTTTTAATTCATTTTTTGTAGAAAAGTTTTTTTCGGAACAGTTTCAAAATTAAGAAAAACTTAGTTTTTATCGGTTTTTTCCCATTTTGACTGGGTTATATTAAAATGCCTCTAATGCGCTTTGACATGTTGATAGGCAACGGTAAAATACTACTTTTAGTTTATTTTTTAAAGAAAAGTTTTTTTCGGAACAGTTTCAAAATTAAGAAACATTCATTTTTTATAGGTCTTTTCCCATTTTGACTGGGTTATATTAAAATGCCCCTGATGCGCTTTGACATGTTGATAGGCAACGGTAAAATACTACTTTTAATTTATTTTTTGAATAAAAGTTTTTTTCGGAATAGTTTCAAAATTAAGAAAAACTCATTCGGCTCTTCTATTGATCCGTCTAAAAATATGTGCATGATAGGCAATCATTAAATCAACACTGATCAGCTGACAGCTGACGAGGCGTTAAAGACCGAGATGAATTCCATCATATTAGCCTGCGCCAAAAATTAACGTCAAAATGCGTTTTTATTAAAAAAATAAATAATACATTTTAAGTCTCTTTTTAAGTATACAGAATTAATATATTGTAATACCTCCAAAATTCACATTTTCAATTCTTTCTTATCCAAACAAAGGATTTGAAGAGGCGTATTAAATTGTCATTAAAAAGTATTCAAATATTCCATCCATTTCAATACACTTTTTGCCATTCAAAAGGAATCCATTCCAATGTCATTAAGGGGTTTTATGTTTAATCCTCTTTAACCCATAACATTTTTATCCTTTTGAATCCCCTTTCATGTATACAGAATGAATACATTTCATCCACTTCAGTACACTTTGTGGCATTCAAAAGGAATCCCTTTCTATCTCATTAAGGGTTTTTAATTTTAATCCCCTCCGATCCATAAATGTCCTTATCCTTTTAAATCCCCTTTTAAGTATGCAGAATGAATACATTTGAATACCTCCTAGATCTAAAAAGTATATAAACATTCCATCCATTTCAATACACTTTGTGTCATTCAAAAAGAATCCATTTCTGTACCATTAAGGATTTTTTTCAATCCCCTCCAATCCATAAAATAATTATCCTTTTGAATCCCCTTTCAAGTATACAGAATAATAACATTTTAATACCTCCAAAAATTACATTTTTAATTCTGTCTTATCCAAAAAAAGATTTTGAAAAGGCGTATTAAATTGGCGTTAAAAAGTTTATAAACATTTTATCCATTTCAATACACTTTTTGACTTTCAAAAGGAATCCATTTCTATCCCATTAAGGGTTTTTATTTCGAATTCTCTCCAATCCATAAACTAATTATCCTTTTAAGTCCCTTTTTAAGTATACATAATTAATACATTTTAATACCTCCGAAATTCACATTTTCAAATCTTTCTTATCCGAAAAAAGGATTTGAAAAGGCGTATTAAGTTGTCATTAAAAAGTATATATCCCCTCCAATCCGTAAAATAATTATCCTTTTGAATCCCCTTTCAAGTATACAGAATAAATACAGTTTAATACCTCCGAAATTTACATTTTCAATCTTGTCTTATCCAAAAAAGGATTTGAAAAGGCGTATTAAATTGGCATTAAAAAATATACAAACATTTCATGCATTTCAATACACTTTGGGACATTCATAAGGAATCCATTTCTAACTTATTAAGGGTTTTTATTTTGAATTCTCTCCAATCCCTAAAATATTTATCCTTTTAAGTCCCCTTTTAAGTATGCAGAATTAATACATTTTAATACCTCCAAAATTCACATTTTCAATTCTTTCTTATCCGAAAAAAGGATTCGAAAAAGCTTATTAAGTTGTCGTTAAAAAGTATAGACATATTTCATCCATTTCAATACACTTTGTGTCAGTCAAAAAGAATCCATTTCTATCCCACTAAGGGTTGTTATTTTGAATTCTCTTCAATCCATAAACTATTTATCCTTCTAAGTCTCTTTTTAAGTATACAAAATTAATACATTTAATACCTCCAAAATACACATTTCAATTCTTTATTATCCAAAAAAAGGATTTGAAAAGGCGTATTAAATTGTCATTAAAAAGTATAAAAATCGGTCGGTACCGTTACATTAAAATAGGTCTAACGTTTTTTTCCGCGGTGTATACAATATTCTATTAAAAACATTAATTTTTAATTTTTTTTAAGTAAAAAAGTTATAGCTTTTAGATGTTGCTTAGAGCAACGGTTTTCAAGATATTTAAATTAGAAGTTTTTATTGTATGCGTAAAAGATTTTTGATTAAATTCTTACTTACTTCATACATATCAATAGTTTTTTATAGCAATCTAGGATTTCACGTTTTCTTAAAAAATAATAAGTGAAAAAATATACAGCATGGTTCTTGAATTATCATAAGTGTGTTAAAACAAATTATTGTCCGTTATTGCAACTGTGTATAGCTATGTTTTTAATGAGAAACAAAAACCTCTTCGTATTAGTTTTTTTAAAAATGGTAAGTACGTATACTTTATCAATGCAAGTATTTTTTTATTGTTTTAAAGAAAATTTTACTTATTAAAAAAATTTATATTTTATTATCTCAGCAACTAAGTTAAAATTTCAAAATTCACAAATAGTAAATCAAACTTAAAATTCTTTATTATAGTAGGCTTCTTATTAATAATTATTTAATAATTAAAATAATATTCTGTTTAAAAACCTGCTTAAGTATACACCGAGGCACAAAAAAATACACTAATGATTTTAATGCAATGGTAGTGGTCCAAAGAACATGTATATTGTACATCAAATTTTTCAACGAAATCGTCTTGCAAATTTCAGAAAGACCTACATCCTGGTTAGTTTGTGCCAAAATATTAATTAGTAGAAAGAATTGAAGAAAGTATCATACATAAATACACTCACATGCAATAAAAACTTTAAATGCAAAAATCTCAAAAACCGTTGCTCTGAGCGACTTTAAAGCAGTATAACTTTTTTACATAAAAATGATGGGAAAACCATTATTTTACATAAAAACTGGTATACACCAAGATACAAAAAAAATACACTGATTTTAATGCAATGGTAGTGGTCCAAGGAACACTCTATACATTGTACATCCAAATTTTCAACGGAATCGTCTTGCCAATTTTAAAAAAACTTACACGCTGGTTATTTCTTGCAAAAATATTAATTAGTAAAAAAGTTATTAAAGAAAATCGAATTGACAAAATAAGGTTTAACACCCTGTATCTCGGTTAGTACGAACTTTTGGACTAAAGTACGTATGACCAAATCGTAATTTTTGAGTAGTGTGAAGTCTGCTCCAGAAATTCCAGCTCCAGAAAGTTTTACGAACGCAGCTAAGCGCTACGTCGCTTTACATACAAGGTGCGTAGCGGTGGCCAAAGACACTGATCTCAATATCTACTATTAAGTCGTCTAAATCGTTTAGCGCGTAAGAACACACCTACAAAGCAGAGTAGTGTATGTTTGGACTCTTTACTAACCCAGTCGAAATTGACAATATTTCAATACCGTGTTTTCAAAAAATAATTATTTTATCAAAAAATCTAATTTTACACTTTGAAGTTTTTTAAACTGGTCGTATCTTGTTGTTAACTGTCAACATGTTAAAGGACACTTTAATATAATCCATTGAAAATAGGCCAAATCTTAATCTTGTCAATTTTACAATATGTTCCAAAAAAAAATATTTAAAAAAAAAACGGATAAAAATCAGTATTTTTATTTAGCCTTAAGGAGGACAGTAAGTAGATGTATAACATAGGTTCTGGCTCACTTTTTCCATGTAAATCCCCATAAGACGAAAACGTGGTCATTTTTTGCGACTTATCCCAGAATATTATATTAGAGGCAGTAATTATCACATCACTCCTTTTTTTTCTGCTTTGCTATCCAGTCAAATATCTTAAATGTTTTTGAATTGTCATTTAACCATTTTCTAGTTACTGGACACCTTATATAAATACTGTGCTGACCTGTCACTACAGGATTTTATTTAATCGACCTAAACAGTGAATACTTAAATTTCAAATATTTTCGGATTTACCTTTTTCAGTAAATATTATATTATATTCTATAGGTTTTAACTCTTAAAGACTAGATTAATAATACCACAAGATTCATTTAATTGTTTATTATAATAAAGTTTTACATAAAAACACAATTAATCAGATGATCCTAATTCTAAATGCTATAGCTAAGTAGACTTACAGGTTTTATTCAACTTATTTTGGTTGAAATATTATAAGATTACAGGTATTATAAATATTATTATATAGGTTTATATATTTATTTTAATATTAAAGTACATAAGGCTTTACCCTACACCTACCTATGCTTACCACATACGTTGTATAATATATTCTATAGGCAAAAAGAAAATTAAATAATTAAGGTTAAGGATTAAAATTAGCTACTTATAATTTAAGGCTAAAAATATTTAACCAAACACAATATAAACAGACACAACATTATTAAAATTGCATTAAAACTAAGTTCTTACTTAATACTATAGTGTCCCCACGGTAAAGTTTCATAAGACTCCTTTGAAATGCATCTTTTGTCATCCTGAGGACTCAGTCCAATTTTTGTCTGTTTTACAGAGTATAGTCTGTGCTTTTCGGTTCTTATAAGATTTTGCGTAACCACTTTTTCTGTAAAATTGTTTAGGCAGTCGACATAGTCCTCAAATGATATTTTTGATTTTACAACAGTTTGCTTTACACCCTTGGCCTTCTTAATCACTTTTGTTGCTTTACTCTTGGTATCAGCTACTTTCGTGGCGTACATTTTAGCTCTAAGGCCAATAAAATGCGTCATTATTTCTCCATTGTTTTCATCTTTCATCATACCTAGGACCTTTTTATTTATCCTCGGGATGTTATATATGTTGTCAATAGGATAATCCGACGTATCAAAGTACTTGTCACAGTTGTGCTGTATTGATTCATAAATGTCATGATTTTTTATGTTATACACTAAACTATCAGTATCTGTGTATACCACAGTACAATCCTTTCCAAAAGCCGGTACCATATAGTTATAGTGAAAATCATATATCGTTGTTTTGGCAATATCCAAAATACACATTCCCACATATATCGGTTTATTGAAATATATTTCTGTTTTTTCAAGTTCTACGGCAATCAGGTTTTCATTAAATATTGTAACGCTTTTGAACTCTGGTCGAGAAATCAGAGCTTCAGCTCCATATCGTCCATCCCATTTCTTGATTAATTTAACAATACTATGATTTCTAATATTTTCCATGGTTTTACCAAACACGGCATTGTTCATTAATTTAAAAAGGTTTTTCTCAAAGTCATTTTTAGCATTTTGTCTTAATTGAGTATTCAAATCAATATAGGGTTTTAGCCATGCGGATTGGTTAAAGCATAAAATTCTATGAATTTTGTTAAGTTTTATGCCAAGTTTCAATACTTGCTTTAGATTTCTATAATGAATTACATACTCCTTTTTATCATACAGTGTAGCCATAAGTTTCTTATTTTTGGGGTTTTTTTCACCAGGTGGGCAGTTATGTTCAGGACATAGAGGCAAGTCTGAGAAGTAGTCATGTAATTCCACAGGAATGCACAAGTCGACTTCTAGGATGTATCCATTATTCGAGTCATTTTCAATTTTATTAACATCAAAATGAAGCATTTCTTCACTTTCTAACCAATTAAAATTTCCATAAGGCAGAGACTGGCTCATGCTATATCCATATTGGTTATTAATGTCAAAATACATAAGAAATGATGTTTCTTTGGTTGAATCATAGTTGGACATGTACTTGTTGTTTGCCTCCACATATCTTTTAGAACATTGGCTTAACCCTCCTCTAATACCGCGTTCTATAAAGGTTACCATATTATAGTCAGTCAAAAGCTCTAATTTTTGTTGCGTGCAATACAGCATACAATCCCATGTATAACCAGGAAGAGTAAAATAATTAGCAGGGTCTAAACCATACGTTTCATGACAGCTCTCTCTAAACTGTTGAAATACTTGCATCAAAAGAATTATGTCAACTTTCATGTAGAGTTCCATGTAATCTTGTAGGGTCTTACAGCCAAAGCTTATCCATACATTAGCTGCGTGCTCGTATTCAGCTAACGAAATTTCTTTACTTTCTAGCGTATTAAAGAAATTAATTTTTTTCGGCAGTGATGTTTCTTTTAATTTTTCCCAACTATTCATATAGTCATAGCAAAATACTCCTTTTTTAAAAATAAGTTTTTGTTGTTCGTCAGTCAAGTTAGAAAATTCTTTTTTAACCAAAGGATATTCCTCAAGATACGAAGCTAGCTTTTCCAAGCTACTGGCCATGAATCGATACGAATCAATAAATCTAAATTCAATTAAATTTTCGTTAATTTTTTTGGTAAATGCAATATATTTTTCTTTGTTAATTGGTAGCAAACTTACTGATCCATCCAAATTGGCAATATTTTCAATTATCAAATGTCCATCATAGGAGCTAAGATTGTGGAATACTACAGGGACAGTATGACTATCCTGAAAGTTCAGATTACAGCTTTCATGAGCTGGACCACGATACTCAGATGTAAGGTGACTATGATCACGTATTTTCTTTTCACCAGCTAAAAAGTTCTGTTCACAAATATGACATTTTTTAGCATTCTTAAAGTCAATTTTTTGTTTCTTACTTAAAGGTTCCATGGGTAAGTTACAGAGAAATACAGTTTCCAGGTTTTCAGCGAAATCTAGTAACTGTTTACTGAACCATTCCATACAGTCAGGCCCCGTGTAAGATTTATAAAATGATAAAGAATCATCGTAGGCACATTTCACGTAATATCCTACTGAACAAGGCACATGACGTTGATAATTTTGGGTTCTTTTGCTACTATTCTGTGCAACAGGAAGCAGCAAGCATTCAGTATCTGCGTATATAATAAAGCTTGCAAATTCTTTATTTTTAAAGTTTTTAAATTCAACAATTTTTTTATCTTCAGATGGTAGTTTTGGCACCACAACACTGCCAATAATCAGGCAGTCTTTTATATGCTGGTCGAGGCTATCTTTAGAATAGAAATAGTGCAGACATCTATCGCATATGTATTTTACTTTTGCGAATTTGCTAAGTTGACTACTTACTAGTCTTGAAAGATTTTTTATCCATACAAAGTGGTAAGTGGGCGGAGAAAGGTCTGTAATCTCTTCTTTCTCCAAATAATAATTATTTTGGACTAATAATACGTTTACGTGTTTTTTAAGTTTTTTATCAGATATGTACGCAGGAAGTACTTTAAAACTGTTTTTATTAGGTTTTTGCAGGCGATACACATTTACGGATACATTATTTTGCTTTTCAAAACGAGCAACTTGACTTAAAGTCATTGGAAACTTTATACCTTTCAAATTTAACACTTCCTTGGGATGCGGATAAGATTTTGTTCTATTTGCATTTTTCTCAACAGGATATAATGCCGATACAACTGCCCAACCAAAACATAAATCGTCATTGTTTTTCACATTAACACAACCTTTTTTATTTAAAATAAACTTGGGTATTTTTAAATGACATCCGGCTCTCATGCAGTTATATTTATTAACAGCAACAATAAGATTATTAATTTTTGTAAGAGACCATCCAGATTGATTTTGTTCAAATTCTTCCAAGTCAGTCAAAAGCAAAGTTTTTACATTTTTCTCAAACCAGTTTTTTAAATTTGTATTACGGTCAATAACCGCATTAGCGGTATTAAAGTGTTTTGTCTCACTTCCATGTTGTCCTTGTTTAATTATTTGAAAATCTCCACTTAAAATAGTGTTAACTTTTAACATATCCTCTTTTTTTAATGTATTTTCTATTCTTCGTTTAAATAAACTAAAACAATCCTCTAAAAACTTTTTGGGATCCTTATGACGTAAATTTGTAATGACAGCACTTCTTACTCGGCTTTCAAAGGCTGATTTTATGTCTTCCCATTGTACGCGATGTTTGGCTGTTTCCTTGGTGCCAATCGCACCACCAAACTTGAGGCTTTTTTGTTTTAAAATGTGCTTGCACTGTTTAACTTGTCCCTGGCACGCCGTCAAATGAGATTTTTCAGCAACTGAAGAAGCTATTTTTAAAGCAATGCTTATTTGTCTACTGGCCAAAGCACAATCTTTTAGAATTTTTAAAATTGAAACATTTTTATCCATATCTTCTACCATACCAAGCTGACACATAATTTTATAAACCAATTTCGTTGCAAAACTCATTTTATTTTTTTGAATAGCACCAACTTCACTAAAACACTGTGTTGATAGAACTCAATAATGCACTTTCCTTGAAAAGTTATACCTAACTGACTGCAGTTCAACACGCTCCGCCCTTTTATAAGTGCTTTTCAGATTTACGTTAAGACTTGTCGAAAACAGGTTTATACTTGTTAGAAATGGGTTGCAGCTGTTTTAGCCCAATACATTTACCGCAAAGTTTTTAGTAAATCATGCAAACTTTAGTACCAACAATCATAAAATATATGTTTTTTTGTTAATTAGCAGGCATAGTACAAGTTTCCGTCAATTTTTATTTGTTTTGTTTGCTTCCTTTAGATATTTTCTACAGCCCACCTTGAGTAGTAATACTTTTACCTTCGGGTACATACTTTTAGCCCTTTGAGTACCATCTTTCCCCCTTTGAGTCTCAACTTTCCACCCATCGAGTATCAACTTTATTCTCTTTGAGTACCAACCAATCGAACCGAACCCCCTTCGAGACTCTACTTTGCCCCCTTCGGATACCAACTTTTTCCCCTTTGAGTAGCAACGTTTATTCCTTCGAGTACCCACTTTACCCCCTTTGAGTACCAACTTCGTCTTCTTCGGATACCAACTTTCCCCCCTTCGCGTCTCAACTTTCCCCCCTTCGAGTCTCAACTTTTCACCAATCGTGTGTCAAGTTTCTTCTCTTCGAGGCACAACTTTTCCTTCTTCGAGAATCGACTTTCCCTTTTTTAGTACAAACTTCATCTTCTTCGGATATCAACTTACCAACCAATCTTATCAACAACCAACCTCCCTTCGCGTCTCAACTTTCGCCCCTTCGAGTCTCAACTTTTCACCAATCGTGTGTCTAGTTTCTTCTCTTCGAGGCACAACTTTCCCCCTTTTGAGTATCAACTTTCCCTTTTTAGTACCAACTTCGTCTTCTTCGGGTATCAACTTTCCCCCCTTCCAGTCTCAACTTTTCACCAATCGTGTGTCAAGTTTCTCCTCTTCGAGGCACAACTTTTCCTTCTTCGAGAATCGACTTTTCATTTTTTGAGTACCCAACAACTTTCTTGCCTTCAAGTATTAACTTCCCACTTCGAGTCTTAAGTTTCGCCCTTCGTGTCTTAACTTTCCCCCCTTTGAGTTCCTACTTTTTCTTCTTCAAGTATCAACTTTCCCCCCTTCGAGTCATAACTTTCATGCCTTCGAGTGCTAACTCTCTCTGTTTCTTTCTATCATATATATTTTTTATTTTTCGCATGTAAACATCTTTTACTAATGTTTATTATATTTACTATTGGGGTCTTGGCAAGGACAATCATACAATTTTGAGAATATATTTTGTTAGCCAAACTTTACTTGATTATATTGTTTACTATTAAGTCCTCTAACTTAAACTGCTTACGCAATTTTCTATTTTTAAAATTTAGAGGAATAAAACTTGTACTAGGCAAAAGATTAAAATTATTCTTGTGACCTATTTTTATTTAATTTTTGCATATCTTTTAAGCACATCATAAAGAATGTGCTGATTTTTCTTTACGCATAGCTATCAAGTTTGTGTATTACTTTACAGTTTGTTTAACTTTTGAGGATTTTAAACAGTACTAGGCGAATAAATCGGTAGGTGGTGTAATAATAAATAATCAATGGCTAAGATCAATCGACGAGTGACATAATGAGCAGCGACCAGTGTCGTTTTTAACAATTTTGTGTTATTATTATTTAGGTTTAATCATTCTACTTTAAAATTTTTTGCGATTTTTAAATGTTTTTTAGTAACAGACGATAGATTAGTACTCAACCAGTAACAGATGACGAAACAACCAGTGATTTTTAAGTTAAAACACCCTGATTAATTTTTCACTAGTTTTGAAACATTTTTAGTAACTAAAATCTTTATTATAATGCGTTTTACGATTGATTTAATTTTTAGTATTTTGTCGATAATTTAATACTTTTTTCATTATACATTTTTTTTAAAGAGATATAACTTTTAATTGACTAAGCAATAGTTGCCTTTTTACGGTATTTTGAGAGGTATATAAGATACCAAACTTGGTACTGCAACTTATTCAATATTAATTTAGAATTTATCCATTAGTGTAAAAAACTTAAAAAGATTAAAACATTTTTTAGTTAACAGCTTCATAGTCCTTAGCGTAGCCTTCTAATTTTTCTTTATCAAATCACCTAAAACTTAAAAACTAAAATATTTTTGTTTTATATTTCATTAAGTTATTTAATATCTTTGGTAGTATGTAAGTACGTTATGGGCTATCTAACCAGTAATATATTATGGTTTTGCCTGCGCCTGCGCACTCACTAGTATTTTTTTAAGTCACGATCGTTATAAGTATTTTTTGTATGTATTTTTCGTGGATTCCCAAGTATATAAAATATACATACAATCATGATGATTACTGATAGAAACGAGAGCGAGAATGATCAATGAGTTGCATGTTTGATGTTTCCGCGATCTAGAATTTTTTTTATCTTTTGTTATCTTTGACACGTGTTTTTGCGTTTTATCAATGTAACTGCCAATTCTACAAAAAGTTCACAAGATACAAAAGATATGTAATAACAAGTTGAGCATCCATCTATATGTAGATCGATCACAGTTTTACCACAAGTTGTATGATATTTACAAGAAAGTAGAGGTAGCACATTCGGTAACGCAATTTTGCCATGACAAAGGAATGCTGGCACAAGTTGGAGGAGTGATAGTTTTGGCACCATAATAATTTAAACTGGTCCTTTTTGTCAGTCCATTCATTAAAGAAATCGGATTTAAATAACATGGATATTTATTAATACCATTATAATTAGCATTTATGTCACAAAAAAAATATTTAATACTAAGCATACCTACGTAATGTATGTTTATAATTTTAAATACACATAAATCATGCCAAAAATGAGAAATTGTTTGTATTTTAGGCAATGATGTGTTTGTGAAGGATTAGTTTACTTTTTTAAATAAGTCTTACACCTAATTTTAATTAGTTTTTAGATAATTTATGAGGAGTTTCTGCGTCTAAACCCGAAATAATTAGACAGATCGACCGACAGAATGACCAACACAACAACTATAACACAGGCGAGGAAGCGATTCAGACAAGTTTCAACAAGTCGTCAGCCTTCAACACCTGTAAAGTTAACAGTTAAAAATAATACATGTTTGATAAAATTTCATTTTTTGCACAACAAAGCCCAAAGCTTTTTTAAAATTTTTTTAACATGCACTAGTTTAATCTGTAAACGTATTTTTTATGAATTTCGTGGATTTGAGGATTAGAGAAGCCTTAAATTAAATTGCCTTAAGTAACCTTAGCTGAACCATATACGTGAACAGGCAAACGCATTTTTCATTATTTTCATCAATTTGATGTTAAAGAAAAGCCCTATGTATCTTAAAGTAACCTTATACAGGTAATTAGTAAGTACCTACATACTTTTAGAGGAGTTTTTTTTGCCAAATGTGCTTCAACTAGTAAAATTTAATTATTTCTACACCAATAATAATCAATTTCAATAACTATGGAACAAGGTTTGACTCCCCAGCCAAGAAAATAAAAGTGATTAGCGCAAAATAATCTCTAAATGCTTTTACACTATCGTTGTTATTCAAAACTTATATAACAAACTTACAAAAATAACAATGATTTAATAAAAGCTCAATACGCAATTTGGTATCCTATAAATAATGCCCTTCCTAAGCGTTTTAATATGCTTCCAACTGTTAAAAATAGTTAATAATACTGAATAATATATTTCTTCGAATTATGTTTATTTTATACCTCATTTCGTAACAACTATGTCCACCTATTATACCACATCAAAAATAAGATTTCCTTTTAAAGTGTAACTCGAGTTAAAACCCAATTCTACCTACCCAGTAATCGATACCTACCCGCATTCCATTCTTCGTAAATGGCCAGAAACGCGTCAAGATATAGCGTCTCTACGAACCTTTTGTGCGATCAGTAATTCACGCTGCAAAACACCTATGTAGGTAACAAAGAGGAAGATAGAGCAAGGGGAATGTAAAAGTAAAGGACGGACGAAAATACCATGTAGTTTATACGGCCCCTTCAGAACAGCCCCACTCCTGCCACCCTAAGCCCCGCCCACTTCCCCCCCTCCCCCGCAGGGGGCGTGGCCACGCCCACTTCCCCCTCCCCTCCCTCCTCTCACCCCCGGAGGCGTGGTCTTCCCCTCCCCTCCCCCCGAAGGGGGGTAAAAAAAGATGACGGCCAGCCAATGATAGGCGAAGTGGGGGACCCTTATTTTAAGGGTCGACAAATAGGAAGCGACATCCCCCCGAAGGGGGGAGGAGCCAAAATGGCGGCTGGCCAATCAGAAGAGAGCTTACCTCTCATTGGCTGGCCAATGATAGGCGAAGTGGGGGACCCTTATTTTAAGGGTCGACCAATAGGAAGCGACTTCCCCCGAAGGGGGGAGGAGCCAAAATGGCGGCAGCAGGAAAAAAATGATGGCGGCCAGCCAATCAGAAGAAAGCTTGTCTCTCATTGGTCAGCCGATGATCGACGAAGTGGTGGACCCTTATTTTAAGGGTCGACCAATAGAAAAGCAAGCTCCCCTCGAAGGGGGTGGGGGGGGGGGAGAGGGGGGTCAACATGGCCGTCTCTCATTGGTTGGGTGGTTTTGAAGAGGCCGTATAAACTACATGGTATTTTCGTCCGTCCTTTACTTTTACATTCCCCTTGCTCTATCTTCCTCTTTGTTACCTACATAGGTGTTTTGCAGCGTGAATTACTGATCGCACAAAAGGTTCGTAGAGACGCTATATCTTGACGCGTTTCTGGCCATTTACGAAGAATGGAATGCGGGTAGGTATCGATTACTGGGTAGGTAGAATTGGGTTTTAACTCGAGTTACACTTTAAAAGGAAATCTTATTTTTGATGTGGTATAATAGGTGGACATAGTTGTTACGAAATGAGGTATAAAATAAACATAATTCGAAGAAATATATTATTCAGTATTATTAACTATTTTTAACAGTTGGAAGCATATTAAAACGCTTAGGAAGGGCATTATTTATAGGATACCAAATTGCGTATTGAGCTTTTATTAAATCATTGTTATTTTTGTAAGTTTGTTATATAAGTTTTGAATAACAACGATAGTGTAAAAGCATTTAGAGATTATTTTGCGCTAATCACTTTTATTTTCTTGGCTGGGGAGTCAAACCTTGTTCCATAGTTATTGAAATTGATTATTATTGGTGTAGAAATAATTAAATTTTACTAGTTGAAGCACATTTGGCAAAAAAAAACTCCTCTAAAAGTATGTAGGTACTTACTAATTACCTGTATAAGGTTACTTTAAGATACATAGGGCTTTTCTTTAACATCAAATTGATGAAAATAATGAAAAATGCGTTTGCCTGTTCACGTATATGGTTCAGCTAAGGTTACTTAAGGCAATTTAATTTAAGGCTTCTCTAATCCTCAAATCCACGAAATTCATAAAAAATACGTTTACAGATTAAACTAGTGCATGTTAAAAAAATTTTAAAAAAGCTTTGGGCTTTGTTGTGCAAAAAATGAAATTTTATCAAACATGTATTATTTTTAACTGTTAACTTTACAGGTGTTGAAGGCTGACGACTTGTTGAAACTTGTCTGAATCGCTTCCTCGCCTGTGTTATAGTTGTTGTGTTGGTCATTCTGTCGGTCGATCTGTCTAATTATTTCGGGTTTAGACGCAGAAACTCCTCATAAATTATCTAAAAACTAATTAAAATTAGGTGTAAGACTTATTTAAAAAAGTAAACTAATCCTTCACAAACACATCATTGCCTAAAATACAAACGATTTCTCATTTTTGGCATGATTTATGTGTATTTAAAATTATAAACATACATTACGTAGGTATGCTTAGTATTAAATATTTTTTTTGTGACATAAATGCTAATTATAATGGTATTAATAAATATCCATGTTATTTAAATCCGATTTCTTTAATGAATGGACTGACAAAAAGGACCAGTTTAAATTATTATGGTGCCAAAACTATCACTCCTCCAACTTGTGCCAGCATTCCTTTGTCATGGCAAAATTGCGTTACCGAATGTGCTACCTCTACTTTCTTGTAAATATCATACAACTTGTGGTAAAACTGTGATCGATCTACATATAGATGGATGCTCAACTTGTTATTACATATCTTTTGTATCTTGTGAACTTTTTGTAGAATTGGCAGTTACATTGATAAAACGCAAAAACACGTGTCAAAGATAACAAAAGATAAAAAAAATTCTAGATCGCGGAAACATCAAACATGCAACTCATTGATCATTCTCGCTCTCGTTTCTATCAGTAATCATCATGATTGTATGTATATTTTATATACTTGGGAATCCACGAAAAATACATACAAAAAATACTTATAACGATCGTGACTTAAAAAAATACTAGTGAGTGCGCAGGCGCAGGCAAAACCATAATATATTACTGGTTAGATAGCCCATAACGTACTTACATACTACCAAAGATATTAAATAACTTAATGAAATATAAAACAAAAATATTTTAGTTTTTAAGTTTTAGGTGATTTGATAAAGAAAAATTAGAAGGCTACGCTAAGGACTATGAAGCTGTTAACTAAAAAATGTTTTAATCTTTTTAAGTTTTTTACACTAATGGATAAATTCTAAATTAATATTGAATAAGTTGCAGTACCAAGTTTGGTATCTTATATACCTCTCAAAATACCGTAAAAAGGCAACTATTGCTTAGTCAATTATTAAAATATAGTACGCAAAGCAAAAAAATCTTAAAAGTTATATCTCTTTAAAAAAAATGTATAATGAAAAAAGTATTAAATTATCGACAAAATACTAAAAATTAAATCAATCGTAAAACGCATTATAATAAAGATTTTAGTTACTAAAAATGTTTCAAAACTAGTGAAAAATTAATCAGGGTGTTTTAACTTAAAAATCACTGGTTGTTTCGTCATCTGTTACTGGTTGAGTACTAATCTATCGTCTGTTACTAAAAAACATTTAAAAATCGCAAAAAATTTTAAAGTAGAATGATTAAACCTAAATAATAATAACACAAAATTGTTAAAAACGACACTGGTCGCTGCTCATTATGTCACTCGTCGATTGATCTTAGCCATTGATTATTTATTATTACACCACCTACCGATTTATTCGCCTAGTACTGTTTAAAATCCTCAAAAGTTAAACAAACTGTAAAGTAATACACAAACTTGATAGCTATGCGTAAAGAAAAATCAGCACATTCTTTATGATGTGCTTAAAAGATATGCAAAAATTAAATAAAAATAGGTCACAAGAATAATTTTAATCTTTTGCCTAGTACAAGTTTTATTCCTCTAAATTTTAAAAATAGAAAATTGGGTAAGCAGTTTAAGTTAGAGGACTTAATAGTAAACAATATAATCAAGTAAAGTTTGGCTAACAAAATATATTCTCAAAATTGTATGATTGTCCTTGCCAAGACCCCAATAGTAAATATAATAAACATTAGTAAAAGATGTTTACATGCGAAAAATAAAAAATATATATGATAGAAAGAAACAGAGAGAGTTAGCACTCGAAGGCATGAAAGTTATGACTCGAAGGGGGGAAAGTTGATACTTGAAGAAGAAAAAGTAGGAACTCAAAGGGGGGAAAGTTAAGACATGAAGGGCGAAACTTAAGACTCGAAGTGGGAAGTTAATACTTGAAGGCAAGAAAGTTGTTGGGTACTCAAAAAATGAAAAGTCGATTCTCGAAGAAGGAAAAGTTGTGCCTCGAAGAGGAGAAACTTGACACACGATTGGTGAAAAGTTGAGACTGGAAGGGGGGAAAGTTGATACCCGAAGAAGACGAAGTTGGTACTAAAAAGGGAAAGTTGATACTCAAAAGGGGGAAAGTTGTGCCTCGAAGAGAAGAAACTAGACACACGATTGGTGAAAAGTTGAGACTCGAAGGGGCGAAAGTTGAGACGCGAAGGGAGGTTGGTTGTTGATAAGATTGGTTGGTAAGTTGATATCCGAAGAAGATGAAGTTTGTACTAAAAAAGGGAAAGTCGATTCTCGAAGAAGGAAAAGTTGTGCCTCGAAGAGAAGAAACTTGACACACGATTGGTGAAAAGTTGAGACTCGAAGGGGGGAAAGTTGAGACGCGAAGGGGGGAAAGTTGGTATCCGAAGAAGACGAAGTTGGTACTCAAAGGGGGTAAAGTGGGTACTCGAAGGAATAAACGTTGCTACTCAAAGGGGAAAAAGTTGGTATCCGAAGGGGGCAAAGTAGAGTCTCGAAGGGGGTTCGGTTCGATTGGTTGGTACTCAAAGAGAATAAAGTTGATACTCGATGGGTGGAAAGTTGAGACTCAAAGGGGGAAAGATGGTACTCAAAGGGCTAAAAGTATGTACCCGAAGGTAAAAGTATTACTACTCAAGGTGGGCTGTAGAAAATATCTAAAGGAAGCAAACAAAACAAATAAAAATTGACGGAAACTTGTACTATGCCTGCTAATTAACAAAAAAACATATATTTTATGATTGTTGGTACTAAAGTTTGCATGATTTACTAAAAACTTTGCGGTAAATGTATTGGGCTAAAACAGCTGCAACCCATTTCTAACAAGTATAAACCTGTTTTCGACAAGTCTTAACGTAAATCTGAAAAGCACTTATAAAAGGGCGGAGCGTGTTGAACTGCAGTCAGTTAGGTATAACTTTTCAAGGAAAGTGCATTATTGAGTTCTATCAACACAGTGTTTTAGTGAAGTTGGTGCTATTCAAAAAAATAAAATGAGTTTTGCAACGAAATTGGTTTATAAAATTATGTGTCAGCTTGGTATGGTAGAAGATATGGATAAAAATGTTTCAATTTTAAAAATTCTAAAAGATTGTGCTTTGGCCAGTAGACAAATAAGCATTGCTTTAAAAATAGCTTCTTCAGTTGCTGAAAAATCTCATTTGACGGCGTGCCAGGGACAAGTTAAACAGTGCAAGCACATTTTAAAACAAAAAAGCCTCAAGTTTGGTGGTGCGATTGGCACCAAGGAAACAGCCAAACATCGCGTACAATGGGAAGACATAAAATCAGCCTTTGAAAGCCGAGTAAGAAGTGCTGTCATTACAAATTTACGTCATAAGGATCCCAAAAAGTTTTTAGAGGATTGTTTTAGTTTATTTAAACGAAGAATAGAAAATACATTAAAAAAAGAGGATATGTTAAAAGTTAACACTATTTTAAGTGGAGATTTTCAAATAATTAAACAAGGACAACATGGAAGTGAGACAAAACACTTTAATACCGCTAATGCGGTTATTGACCGTAATACAAATTTAAAAAACTGGTTTGAGAAAAATGTAAAAACTTTGCTTTTGACTGACTTGGAAGAATTTGAACAAAATCAATCTGGATGGTCTCTTACAAAAATTAATAATCTTATTGTTGCTGTTAATAAATATAACTGCATGAGAGCCGGATGTCATTTAAAAATACCCAAGTTTATTTTAAATAAAAAAGGTTGTGTTAATGTGAAAAACAATGACGATTTATGTTTTGGTTGGGCAGTTGTATCGGCATTATATCCTGTTGAGAAAAATGCAAATAGAACAAAATCTTATCCGCATCCCAAGGAAGTGTTAAATTTGAAAGGTATAAAGTTTCCAATGACTTTAAGTCAAGTTGCTCGTTTTGAAAAGCAAAATAATGTATCCGTAAATGTGTATCGCCTGCAAAAACCTAATAAAAACAGTTTTAAAGTACTTCCTGCGTACATATCTGATAAAAAACTTAAAAAACACGTAAACGTATTATTAGTCCAAAATAATTATTATTTGGAGAAAGAAGAGATTACAGACCTTTCTCCGCCCACTTACCACTTTGTATGGATAAAAAATCTTTCAAGACTAGTAAGTAGTCAACTTAGCAAATTCGCAAAAGTAAAATACATATGCGATAGATGTCTGCACTATTTCTATTCTAAAGATAGCCTCGACCAGCATATAAAAGACTGCCTGATTATTGGCAGTGTTGTGGTGCCAAAACTACCATCTGAAGATAAAAAAATTGTTGAATTTAAAAACTTTAAAAATAAAGAATTTGCAAGCTTTATTATATACGCAGATACTGAATGCTTGCTGCTTCCTGTTGCACAGAATAGTAGCAAAAGAACCCAAAATTATCAACGTCATGTGCCTTGTTCAGTAGGATATTACGTGAAATGTGCCTACGATGATTCTTTATCATTTTATAAATCTTACACGGGGCCTGACTGTATGGAATGGTTCAGTAAACAGTTACTAGATTTCGCTGAAAACCTGGAAACTGTATTTCTCTGTAACTTACCCATGGAACCTTTAAGTAAGAAACAAAAAATTGACTTTAAGAATGCTAAAAAATGTCATATTTGTGAACAGAACTTTTTAGCTGGTGAAAAGAAAATACGTGATCATAGTCACCTTACATCTGAGTATCGTGGTCCAGCTCATGAAAGCTGTAATCTGAACTTTCAGGATAGTCATACTGTCCCTGTAGTATTCCACAATCTTAGCTCCTATGATGGACATTTGATAATTGAAAATATTGCCAATTTGGATGGATCAGTAAGTTTGCTACCAATTAACAAAGAAAAATATATTGCATTTACCAAAAAAATTAACGAAAATTTAATTGAATTTAGATTTATTGATTCGTATCGATTCATGGCCAGTAGCTTGGAAAAGCTAGCTTCGTATCTTGAGGAATATCCTTTGGTTAAAAAAGAATTTTCTAACTTGACTGACGAACAACAAAAACTTATTTTTAAAAAAGGAGTATTTTGCTATGACTATATGAATAGTTGGGAAAAATTAAAAGAAACATCACTGCCGAAAAAAATTAATTTCTTTAATACGCTAGAAAGTAAAGAAATTTCGTTAGCTGAATACGAGCACGCAGCTAATGTATGGATAAGCTTTGGCTGTAAGACCCTACAAGATTACATGGAACTCTACATGAAAGTTGACATAATTCTTTTGATGCAAGTATTTCAACAGTTTAGAGAGAGCTGTCATGAAACGTATGGTTTAGACCCTGCTAATTATTTTACTCTTCCTGGTTATACATGGGATTGTATGCTGTATTGCACGCAACAAAAATTAGAGCTTTTGACTGACTATAATATGGTAACCTTTATAGAACGCGGTATTAGAGGAGGGTTAAGCCAATGTTCTAAAAGATATGTGGAGGCAAACAACAAGTACATGTCCAACTATGATTCAACCAAAGAAACATCATTTCTTATGTATTTTGACATTAATAACCAATATGGATATAGCATGAGCCAGTCTCTGCCTTATGGAAATTTTAATTGGTTAGAAAGTGAAGAAATGCTTCATTTTGATGTTAATAAAATTGAAAATGACTCGAATAATGGATACATCCTAGAAGTCGACTTGTGCATTCCTGTGGAATTACATGACTACTTCTCAGACTTGCCTCTATGTCCTGAACATAACTGCCCACCTGGTGAAAAAAACCCCAAAAATAAGAAACTTATGGCTACACTGTATGATAAAAAGGAGTATGTAATTCATTATAGAAATCTAAAGCAAGTATTGAAACTTGGCATAAAACTTAACAAAATTCATAGAATTTTATGCTTTAACCAATCCGCATGGCTAAAACCCTATATTGATTTGAATACTCAATTAAGACAAAATGCTAAAAATGACTTTGAGAAAAACCTTTTTAAATTAATGAACAATGCCGTGTTTGGTAAAACCATGGAAAATATTAGAAATCATAGTATTGTTAAATTAATCAAGAAATGGGATGGACGATATGGAGCTGAAGCTCTGATTTCTCGACCAGAGTTCAAAAGCGTTACAATATTTAATGAAAACCTGATTGCCGTAGAACTTGAAAAAACAGAAATATATTTCAATAAACCGATATATGTGGGAATGTGTATTTTGGATATTGCCAAAACAACGATATATGATTTTCACTATAACTATATGGTACCGGCTTTTGGAAAGGATTGTACTGTGGTATACACAGATACTGATAGTTTAGTGTATAACATAAAAAATCATGACATTTATGAATCAATACAGCACAACTGTGACAAGTACTTTGATACGTCGGATTATCCTATTGACAACATATATAACATCCCGAGGATAAATAAAAAGGTCCTAGGTATGATGAAAGATGAAAACAATGGAGAAATAATGACGCATTTTATTGGCCTTAGAGCTAAAATGTACGCCACGAAAGTAGCTGATACCAAGAGTAAAGCAACAAAAGTGATTAAGAAGGCCAAGGGTGTAAAGCAAACTGTTGTAAAATCAAAAATATCATTTGAGGACTATGTCGACTGCCTAAACAATTTTACAGAAAAAGTGGTTACGCAAAATCTTATAAGAACCGAAAAGCACAGACTATACTCTGTAAAACAGACAAAAATTGGACTGAGTCCTCAGGATGACAAAAGATGCATTTCAAAGGAGTCTTATGAAACTTTACCGTGGGGACACTATAGTATTAAGTAAGAACTTAGTTTTAATGCAATTTTAATAATGTTGTGTCTGTTTATATTGTGTTTGGTTAAATATTTTTAGCCTTAAATTATAAGTAGCTAATTTTAATCCTTAACCTTAATTATTTAATTTTCTTTTTGCCTATAGAATATATTATACAACGTATGTGGTAAGCATAGGTAGGTGTAGGGTAAAGCCTTATGTACTTTAATATTAAAATAAATATATAAACCTATATAATAATATTTATAATACCTGTAATCTTATAATATTTCAACCAAAATAAGTTGAATAAAACCTGTAAGTCTACTTAGCTATAGCATTTAGAATTAGGATCATCTGATTAATTGTGTTTTTATGTAAAACTTTATTATAATAAACAATTAAATGAATCTTGTGGTATTATTAATCTAGTCTTTAAGAGTTAAAACCTATAGAATATAATATAATATTTACTGAAAAAGGTAAATCCGAAAATATTTGAAACTTAAGTATTCACTGTTTAGGTCGATTAAATAAAATCCTGTAGTGACAGGTCAGCACAGTATTTATATAAGGTGTCCAGTAACTAGAAAATGGTTAAATGACAATTCAAAAACATTTAAGATATTTGACTGGATAGCAAAGCAGAAAAAAAAGGAGTGATGTGATAATTACTGCCTCTAATATAATATTCTGGGATAAGTCGCAAAAAATGACCACGTTTTCGTCTTATGGGGATTTACATGGAAAAAGTGAGCCAGAACCTATGTTATACATCTACTACAGTAGAGCTAATTTAAGGGAAAATAAGTTTAATTAGGAAGCTCGCCGAAGATCTATTTCTCAAATTTCAATATGTATTATTTATTTTTTTAATAAAAACGCATTTTGACGTTAATTTTTGGCGCAGGCTCATATGATGGAATTCATCTCGGTCTTTAACGCCTCGTCAGCTGTCAGCTGATCAGTGTTGGTTTGATGATTGCCTATACGATGCACATATTTTTAGACGGATCAATAGAAGAGGCCGATTTTTACATAGTGCCGTGGGGCTGTAAAGGATCTTAAAATGCTACCGGTATCTGTACACATGTTAAAGCTCATCAAGAGTACTTTATTACAAGCCAGTTAAAGTAGGAAAAATCCGACTAAAAATGAGTTATTGTTAATTTTGAAACTGTTCCGAAAAAACTTTCCAACAAAAAATTAATAGAAAATAGTATTTGGCCGTTGCCTGTCAACATGTCAAAGCGCATAGGGGGCATCTTAATATAACCCAGTTAAAATGGAAAAAACCGATAAAAATGAGTTTTTCTTAATTCTAAAGATGTTCCGAAAAAAACTTTTCTACAAAAAATTAATTAAAAGTAGTATTTTACCGTTGCCCATTAACATGTCAAAGCGCATTAGGCGCATTTTAATATAACTCAGTCAAAATGGGAAAAAACTCATTTTTTATTGGTAGTGTATTGAAATGGATGGAAGATTTTTATACTTTTTAATGACAATTTAATACGCCTTTTTAAATCCTTTTTTTGGATGAGAAAGAAATAAAAATGTGTATTTTGGAGGTATTAAAATGTATTAATTTTGTATACTTAAAAAGAGACTTAAAAAGATAAATAGTTTATGGATTGGAGAGAATTTAAAATAAAAACCCCTAATGGGATAAAAATGGATTCCTTTTGAATGTCACAAAGTGTATTGAAATGGATGGAATGTTTGTATACTTTTTAATGCCAATTTATTACGCCTTTTCAAATCTTTTTTTGGATAAGAAAGGATTGAAAATGTAGATCTAGGACGTATTAAAATGTATTCATTCTGCATGCTTAAAAGGGGATTTAAAAGGATAAGTAGTTTATGGATTGAAAGGGATTAAAAATACAAACCCTCAATGAGATAGAAAGCGATTCCTTTTGAATGTCAAAAAGTGTATTGAAATGGATGAAATGTATTCATTCTGTATACATGAAAAGGGATTCAAAAGGATAAAGATTTTATGGATTAAAGGGGATTAAACATAAAACCCCTTAATGATATAGAAATGGATTCTTTAGAATGCCAAAAAGTGTATTGAAATGTATGGAATATTTTTATACTTTTTAATGACAATTTAATACGCCTTTTCAAATCCTTTTTTTGGATAAGAAAAAATTGAAAATGTGAATTTTGGAGGTATTAAAATGTATTAGTTCCGAATGCCACAAAGTGTATTGAAATGGATGGAATGTTTATATACTTTTTAATGCTAATTGCATACACTTTTTGAAATCTTTTTTTGGATAAGAAAGGATTTAAAATGTAGATCTCGAAGGTATTAAAATGTATTCATTTTGTATTCTTGAAAAGGGATTTGAAAGGTTAAAGATTTTATGGATTAAAGCGGATTAAAAATAAAACCCCTTAATGACATAGAAATGGATTCCTTTTGAATGCCAAAAAGTGTATTGAAATGGATGGAATATTTATATACTTTTTAATGACAATTGCATACGCTTTTGAAATCATTTTTTTGGATAAGATTGGATTGAAAATGTAATTCTTTTTGAGGTATTAAAATGTATTCATTTTGTATACTTTAAATCTGATTCAAAAGGATAAAGAGTTTATCGATTGCTGAAGATTAAAAATAAAAAGCCCTAATGGTATAGAAATGGATTTACTTTGAATACCAAAAAGTGTATAAAGGATAGAATGTTTTAAAATGGACTTATTTTATATGCCAGGATCTGTATTAAAATTAATTAAAAATTTGTTATTCATTTTAATACTTAACACTTTCTATCCCCCAAAGGTCAGAAAAAGGATTTCAAAAAGCGGATAGAAAATGGATTCATTTTTTTTATCCTTTTCTATCCATTTTTTTTATAGGGATTGAAGGAGGTCCTAACAAAAGTAAAGAATAAATATATATATATATATATAAATAAACCTAGAAATAAAATTTCGGACTTCCATTGTCTTTATTTATTTTAAAACACGACGTTTCGGTTAGTAAGTATCTCTAACCGTTATCAAGTGTAAACTAAACAATCTAGTCTTTAGGCTACTAGTAGTAGTAGTAGTATATTTTTATTACAAAGTATTTATACATATGTGTATATATACCTGAGTCGTCAAATTCATTTAGGAAGCTACTTAAAAATATTAACATTAATCACCAACATAAAATAAAATAAATAAAAATAAAAATAAAATAAAGTAAAATCAAATGTATCACAATGTACACAAAGTAGATAAATAACACAAAATTAGTAAATGACACTAGTTTCACAAATATTTAAGCACAAAAGATACACAAAATCATAAAAAATATACAAAAGTTAGGATTTTTGTTTAAAAGTTTATCTAAAATTAAAGAAATCTTTTATTGTGTACGGTTCAATTTTACAAATATGGGCAAAACAAGCTTTTTTAAACCGTTTTATACTATCTATATCTTTAATTTTGTCTGGCAAAGAGTTATAAAATTTTAAACAGGTATAGAAAGGAGCTTTTTCTGTTACGGCTAGCCTGTGCTTTGGAAGGTTATAATTGTTCTTTTGATGTTTAGTAGGATAATTATGGTTAGGTTTTAAGTGTTCAAACTTTTCGGTGTTTTTGCGTAGGTAAATTACACATTGATAGATGTAAATTCCTGTTACTGTAAGTAGGTTATTTTGTTTAAAAAGCCCTCTGCAACTCTCTCGGTGTTTTCGAGACCACATTATCCGCAAGACCCTCTTTTGCTGCACAAACACGCTCTCAATTCGACTACTGCTGCCCCAAAGCAGTATACCATATTTTAACCGTGAGTAAAACAATCCGTAATAAATAGACATTAATATTTTTTTATCATTGATATGTTTGGAAATCACACGGATTGCATAGGTAGCTTTGCTTAGTTTGCCACAGAGTACCTTAATGTGTTCATGGTAGTTCAGTAGAGAGTCGACTGTGACTCCCAGAAGCTCCACCGTCTGTGAGACTTGTATGTTTTGATTTTGAAACTGTATTGATTCGCTAATATCTACGTTTAAGTTATTAAAAGTTATTATGCTGGTTTTATTTACATTTAAAAGTAGTTGGTTTTTTTCTAACCAATTTTTTGTCATACCTAATAATTCTTGGCACTTATTTTCAATATCTTCATTTCTATCAATTGGTATTACTTCGGTGGCATCATCAGCATAGTTAAAGAGTTCGGTTGGTTGTTTGATAATTTCTGCAAAATCATTTAGGTATATCACAAACAGCAAAGGTCCGAGAATGCTTCCCTGAGGAACGCCAGTGGTGATAAAACCGCTGGTCGACTCTACCACTTCACCCCCACGACATACTCTCACCTTTTGTGGCCTATTCTCTAAATAACTCTCGAACCATTTCAAGACAACTCCTCTCACACCATACGCCTCAAGCTTTTTTAATAGGATTTTATGATTAATGGAGTCGAAAGCTTTAGATAAGTCCAAGAGAATTCCACAGGCAATATACTTAGATTCCAGCAGTTCTATTATTTTATTGTTAAAGTCAATAAGTGCCGTTTCGGTTGATCTTTCTGGCAAAAACCCATGTTGAAATGTGTTAAATAATGAGTTTGATTGGAAAAAGTTAATTGTTCTTTTGTAAATAATAAGCTCAAACAGTTTTGAGAAAGAAGACAAAAGACTGATTGGCCTATAGTTGTTAAAATTATTTTGATCTTCTTTTTTGTACACTGGAATGACAGTAGCTATTTTTAGTTCTTCTGGGAAACTACCTGTGCTCATACTTTGATTAAAAATATGTGCCAAAGGCGAGGCGATAAGAGGAATCACCTTTTTTAAAAGGTCTGAGGGAACACCGTCGTGCCCTGAACTTTTTTTGGTTTTCATTTTTCTCGCAATCAAAATAATCTCATCCGGGCTTGTGGGGTCAAAGTACATTGTTTTGTTATTTTTTGGTTGCATTTGAAAATTGCTTCCATCCTGGTATATGTTATTCTGTTTAAGGAGTTCTGGCGCAATATAGATAAAATGAGTGTTCAGGGAATTAGCGAGATCTTTATTATTTTGACTGTCGGGAAGAATACTTTGAGAATTTTTACTATTTGTGAGTTCCTTAACTGTACTCCAGGTGGTTCTTGAGATGTTATCACTAGAGCGTATCTTGTTGAGCAAAAAAGTTCTTTTGGCGTTGATCAAAGATTTGTCGTACTCTTTTTTGTACTGGTTGAAAGCCTCCTTATAAGTAGGGTTTGTGCTTGCCATGGTTTGCAGCGCAACAACTTGGTCTTTCATCTCCATCAGCTCTGGTGAGATCCATCCTCTATTGTCTCGTCTTTTCTTGTTTTGAGTGTTTTTTCGAAATTCTTTTAGAGGAAAATGTTCGTTAAATATTAAGAGAAATTTTTCACTGAAGTATCTATACAAGTCCTTTGCACATTCAGAACTGTTAAAAACGAAATCCCATGTTATGCTAGAGAGATGGTGGCTAAAGTTTTTTAAATTTGCTTCAGAGAAAACTCGACATTGTTGCTTTTCCCCCTGAATGTGATTGTTGCTTAAAATAGAGATAGTTTGTGCAGTATGGTCTGATTTGCCCACCTGAAACACGTTTGTTTTATAGACTAAAAGAGTCGTATCTATTATTATGTTGTCAATACATGATTTGTGCCCATCAAATATCCTTGTGAACTCTGATATTGTAGGATGAAGGTTAAATGAGTGTAGCAAGACCAAAAATTCTTGTTTTTCTTGTGAATCAAGATCAAGTCTTATATTAAAATCTCCCGTGATAATGATTGTTTTGCCCTCTTTGTCTAGCTTATTTAAAATTTTTTCCAAAACATCAAAAAACACTTTAATATCACCTGAGACCCTAGAAGTATAGATACTTAAAACTACATAGATTTTTTTATACAATTTAATTTCCACTGCTGAACATTCTATACTGTTTATGATTGACATCTTCTGTATATCTCGTCTTTCATGACATGTAATATCTCTTCGTCCATAGATAGCTGAGCCGCCATGTTTACCGGCTTGTCGGCAGAAAGAAGAAATCAGTGAGTAACCTAGTATTGCCATAGAGCTTAGAGCACTTTCACATTGCCAATGCTCAGTGATGCAAAGAACTTCAGGAGTATCCAGATCACTCAAAAAGACCTCAAGCTGATCAAGGCCATTCCCCAACGATTGGATGTTGTGATGAAATATTTTAAAATTTGTTTTTTTCTTCGTATTTACGTTGTCTTTGTTGTTATTGCTGTTGGTTGCATTCGACAATGTTTTTGTTGTTGGTTTTAGGTTTATATTTGTTAAATTTGACGGATCTGTTATTTTGGATTGACCTATGGTATTTGAGACACTGCATTTCGGTGCCAGAGAGACTACGTATACTACTTGGTGTGCAGTCAGGTGTGACGGCCCGCCCCCTTTTTTAATCCTAAGACGCCTGTTTTCCTTAAGGAGTGGTTTCCATATGTTTGGTATGTCCGTGCTTGGTTGACTGAAAACTTCTTTATTCTGCATTATAAACGCAGCTTCAATAAACTTTCGTTTTCGCCAATGCGACTTCTTATGTAAAACTTTAGCTTCTGACCACTGAATCCTGTGATCATTTGACCATGCATGATCTGCTAAATCGGATTTTTCAATATCCCCTAATTGGGTACTTTTTAGATGTTCATTTACACTAACCTGAAGAGGACGTTTCGTTTCACCTACATATGATTTACCACACTCACACGTCACACCTGACTGCACACCAAGTAGTATAAGTAGTAGCCTAAAGACTAGATTGTTTAGTTTACACTTGATAACGGTTAGAGATACTTACTAACCGAAACGTCGTGTTTTAAAATAAATAAAGACAATGGAAGTCCGAAATTTTATTTCTACACAATCATTGTCTACGAGTTTCAAACAAAAATAAATAAACCTAATTACGGACCTGTGTCCAGTTTTGCCATTCGATTATCTGATATAAACAAAATTACTAACCTGTCACAAGGCAAATTTCAGTTGCAGCTAAATAAGTGTCATTTGTACATGAAAATTTTTGAATTTAGTATATATATCCTCACAATTATAAGTAAACAATTTCATTCGAACCTGTCTCAGCTGGAGTCCCGAGAATTGATGCGGTATTGCCACGTTGGATTGCCAGACTTATCCTTTGGGTAACGAGACTAAGTGTCTTGGATATTTTGATTTTTTGGCAGATTTATTTTATTAGGTTTTTAGCTTTGTTACCCCAAGGTCCAAATGTCTCGACTACTCTGATTTTTTGTATTTTAATTTTTTTATGTCACTTTCAACTTTCCAGCTTCGCCAGCTTTAACTGATATATGAGAGACGTAAATATAAACATGACAGCTGTGTTATATTATTTTGGTCTTTATGAGGAATAAATAACGTTTCCTTTTTCTTTAAAAAGTCATTCAAAAGAATTTGCAAGCAGTCATTGGTTTAGCCACCTATACGCCTACTGCATACACATACTAGAAGTTCAAATACTCTTTCAATTTATGGGCACCTAAGCTCAAACGATTGATGTATAATATAATTTTTACTCATTATCTATTTATTTATCTATTAACTTTCTTCGATCCATCTTTGGACATAGGCCTCTTCCAATATCTTCCACTCTTCTCTGTATGTCGCCGTGTTCATCCATCTAGCTCCCGCATGTTTCTTCAAATCGTCTGCCCATCTCATTTGGGGTCTTCCCCTACTTCTGTGATTTTCCCAAGGTCTCCAGTTTACAATACAATTGTTCCATCGATCGTCTTTCTGTCTGATGTTATGACCGGCAAATTTCCATTTTATTTCGCTACTTGTCCTCTTACATCCCTTACTTTTGTTTTATTTCTTATCCATTCATTATTTTTTCTGTCTGTTAGCTTTACATCTAACATTTGCCTTTCAATTGATCTTTGGGCTTTTGGTACCTTATCCATCTTTGATTTTGTAAGTGTCCAGGTCTGGGATCCACAAGTAAGTTCTGGAAGGATACATCGGTTATACACTTTAATTTTGAGGTATTGAAGATATTTTTTATTTTTTCATATGTAGCTTAATATACCCAAGCTAATCTTACTCGTCTCTTGATTTCAGCCGTTTGGTTTTCGTTTTTTAGTTAGTAGTCCCAGGTATAGGTGTTGTAGTGGAACTTCTTAAATTCCTCTCGTAAACCCCTTCTTTTCTGATGTCCCTAATAATACCACACAAATACCACATAGGTGTCTGTAATGCTTTCCTTTTGGCGGATACGCCGGGGTCGTGCATGTTTGCCATGCCACATATATTAATTTCAAATCTCCCGCTTTGAAATCAAGGAACCATACTCTCATTCTGTCAAGCGTAAAATCGGTCTTTCTATTTCGGCCATCTTGATCCGCACTACCGCACTTTAAATCTGTTTGAGTTACTTATGGTTTTGAACCAATTGTTTTTGGTATTTAACCTCCTCGAGGTGACCCCACCGGCAGGTCTTTTCCTATTTAGGTATGTACCATTTTTTAAGTAATTAGGCAACACTCATGGGAAAGTTAGGTTAGAATGGGGCATGGGGGGCATATCCTTTATTAGTGTTTAGGCATTAATTGTAAACTTTTCCTATTTAGCTCAAGCTCAGACAATAAAGCGACTCTCTTCGACCACATTGTTGATTTTTTCATCACCCTTTGTTGACCCAACCTAACCCCCTAAGAAATTTTCGACTGTCTCAGCACATCGTGGCGCCCAACGTGGGGCTAACAAAGCACAGTATGGAAGATCAACAACGCAACCTTCGGCCAAGAAGACTGGTCAACTATAGGAACCTTCACAGGGGTGTGGAAGTACCAAATGAGGTCCCGCGGACCATGGCGGGTAGAGGTAGGAGCGTTCCAAACTTATCAATCCCCTCTGTCACCCCAGGTAGCAGCCTGTCAAATAATTTTTTGCAAAATAATATAAGGGACTTAAACTACAACTCAGTTCCCATTTCAAGGCTACCAAGGGATGGACAAAGTGGATCCCACACTGTTTCTGGACCATCAATAATAAGATTTCATCATAATATTGATGATACACCACTCAGCAGCCATGGAACGAGTAGTCAGGGGTATTTTACATCAGTTTCTCCTAGGGAGAACATGGGGGCACAAACCGAGCCTTCTCATCAAACTAATAGGCCATATACATTCATTCCTTCATCGACGAATATGGGGGCACCAGCAGAGGCATGTTCCACTGCAAATAATTTTTTAAATCCAATTTCAAATTCTGGTTTAAATAATAATCCTCAAATATCATTGAGTGATGTTCAAATTATAGTAGATAGAGCTATTGAAACAGCATTAAGTAGGCTTAATTTAAATAATACTTCTGGGAGTAGTATAGGGGAACCTCGGGTAAGTTCAGTAGGGCAAAATAACCTCACTTTTGTACCGACAGGCCCAAGGGGTCACCCACAAAATGAAATACCAAATGCACTGGTTCAAAACGAAAACATCCACCTTTCTTTATCTGAGACTATTAAGTTAGTTAGTACCATTCTTTGATGGGGAGGGGGAACTTCAACCCATGGAGTTTTTGGAAAAACTTTACTCATGTGCCAATATTGACACACTTCCATTTGAACAAATTAAACGTCTTTTAAATAAATCTTTCAAGGGTTCCGCTAGAAAATGGTGGAAAGCCCTTAATCAAACTTTTTATAGTTTTCGGGATTTTAGGGTCGAATTTATAAATCATTTTTGGGGTAGAGAACAACAAAATAAAATAAAGTTGTCTTTAGAAAATGATGAATTCCGTTCTGGTCTCTTTGTAGATCATTTTAACACATACGTAGCAATGGCAATGCATCTTCAACCTCCGTATTTAACCAAAGAACTCATTGAAATCCTAGCATGCCCCCTAAACTGTGTGGGTCCTTGATAAAAGTTACAACCTTGTCAGAGGCTGTTGCTTGTCTGCGTCAAGCAGACCGGCATTTTAAAAATAAAAAATGTCCTGTTTTTAGTCCTAATTCAAGTTATAGGGAATCTCAGCAAAGGGTTAAACCAAATTTTCAAAGGAATGTAACAGATAAGCGAATTTCTTTATTGGAAACTCATGATGAGGCGGGTTTATCGGAAAACGAGAATCCCCCCCCCTCCTAAGACCAGAGGTGGGGGTACTTTCATTAAAAAATCTAGTAAAAACAAATATAGCTTGCAATAATAACCCATTGCAAGATCTTCTTGAAGAGTCATGTGATTTTGAGCACATTCCTCCTGAATCAAAGTGTCCTCAAATCTTAATAAAAATGTATGGTTTGAGTTCCCTGCAATTATTGACTCTGGGAGCCAGGTTTCGGCGCTATCATCAGCTGTCTGGTCCCAAATAAATTGTGAAGAAAGTGTTACATTTTTTCCTGTGACGTCCGTTCGCGTCGTGGGAGCTTTTAAATCTAAACCTCAAAAGGGTGTCTAAGCAGGCACAAATCGATTTTTTAATAAAAAATAATCCTTTTACTTTTGAGTTTCTTATAATTTGTGATTTGTCGTGTCCAGTGTTAATCGGTTGTGATTTTTTAAGGTGTTATAGTTCTGTGATAGATTTACATAAAAGTGAGATTTTAATTAAAAATAAGGGTAGTTACATTAGAGTACCTGAAATTTCATATTCAAATATTCATGAGAGTGGGGACGGAGTGCAATTGAGAAAATTGGTTTGCACATCTAGCCCTCTTTATTCTGAGTTCCAGCAACCATCACATGATGGTGGGATAGACTTTTATCGATTTTTCGAGTCTTTACCAAGTTCATTGCCAAGGCCAGTGAAACAGCAGTTTTGCGCGCTTATCGATAAATATAATAAACTTTTTTCGGAAATACCTGGGCGCACAACAGCGTATTTTCATAGCATAAAATTAAAAGATAAAACTGAGTTTTTTGTTAGGCAATATCCTGTCCCATTTGCTTATCGCAAATAGGTTGACAAAGTGATAGACCAAATGCTTAACTGGGGGGTCTTTGAGCGGGCAAATACAAAGTACATTTCGCCCCTAGTTGTGACAATTAAGAAAGATAAATCGGCAAGGGTATGTTTGGACGCTCGTGTCGCTAACAAAAATATGGAGCCTGATTTTGAACAGCCAAAACCAATAAACGAAATCCTACAGCTAATGCAAGGCAAGACAGTCATGAGCTCGTTAGATATTACTCACTCATACTGGCAGATTCCTCTTGAGGAGAGCTCGAAACAATATACTGGCTTCATGTATGGCACCCAGACTTTCCAATTTGCCTATATGCCATTTGGGATTAAAAATGCAACAAGTGGTTTCACTCGTGCAATGAGGGCAGTTTTTGGCAGAGAGTTCGACTCGTTTCTTGCAAATTACATTGATGATATTTTGGTATTCACTACGTCATACGAAGAGCATTTAGAACATTTATACAGGGTGTTCGAAAAGTTACAAAGTTCAGGGTTCACATTGCGTCTGAATAATCCCATTTTTTCTGTCAGGAAATGCCATATTTAGGGTTTATACTGAGCCCAACATCAATTAGGCCCAATCCAGATCGGATCCAGGCTATTCTGGATTATTCCAGACCAAAATCCCCCAAGGAATTACAAAAATTCCTCGGTTTTTGTCAATATGACCGTTCGTTTACACATAGATTCTCAGATTGTGACACCTCCAACCTCTCTTTTAAGGAAAAGGAACTCCTGGAAATGGAGTGATATTGAGGAGAGTGCTTTCCAGGCTATAAAAAATCAATTACAGGAGGCAACGTTGCTGTACCACCCAAATCCACAGCTACCATGGTACATAGAAACAGATGCTTGTGATGTTGGGATAGCTGGAATACTCTTCCAGATCGATGATGATGAGCGCAAAGTGGTGGCATATGCATCTAGATAACTTTTGGATTGTGAAAGAGCATATTGTACCTTTGAAAAGGAAACCTTAGCAGCATTATGGTGCATGCAAAAGTGGCGAACATTTCTCCTAGGTGCCACTAGGTGCCACAAAAAAGACAGATCCGTTAAACTATAGACCAATTGCTCTACTTCCGGTGATATCAAAAGTAATGGAAAGAGTTGTGAACAATCACCTAACCAAGTACTTGGAAAAGTACAAAATTATCAACGACAAGCAATACGGATTTCGAAAATATAGGTCAACTGGCGATTTACTTACATACGTCACTCACTTATGGCAAAAAGCGATTGAGTTGCGAGGTGAAACAAGAACAATTGCCTTAGATATATCTAAAGCATTCGATAAAGTCTGGCATGAAAATCTGCTCAACAAGCTCAAAGCAACGGGATTGTCGCAGAGACTTTGCACTTGGTTTGAAAGTTACCTTAAGGATAGATCCATTTATGTTGCACTGGATGGCCGGAACTCCAACTCTTACCAAATAAATGCTGGTGTGCCACAGGGAGCAATCCTTTCGCCAACACTTTTTCTGATTTACATAAATGACCTCATAGATAAAACAGTAAATCCACTTTATTGCTTTGCAGATGATGGCAATGTAGTCTCCTCAGTCATACCACCCACATGTCTCTCCGCACGTGAATTCCATTACCTTAGACTAACTGAAATATCACAGATAAATAACGACTTGGAGATAATAGAGGACTGGGGCAACAAAAACCTTGTACAGTTCAACGCGCAGAAAACCCAAGCAGCCCTGTTTTCGAAAAAGACCAGCACCGGTGAGCCAAATATCATGCTATCTGGAAGTGCTGTCGCATTGCAGAGCCAGTTGAACATCTTAGGAGTCACTGCAGAGACCAACATGTCTTGGCACAGTCACGTGGCAGATATAGCTAAAAGGGCGTCCCAAAAGCTTGGGGTGCTATTTCGTACAAGACATCTGTATACGAAGAACTGTGGGCGATCTATCTCTCTTCTACAGGTATTCTCACGGAAAATGCTCTGAAGAGTTGGCACGTATGATCCACCCGGGAGTAGCACCTACTAGGCGAACACGTCAAACAGACGGTAACCATCAATTTATTGTCAAAATAGAGGCACCAAGAACCTCATTATATCAGAATTCATATCTCTGGAGAACAGCATCGCTGTGGAATAAACTCCCTGCGACAGTTTTCCCTGCAGGTTACAACCTGAACCGTTTCAAAACCAACACGCACCAACATTTCCGCGCACTTGCCGCTTCTCGAGCGTGATAGGGATCTCCTTGCGAGTGCGCATACCCGTAAAAAAAAACTTTTACCCTCAGAATTGATTGTAGGGCACTCACCTACATAAACACGTGCAGACTTCTTTCGCCTCGTGTTACCAGGTGGGCGTTAGCTCTGCAAGGGTTCGACTTCAAAGTTGAATTTCTATCTGGGAAAAAGAATATCCAGGCCGATGCCCTTTCCAGGCATGCATGTACAAGGCTTCCAACACCATCAGAAAAATGCTTTCGCATCTTTTCTAGTCTTCAACTTCCTTCCACTCTTAAAATTACACTTAAAAATATTGCAGAGTTTCAACAAAATGATCAAAAACTCTCTAATATTATTGCCTTAATAAATACTAGTGAGAAGTTACAACGGCAATTTTACGTCCATAATAACATTTTATATAAAAGAGGTGACACTGAAGATCACATGTTGTTATGTGTACCTTCCGCCTTAATTCAAGAATTTATTAAGGGCTATCACGAAACCCTAGGCCACTATGGTGTCAGCAAAACATGGAAGTGCATGAGGGAAGAATTATGGTGGTCAAATATGTCCAGGAAAATAAAGCAATACATTCGGCAGTGCGACATATGTCAAAGAGCAAAGTCATGTCCACTCCCACATCCTCCTCAAATTCAGATTATACCTAAAGACAAGAGTGACATTATTGCAATGGATGTGTATGGTCCTTTAGTAAGAAGCCGAGGCGGTGTGCAATACATCTTTGTAGTGGTAAATTTATTTACAAAGTATGTCACCCTGTATGCACTAGAAAACGTCGCGGGCGATGTTAAATCGTTTGCTACAAGATTATTTTCCAACTCATAACCAGCCTCAACGTATACTCCATGATAATGGCTTTCAATTTACTTCCAAGCTATGGAAGAAAACCATGGAAGAAGCTGATATTCGAGTAGTTTACTGCTCAGTTAGACATCCTTGCACTAATCCCTCAGAACGGATTATGAAGGAGTTAGGCCGACTGTTTCGGACGTTCTGCAATGAAGCACACACTAAATGGGCTTATGAAGTTCCAAAATTTGCAGAGTTACTGAACACAATTATCGATGAATCCATAGGATTCGCCCCAGTGGAATTGCAGTTGTGCAAAGAGCGACCCATTCTTCTCCCCAAAGATGTCGTCTATCCTACAGGGAAATATCCCTCCACGTCAGTAGAAAAGAAACTTATCTTAGCAGAAGCTAACTTACGTGGGAAGGCAGCACGTAGAGCTGAAAGAAATTTTGGGAAACCAGTAAACTTCAATGTTGGAGAATCCGTGCTACTTTTAGCAAACAACTCTTCTTCCTCCATTAAAGCGGAAATGAAGAAATTCCTTCTTCTTATTGAGGGTCCATATAAGATCAAAAAGAAAATTGCAGAGTCAACGTACCTCCTAGAATATTTTAACGGTATAGAGCGAGGTACCACCCTCCTCTTGAACCACCATGAGTCATTAAATAAATTGACATTTTGGATAGTGATATTATAAAGAAAGTGTATATGTGAAGTGCTTTTTGTAGAATTATGTTCACTATTCATCTTGAATGTGGTGATCCTGGATAATCACTTCCTTCAAGCTGTGGGGACAGATGTAGTGAAACTTCTTAAATTCCCCTCGTAAACCCCTTCTTTTCTGATGTCTCTGGTAATACCACACAAATACCACATAGGTGTCTGTAATGCTTTCCTTTTGGCGGACACGCCGGGGTCGTGCATGTTTGCCATGCTACATATATTAATTTCAAATCTCCCGCTTTGAAATCAAGGAACCATACTCTCATTCTGTCAAGCGTAAAATCGGTCTTTCTTTTTCGGCCATCTTGATCCGCACTACCGCACTTTAAATCTGTTTGAGTTACTTATGGTTTTGAACCAATTGTTTTTGGTGTTTAACCTCCTCGAGGTGACCCCACCGGCAGGTCTTCTCCTATTTAGGTATGTACCATTTTTTAAGTAATTAGGCAACACTCATGGGAAAGTTAGGTTAGAATGGGGCATGGGGGGGCGTAGCCTTTGTTAGTGTTTAGGCATTAATTGTAAACTTTTTCTTAAGCTCAGACAATATAGCGACTCTCCTCGTACACATTGTTGATTTTTTCATCACCCTCTGTTGACCCAACCTAACCCCCTAAGAAATTTTCGACTGTCTCAGCACAGTGTCCCAGAACTAATGGTACATAGTTAAACTGTAGATTCCCTAGGTCAAAATATTACAATTTGGCCATACGGACCTTAGTCCAAAAGTTCGTACTAACCGAAATACAGGGTGTTAAACTTTATTTTGTCAATTTGATTTTCTTTAATAACTTTTTTACTAATTAATATTTTTGCAGGATATAACCAACGTGTAAGTTTTTTTTAAATTGGCAAGACGATTCCGTTAAAAATTTGGATGTACAATGTATAGAGTGTTCCTTGGACCACTACCATTGCATTAAAATCAGTGTATTTTTTTTGTACCTTGGTGTATTGTCAGGAATGCAAATAACCCCTGACTGTGCCACTGTACGAAACCATCTTGAAAAAGCGACAAACACAATTATGGTTCTGTTGAGAAAAGAAAGTGGTTCCGCCTCCCTCCAAAATGGAAAACATTTGGTTGCCGCATACCACACAGCAGCTGGTTAATGCGACAAAAACTATTGAAAAGTCTAGAGTGGTAAGCGTTAAGCGTGGGGATACAGCAAGTAGCGAAAGGGGTTTTCCCTTTAAAGTGATTGGACATGGAAATACTGTGAGATAAGAAAATGTTGTCTATAAAATATATTTTATTTCTGTTTTCGTTTAGGTTTACTTGTTTAGCTCATTAGCTAGAATGTAAAGTAAGTTTTAGGATTATCAGCAACGCCACTGACTTGGTTCCTCCAAGCTCTTCAAAGAGGGGATAATGGATTATTTAGGTCCAACCTACCGTTTATAAAAACCCAAACTTAGAGGATACAAGGCGGTAGTTACATTCTAAGTTTTGTTGAACTTAACTAAAACCTCTAAAAGTAATTGTCAGTAAAGAAACATAAGATTTTTATATTTAAATAATATTTTGCAGTTTGTTATTATAGTAAGTTAAAGTTTTTATTTTAATATTTTGGGTCTTGTTCGTTTTATAGGTCATAAGAAAAGTCTTGTAACAATTTGTAAATTGCAACAGAGTTTTATTTTGTATTCATTAAAGTTTGTAACGTTTTTAAAACTGTTTTATATTTATTTTATTCACATAAGAGATCTATTACGGTACCCTCGTTTAAGGGTTCGATTTAAAATAAAATCGTACCCGACAAGTATACCAGTTTTTATGTAAAATAATGGTTTTATAGGGATCATGACTGGTCCGCCATGGCATATTTTACAGACGCGAATAATGCGATGACTTACTTTTATATTGAATTGAATTTGTGTCCCCAAATCAACGCAAAAAAGAAAACACTAACCAGTCTGGTTTACCCATGAAATAATTTCACTTTTAAAACAAAAAACTATTCCTTCCTTAAAGTTAAAAAATATGGTTCTCAATTTTGGAAGTTAAGATATAAAATCCTACTGTCGCTAACGAAAACTTAAATTAAATTAGCACATACTCAGTATTTCAAAAACTTATAAGATAGCCTTAAAACTAATCCTAAATATTTTTGGTCGTTTTTTAATAGCATGTAGTTTTTGAATGATGATGTATACAGTGGTGCACAAAATGTCGCTGACGGCTTTACAACCTATTTTAAATCTGTCTTTTTTAATGGCGTTATTTATAGTACCCCAACAGAAATAAAAGCATACTTTTGTGAAAAACCTATATGCCAAAGTGATATTGAAAAGGCTGTTAAAAAATTAAAGCCTAACAAATCGATAGGTCCAGATGGTGTACCAGCATTTATTTTAAAGGGTTGCAAAGATTTGTTCTGTCCTCTCCAATTGCAATTCAACTTAATTTTAAAAACATCTACATATCCAGATAAATGGAAACTTAGCAAGGTTATTCCCATTTACAAAAATGGACCCAGACAAAATATAGGAAACTATCGCCCAATAAGTAATATCTGTGCCATATCGAAAATTTTTGAATGTGTTGTTTATAATATGTTCCTTGAAAAAACGTATCAGGTAAACTTTCAGCTATCAACATGGTTTTATGCCAAAAAAATCGACGCTTACAAATTTAGTAACATTCTCATTTTTCATACATGAATCACTTAATAGAAAAAGTCAAGTTGACGTAATTTACACTGACATGGGGAAGGAATTTGATAAGATAAGTCATAGTGTCATAGTTAACGCATTATCTGATATGGATGCTTCCAGTTATTTAGTGAATTTGGTTAAACCTTACTTAGTAAATAGGTTCCAATTCGTCGAAGTTAAAGGGTGTAAATCTAAGACATATATTAGCACTTCGGGGGTTCGTCAAGGCTCCAACTTAGGACCTCTTCTTTTTATAATTTTTATTAATAGCATATTAAAAGATATTAATAATTCTTTGGCCTTATTGTTTGCAGATGATTTTAAATTGTTTTTAGAGATAGTGACTAGTGATAATTGTAAATTACTGCAAAATGATTTAACTAATGTTGTTAACTGGTGTGATAATAATAGCTTTAAATTACATAAAGATAAATGTTCATGTATGTCATTCAGTTTAAATCGAAACACCATTGATTTCGACTACACCCTCAATGGAACCACTCTCAAAAGAGTAGATAATCAAACAGACTTGGGTGTAATTTTTAATTCAACTCTGTGTCTTTTAGACCATATTATTGCCAAAGTTAAAAGTGCCCAGAAGTTAGCAGGTTCATTAACTAGAAACACAAAAAACTTAAGCATTGATGTTGCATTGCACTTATTTGACAGCCTTGTTTTACTCATTTTCAAATATGGTTCTATAATATTGTTACAAATTTAAGTTATTTAAATTTTATAGTTAGAATTTATTTAGGTTTAGTGTAGTATTAGGTTGATTTATCTTCTGGTTGTATTCTTAGTCTAGGTTTTAGTTGCGTTATCTATGACACACTTGTGCACGACGGTCCGCGGTCTAGAAAAGGCTAGTATAAGCGGGAATCGAAAGAGGATGGAAAATTCCGGAAAGTTCGACGACTCTATAAATAGGGCCGGATATCGCGCATCGAGTCAGTCAAAGATAACCAACGGTAGTGATCGCGGGATATTAACACGAAGTTAATAGGCCGATTAAAGTAGTGAATTATTAGCACGTTATTAGTAAGTGTAAGTGTGTGTTTTTGTACATAATTGTCGAAATAAATTAACGTATCGTTTTTGAGAATTGCGAGTTTTAATTTGTCGTTGTGAACCGGTAACAATTGGTGTCAGAAGTAAGATTAAAAGAAATAAATAGTGCAAAGACTATCCTTACATAGTACAACCGGCTAGGACAGTTGAAAAGAAGAACAGTTAGCGATTTTGCCAGAATATTCAGAACTGAATAATGCAAAGACCACCCTTACATAGTACCACCGGCTAGGACAATTGGACAGAAGAACAGTAAGTGATTTTTCCAGAATATTCGAAGAAGTTCGATATTGTTTTATTCAAAAACCAAAAGAGATATTTTAGAACCCACATCGACATTAACCTTTCAGTCCAAAAATTGATAATTAGAGAGATTTTCTAGAATATTCCATAACATTCTACGTCGTTCTATTCGAGAACCAGAAGAGATATCGAAAAGGCGACTTTGACATTAGCTTAGTTATTTCAAAATTAAGAATCAGCAAGATTTTTTAGAATATTCCATAACTTTCTAGGACGTTCTGTTCGAAAACCAGAAGAGATATACAAAAACCGAATTCGACAGTAGCTTAGCTATTTTAAAAGTAAGAATTATAAATTATTTCTAGAATATTCCATAACATTCTACGACGGTCTATTCGAGAACCAAAAGAGATAATCAAAATGTGACTTCTACATTTGTCTAGTAGCAGAAAGAGTAACATTTACCAGTATATTACAGAACATTCCATTAGGTTCTATTTAAGAATTGGAAGAGATATTGAAAAACCGACTTCGACATTCGCTTTGTAGCCCTAAAATAAACGTTTTAAGTGATTTATCAGGAAGTTGATGCTTACTAGACAAGGATCGGCAAAGATGGAAGATTTAACTAAAATGGTGCAGGCTCTAGCAGCTCAAATGGCTCAAAACCAGAACAACATGAAACAGACCATTGAACAAAACCAGGGCGATATGAAACACACCTTTGAACAAAATCAGAAAGATATGAGACAGACAATGGAACAAAACCAGAACGACATGAGACAGACCATGGAACAAAATCAGAACGACCTGAAACAGACACTTCGATCAAATAAAGAGCAATTCTGAGCAGCTGAGAGAAGAGTTCAAGACAGCAACCGAAGACCTTAAGGAAGACATAACTCAAAGAATGCAGAATGTAGAAGAAAAAGTGGAGACCAAACTACAGAATGTGAGGGAAGAAATGGAAGAAAAATTCCAGGATATGTCCAAACAGCTTATACAGCTTCAGAAAGAACACAACAAAATAAAAGCTCAGGGATATGTTGTGAATTTCAACCAAAACATTAGACCTCCAAATTTTGATGGTACGTCTTCCTGGTCCACTTACAAACAAAAGTTTGAAGCTGCCGCTGCTGCAAATAGCTGGGACGATGACGAAGAAGCTAGAGCTTTGTTAGTAGCTCTAAGAGAACCTGCTCTGGGACTTTTACGGTCTATTCCAGCCGAACAAAAACTGAGTTACAATGCTTTAGTGGCAGCATTAGAAAGAAGGTATGGAGATGAACATTTACGAAATTTGCATTAATCAGAATTAAATATTTGTCAACAAAGAGCAGGGGAGTCATTATAAGAGTATAAAGTACTTGGCTTACCCAGAAATGCCAGAAAATTACAGAGATCCCTTCACGGTAGACCGCATTACTAATGGCTTGCGAGACACGGACTTAGCAAAGGTACTTCGCAGAGAACGCTTCCATAACAGCAGCGAAGTGTTGATTCGAGCCCTGGAAATTGAGTCATCAAATAATATGCCCAGGCCAAAAGTTAGGGCTGTCTTAATTCAGCAGGGTGAAGAAATAAGCAATGAACAACAGGTTCCCTCAAAGCCGCTAAGCCAAATTATTCAATCACTGAAAGAGAAGATTGACTCTTTAAAAGAAAGCAGACGGTCCTTTCCAAATGTAAAGTGTTTTAGATGCGGACGTACAGGGCACATTCAACGCAATTGTCGTCTAGCGGGACAGAGTATGGAAAAGGAGATCAGGAAAAACTAAAACTTTTCAACACGGAAAAACGGGTGGTAACTAATGGAAGGATAGCCTCCAAAATTTACACTATTAAGAGTTTTAAACATACTGCTGATAGCCTCAACATTGACGGACTTGTAAATGGAAGACAAGTTAACATCACAGTAGACATCGGTGCAGCCATATCAGTGCTTAAGTTTAAAATTGCAACGAGATATAAAATTCGACCAATAGAAAAGAAAATAACACTTAAGACTCTGACTGGAGAATCCGCCGACGTGTTGGGGCAGACCGACCTAGACCTACAGCTGGAAAGATTGAAGATTCGCCACACTGTATTAGTTGCAGAAATAAAAGAATGGAATGGACTTGATAAGTAAACATGGATTTGCGTTTGATAATAAACTTAATTCCTTAAGATTTGGGAATGAAGAGTTCATTTTGTCAAATAGTCACTTCAATAAAGAACCAATAAAGGTGGTGGCAGTATGCACAACAAGACTGGTCGGTAACAGTGAGACCATAATTTTTGGAAGGCTAGAAAGTAAAACAAAACATTGGGTACGGGTAGGCCTCGTCAGATGTCTATTAGGGGAAATGAATCGACCCCTGCCCTCCGTAGATTCCAGGTACTCTCCAACCCGGAGAGTTAGCACTTGTATAGGGTCCCTTTCCCAGGGTTACGGGAGAAGACCACATCGATATTAAAGGCGGAGAGAATGGACCTCGGTACGGTGATCACAGCGTAGGTGGCAACCCTTTCTTTTAGGGATAGTATAAAAGACTACAGCTGTTGCCTTACAGTATGGCGTTGGCTCGTCAAAGGCTAGAGGAGTAAAACCTTGATTAAAAATCCTGGCCCTCCAAGTAGGGGGTTGAGGAATTAGACTGGTTCACTAATACTTGTAAAACAAAGCAGTTACCAAAAAGCCTAAACAAAGCCTCGGAGCAATGTAGTAGTAGTAGTAGTATATTTTTATTACAAAGTATTTATACATATGTCTATATATACCTGAGTCGTCAAATTCATTTAGGAAGCTACTTAAAAATATTAATATTAATCACCAGCATAAAATAAAATAAATAAAAATTAAAATAAAATAAAGTAAAATCAAATGTATCACAATGTATACAAAATAGATAAATAACACAAAATTAGTAAATGACACTAGTTTCACAAATATTTAAGCACAAAAGATACACAAAATCATAAAAAATATACAAAAGTTAGGATTTTTGTTTAAAAGTTTATCTAAAATTAAAGTAATCTTTTATTGTGTATGGTTCAATTTTACAAATATGGGCAAAACAAGCTTTTTTAACCGTTTTATACGATCTATATCTTTAGTTTTGTCTGGCAAAGAGTTATAAAATTTTAAACAGGTATAGAAAGGAGCTGTTTCTGTTACGGCTAGCCTGTGCTTTGGAAGGTTATAATTGTTCTTTTGATGTTTAGTAGGATAATTATGGTTAGATTTTAAGTGTTGAAACTTTTCGGTGTTTTTGCGTAGGTAAATTACACATTGATAGATGTAAATTCGTGTTACTGTAAGTAGGTTATTTTGTTTAAAAAGCCCTCTGCAACTCTCTCGGTGTTTTCGAGACCACATTATCCGCAAGACCCTCTTTTGCTGCACAAATATGCTCTCAATTCGACTACTGCTGCCCCAAAGCAGTATACCATATTTTAACCGTGAGTAAAACAATCCGTAATAAATGGACATTAATATTTTTTTATCATTGATATGTTTGGAAATCACACGGATTGCATAGGTAGCTTTGCTTAGTTTGCCACAGAGTACCTTAATGTGTTCATGGTAGTTCAGTAGAGAGTCGACTGTGACTCCCAGGAGCTCCACCATCTGTGAGACCTGTATGTTTTGATTTTGAAACTGTATTGATTCGCTAATATTTACGTTTAAGTTATTAAAAGGTATTATGCTGGTTTTATCTACATTGAAAAGTAGTTGGTTTTATTCTAACCAATTTTATGTCATACCTAATAATTCTTGGCACTTATTTTCAATATCTTCTCAATTACAATTACTTCGGTGGCATCGTCAGCATAGTTAAAGAGTTCGGTTGGTTGTTTAATAATTTCTGCAAAATCATTTAGGTATATCACAAACAGCCAAGGTCCGAGAATGCTTCCCTGAGGAACGCCAGTGGTGATAAAACCGCTGGTCGACTCTACCACTTCACCCCTACGACATACTCTCACCTTTTGTGGCCTATTCTCTAAATAACTCTCGAACCATTTCAAGACAACTCCTCTCACACCATGCGCCTCAAGCTTTTTTAATAAGATTTTATGATTAATAGAGTCGAAAGCTTTAGATAAGTCCAAGAGAATTCCACAGGCAATATACTAAGATTCCAGCAGTTCTATTATTTTATTGTTAAAGTTAATAAGTGCAATTTCGGTTGATCTTTCTGGTAAAAACCCATGTTGGAATGTGTTAAATAATGAGTTTGATTGGAAAAAGTTAATTGTTCTTTTGTAAATAATAAGCTCAAACAGTTTTGAGAAAGAAGACAAAAGACTGATTGTCCTATAGTTGTTAAAATTATTTTGATCTTCTTTTTTGTACACTGAAATGACAGTAGCTATTTTTAGTTCTTCTGGGAAACTACCTGTGCTCATACTTTGATTAAAAATATGTGCCAAAGGCGAGGCGATAAGAGGAATCACCTTTTTTAAAAGGTCTGAGGGAACACCGTCCTGCCCTGAACTTTTTTTGTTTTTCATATATTTTTGTACTGCTTGAAAGCCTCCTTATAAATAGGGTTTGTGCTTGCCATAGTTTGCAGTGCAACAACTTGGTCTTTTATTACCAACAGCTCTGGTGAGATCCATCCTCTATTGTCTCGTTTTTTTTTGTTTTGAGGGTTTTTCCGAAATTTTTTTAGAGGAAAATGTTCGTTAAATATTAAGAGAAACTCACTGAAAAATCTATACAAGTCCTTTGCACATTCAGAACTGTTCAAAACGAAATCCCATGTTATGCTAGAGAGATGGTTGCTAAAGTTTTTTAAATTTGCTTCAGAGAAAACTCGACATTGTTGATTTTCCCCCTAAATATGATTGTTGCTTAAAATAGAGATAGTTTGTGCAGTATGGTCTGATTTGCCCACCTGAAACACGTTTGTTTCATAGACTAAAAGAGTCGTTTCTATTATTATGTTGTCAATACATGATTTGTGCCCATCAAATATCCTTGTGAACTCTGATATTGTAGGATGAAGGTTAAATGAGTGTAGCAAGACCAAAAATTCTTGTTTTTCTTGTGAATCAAAATCAAGTCTTATATTAAAATCTCCCGTGATAATGATTGTTTTGCCCTCTTTGTCTAGCTTATTTAAAACTTTTTCCAAAACATCAAAAAACACTTTAATATCACCTAAGACCCTAGAAGTATAGATACTTATAACTACATAGATTTTTTTATACAATTTAATTTCCAGTGCTGAACAATCTATACTGTTTATGATTGACATCTTCTGTATATCTCGTCTTTCATGACATGTAATATCTCTTCGTTCGTAGATAGCTGAGCCGCCATGTTTACCGGCTTGTCGGCAGAAAGAAGAAATCAGTGAGTAACCTAGTATTACCATAGAGCTTAGAGCACTTTCACATTGCCAATGCTCAGTGATGCAAAGAACTTCTGGTGTATCGAGATCACTCAAAAAGACCTCAAGCTGATCAAGGCCATTCCCCAACGATTGGATGTTGTGATGAAATATTTTAAAATTGGTTTTTTTCTTCGTATTTACGTTGTCTTTGTTGTTATTGCTGTTGGTTGCATTCGACAATGTTTTTGTTGTTGGTTTTAGGTTTATATTTGTTAAATTTGACGGATCTGTTATTTTGGATTGACCAATGGATGGAAACTCTCGAAGACGAAAAAAGCAAAGACAAAGAACTATGAATATAGCTACATGGAACGTACAGGGACTGAATCAAAAGTTGGACATTGTTGCAACCGAAGTGCAGAATTGTAAGATCGATATTATTGCACTCACTGAGACAAAAAAGAAAGGAACAGGTACGAATAGTGTCGGTAATTTTGTCCATATATTCACTGGAGTCCCAAAAGAAAGAAGAGCAAGAGGGGTATCCTTGTTGAAAAAGAAAAATCTAAAGAATAAAATTACAGACTACGATTGCATTAGTGAAAACATACTTCGAGTGAACATAAAGATGCTTGGACATAATATAAGCATAGTAGCAGTCTACGCACCATCAGATGACGAAAGAGTAGCTACAAAACAAATGTTCTTTGATCAACTTGATGAGACTATCACAAAAATCGGTAATACCAGAGAAATAATTATGCTTGGCGATTTTAATAGCCAACTGGTAGGCAAACCCAGAGCAAAGTGATAGGACCATTTGGAGAGGAAATAACAAATGATAATGGCTTAAGACTGATGCAATTGTGTGAAACCCACAACCTAAAAATAAATAATGGTTTTTTTAAACATAAGGATATTCATCGATATACCTGGATTCAGCCAACAAGAAATCTTTTATTGATTATGCTATAGGTGGACAACACTCGCAATTAAAGTGGTATGATGTGCGAGCACTTCGTGGAGTTGGTTCGGTTCTGACCACCATCTGGTAAAAGCAAAAATATTATTCCCTTTAAGAAAAACAAATAAGGACGAAAGTATTAGAGAAAATGAAAACCTAGAATGCATCGAAGACAATCAAAAATACAACTTTAGAAGTCTAGAAATCGAAAGTACTCAAAGATTGTATCAGAACCGATTAGATGAAAAATTAATAAACCCAAATCACTCATTTGAAGAGATATATACAAACATAATAAAAAGCTTAAAGGAAGCAAGCAACGAAGCTGTTGGGTACCAAGATAATAGAAATAACAGGAAGATGTGGTGGACGGACAAAATACAGGAAATGGTCAAAGAGAAAAAACGCACATACTTGAAATGGCTCAGTACTAAGGAGCAAAGAGACCTAGAAATCTAAAGGGAAACCAGAAGACAGCTAAGAAATTTGATACACACAGAAAAAAATGAAATGTTCGAGCGCAAGTGCCACGACGTAAACACACACGTAGGAGGTAGGCAGAGTTCTGAAGTATGGAAATTCATTTCTACAGTAAAAAACCCAACAAAAAAAAAAGTAAACATCCAGATAATAAAACCAGAACAATGGACAGAACACTACAAGGGACTGCTGCAGGAGACGAGACCCGAATATCTGGCAGCTTCTCCGAGAAGAGACATAGAAGTACATGGAGAGGAAGTAATCATCGAAATCACGAAAAGCTAGCGGACCTGGGGGAATATATGCTGAAATGCTCAAATATGGATCAGATAAACTACTCGAAAATCTCACATATATTATTAATCAATGAATAAACGGACATCCAGTACCTGATTGGAAAATTGCATTCATATCCTCAACACATAAAAAAGGAAACAAGCTGGATTGCAACATTTACAGAGGAATTTCAGTAACCAGTACTCTAAGTAGATTGTACGGTAGGATTCTTAGAGATCTAATAGAGAATGATTTTCATGAACAAGAAGAAGAAGAAGAGCAAAGTGGGTTTCGCGCAGGCAGATCTTGTAGTGACAATGTTTTTTGTCTTAAACAAGTAATTGAGGAAAGGAGCGCCAGAAATATAGAGACTCATGTTACCTTTGTGCACCTACAAAAAGCATATGATACTGTTCCAGTGGAAAAATTATGGACAGTTTTAGAGCAAACTAATATCAATTATACATACATAAAAGCGATAAAAGAACTATACAAAGGGTCAAAATCTAAAATTAAAATTGGAAGTCGACTTTCAAAAGAATTCCTGGTAACAAAAGGCTTAAGACGGGGATGTTGTATCTCTCCAACTCTTTTTAAAATATATATCGCAGTAGCTCTAAAAAACTGGAAACGTAAAGTGCACGGCATGGGAATACAACTTAACGACCGATTTACCATATACACACTACAGTTTGCTGACGACCAAGTAATTGTGGCTAACGATAAAGAAGATATGGAGTATATGATGAGAAAGTTAACAGAAGAATACCAAAAGTGGGGACTAACAGTGAACGTGGACAAGACACAGTACTTATGTATTGGAAACGAATCCAGTGAGTTAGAACTAGACAATGGACAAGTAATATCTCCACGCAGTGAGTATGTATACTTGGGTGTCACATTTGATCAGACAGGAACAGACTGTAAAGAACTGGAAAAAAGAATAGTAAAAGCAAAAAAGGTTATTGGATGTCTTAACAGTATTTTATGGAGCAGAGAGATAAAAAAGAATGTAAAATTTAACATATATGAAACAATGGTGAAAAGCACGCTGTTGTATGGAATAGAGACTTGTCGCGTAACAGAAAAATACAAAACAAAAATGGAAAGTGTCGAAATGGATGCAATAAGAAGATCAATGAGAATATCTAGAACAGATCACATAAGAAATGAGATCATAAAAGAAAGAATGGGAATCGAAGGGAGCATAACGGATGACATCACTAAAAGACAACTGATATGGTACGGCCATGTACAACGGATGAACGACGAAAGATTACCAAAGCAGGTCCTAGAATGGCAACCAATAGGGCGCAGAAAAAGAGGGCGTCCTAAACTAGAATGGCAACAGTCAATCCAAAGATCAATGAGTCAAAAAAATCTGACAGAAGATGATTGTCAGGATCGAAGGAGGTGGAGAATAGGCGTCGGACAACGTAGAAAAACGTTCTAAACCGACTAAATAATAAAAAAAATAATAAAAACAAGTAGTGTCGGTAACTTTGTTCACTTATTCACTGGAGTCCCAAAGGAAAGGAGAGCAGCTAGAGGGGTATCCTTATTAATAAAGAAAAACCTCTTAACATGAAGATGCTTGGACACCGTATAAGCATAATAGCAGCCTACGCACCATTAAATGACGAAACGGTAAAAAATCTCACATAACATATTATCAATCAATGCATAAACGGGCATCCAGTACCTGATGATTGGAAAATAGCATTTATATCCTCAATACATAAAAAAGGAAACAAGCTGGATTGCAACAACTACAGAGGAATTTCAGTAGCCAGTACTCTAAGTAGATTGTACGGTAGGATTCTTAGAGACCTAATAGAGGATGATTTTCATGACCAAGAAGAAGAAGAGCAAAGTGGATTTCGTGCAGGCAGATCTTGTAGTGATAATGTTTTTTGTCTTAAACAAGTAATTGAGAAAAGGAGTGCCAGAAATATAGAGACTCATGTTACATTTGTGGACCTACAAAAAGCATATGATACCGTTCCAGTAGAAAAATTATGGACAGTGTTGGAACAAACTAATATCAATTATACAACTTTGTGCCATTTTTCAACTATTTTTATTTTAGGCATTTCATAAATCCTTGCGGTCCTTTTTTCTACATTTTGAGAATTGAGTGACACTTTTTTGATGCTTATATCGCCACTTAAGGCTACTCTTTTTAGCACCACTGTCACTCTTTTAACGGCTCAACAGGCCTTTTACATTACCGTTTTTAGCCAAGAAGAAAAATTGTTGAGTACTTTACCGTTTGTTAATAAGATTTTTAAATTTAAGCCTTAAAACAATTAATAGTGTGTCGAAAATCTAAAATATTTTATACATTATGAACTGATCCTAAAAATGTATTTTAATGTTTCAGTAATTATATTTATTCACACTTATTAATAAAATTTTAATCATTATTAAATGGTAAGATTAAAAAGTATCTTTATCTTAAGTAACTTATATGTACATTTAGAAAAAAAATTACCAGCATCCCTAAAGTTGAGAATAGTCGGTTCAGTGCATTCAATAAGAAAAAAAATAATAATAATAACTTGAGTATTTAAAAAGAGTGCTGAGAGTAGAATCAAAATCAGTAAATATTTTTGTAAACATTAGCAGCCTAGGTCATGTAGGTATTTTGTATTTTAAAAATTAAACCAAAACAATAAATTGCATGCAAATATCATATTCATAATTATGTCACATATAGGTACCTACAAAAATATTTTTGCTAACATAGGGTTTTTGTGACCTAGTGGCTATTAGTAACTTTAATACGTAATTAGATTTAATAAAAAAATATGCTTTATATTTGAATAAAAAAAGTTAAAAATATATCAAATAATTTTAATATTTTTGTATGCTGACTCGTGAGACTTTTTCTGTCTGTCTGAATGAGTACTGTATGTCTGTTTATATGCTTTTGACAATGCTAATAACTCGTAAATATTTCACCGATTTGAATAAAATGTATGAGTTTTATAAAAATTAAAAAGAGAGAAAATAAAGAATAATTTGGTGGTTAAAATCGAGAAAAAAGAAAGTAAGTCCCATATTAGATAAATAAATATTTAGTAACGAAAACTAATACCTGACCTTTTAAATATCGGCCTTCTTGGTTCAGTGTCAGATATAGCGGGAGCGGAGCGAGCATGAGCTGAATTGCTCTGGTGCAGCATGGCTTAACATGTTTGCGGGACTAAAGATGACTTCTTGGCTTGCTGCACTTTGAAGTGGCGCCGGTGGCAGATTGTATTTCTTTGCGGATGCTGTCTTCTTATTTCCCTTTGTACTACTGCCTACTCGGTCTCACAGTAACCCAAAAATTGAAGAAATGTTGCTGCAGTCGAGTTGTTGCCAATCTGTGGGGTCGCTGTATAATTTGCACTGCTGTTTCAATGGTACCTAGGACGACGGTGCTGGTGCGTCGCAACGAGCGGTCGTTGCCTGGATTGACGTTACTTGAATTGCTATGCCTCGTGGATGGTATGCAGTGGTTTTGGGTCATCTTGTTTGTTTGATTAATTTACTGCGAAATAATAATAAATGGAAAAAAATTATTATTATATAAACCTTCTGCTGCTTATATGCTCCTGATAAGTTTTTTGATTTTGAAGCGGGATATTGCTTTTCTGGCAAGGAAGAGATTTTTGTGCTAAGCACGAATACTACTTTTTGAAAATTAAAATTATGCTTGGCTGAGAGAGGTTCCCATAATATATGGAGATATTAGGGAAATAAAGAAAACGGCGCCTCCACCATATATGTCACAATTAAATATGACACACGGCGCCTCCACCATATATGTCACAACTATATTTGTGACAAGTGATATCTCTACCATATATGTCACAAGGTTTGTTGTTTAGTACCCTTGTGACTGAGGGAATAAGGGGAATATGAAAATTAAGTATAATAATCCACATTTATATGTGTATTGTATATACATAAAATAGGTTAACAAGAATAGAATGCCAAATTAAATAATGTAATGAGGGGGGATGCTGGTTGGAGAGATTTGACCTAAGGGCCATAAGGAATAGACCTTATAGGCCGTAGAGAGTCGGCCTTATGGGCCATAAAGCCTAACCACCATAGTGGGGTTTTACTTGGTTATGTTTAGTAGGGACCACATATTTCAGTGGTGTACTGGGTTAGTAGCGACCACGTATTTCAGTGGTGTACTGGGTTGATCACTTGTAAGAGTGATGCCGGTCTATTGTCCAACATCGGCTTTTATAGACGAAATTTGTGCATACTCAGCAATATTGATTATTGCTACGTTTTTATAGTGGTTTAGTTAAATTTTAAACTATTTTATGACAATATATAAAAGCGATAAAAGAACTTTACAAAGGGCAAAATCTAAAATTAAAATTGGAAATCGACTTTCAAAAGAATTCCAAGTAACGAAAGGCTTAAGACAGGGATGTTGTATCTCTCCAACTCTTTTTAAAATATATATCGCAGTAGCTCTAAAAAACTGGAAATGTAAAGTACACGGCATGGCAATACAACTTTACGACCGATTTTCCATATACACACTACAGTTTGCTGACGACCAAGTAATTGTAGCTAATGATAAAGAAGACATGGAGTATATGATGAGAAAGTTAACGGAAGAATACCAAAAGTGGGGGTTAACAGTGAACGTGGACAAGACACAGTACTTATGTGTTGGAAACAAATCAAGTGAGTTAGGACTAGACAATGGACAAACAATATCTCCATGCAATGAGTATGTATACTGGTATATGGGTGTCACATTTGATAAGACAGGAACAGACTGTAAAGAACTAGAAAAAAGAATAGTATCTCACTCCGATAGCTCAAAAAATTAGATTGCCTAGTGGACTGTATTTAAACAAGTCCTCCGCTTTCATTTGAAGGACGAACGCACGCGAAATCGTACCTTTCTGAAGTGAAATTTAATTGAGACATAAAAATAATATTGGAATATAATGATTATTTAAGAGCGAAATAATAGAAAAATATTAATGATGCGATCTTATAGGAGAGGGACTTACCGGTGATATCTTGATCTCTTCCAACTGGTGCACCAGATTCGCCAGAAGTCTTCTATAGCGGTCCAGCACTCCCGAGTTTCAATGTTTGGAGTTTAAGAGAAATTTAATGGTTTTTAGAGTTCACCATTTTTTATAAAAAGCGTTGATCGTTCAAAATATTCCGATCGATAGCGTGTGTGTATGGCGACAGACTTTTAGGTTCTGTCTGGTTTTTTGCGGCGTGTTTCTTCGCCCTCTATAGGAAAATCGCATCACTTCTGATAAAAAGAAATTTAGAATTCTAATTTTATTAAAAAGAATAAAAACACGATTTAAATTAAAATATGCAGAGGGCGGTAGTAATATGAGGATTGAATTAAAATTAGAAATATATTATTAAATGCGTTTGGAAATTAAATATTAAACTACGCCAAATTGATAGTTTATAGCTGGTTTGTAAGCCTTAAATTTAACTTAACCTATTGAGCAAAACAACAACCCAATTATACCCAATTGTAACCCAAAATATGAGTTTTAAAAATAAAAATAAAATGTTCTGAAAAAATATTAAAAATTAGATTAAAAGAAAAAGAGGTTTTTGGCGAAACCGAAACATACTGGCGGCCGAAAATGCTATGCATTTTCCAAGGGGCCAATAGGTAAAGGACACAGTTTAGAGATTGGTATCTTTAACAAACTATCCTTGATTTTGACAGAGGCTACTTGATTTATCCCATCCTTACCGGGAAAAATTTCAACCACTCTGCCGAGTTGCCACTGAAGGGGTGGTAATAAATCGTTTTTAATTATAACTCCAACTTCAGGAGTTGAAGTGGGTTCCAACCACTTACTCCTTTGTTGTAGAGTATGGAGATACTCTTGTTGCCAGCGTCTCCAAAAATCTTGGTGGATTCGTTGGAGGAGCTGCCAACGCGTGAGACGATTTATTTTAAGATCAATAAAATTTGCGTCAGGAACGGTACTTAGCGGTTCCAGAGATAAAAAGTGACCTGGGGTCAGCGCGGAAATATCATTTGTATCGCTAGAAATTTCAGTGAGAGGACGCGAGTTTAAAATAGTTTCGATTTGACAAGTTACATAGTTCTTCGAAAGTTAATATTTGATGTCCTATTAAGCGGATCAATTGTTTTTTAACTGACTTGATTCCAGACTCCAAAATTTGAACTATTACTCGGGATAAAATGCCATTTAATGGGACGCGTACAATCGAGCTGTAAAAGTTTGCGGTTAGCTGAGAAAAAGTTAGTTGCATTATCACTATACAGATCGGATACGTAGTTTCGGCGCGCAACAAATCTGCGAAGCGCAGCAATAAAACAATGAGCGGTCAAATCGCTTGCTATTTCTATATGAATGCACTTAGTACTTAGGCAAACAAACAGACATATCTAAGCCTTCGTAGTACGATTTCCACGATGTCGACTCATGACTATATTTATTGGACCTCCGTAGTCAACACCGGTGTGCAAAAATGCTCTCAACTGAGATACGCGGGGAAACGGTAATGAACCCATCATAGGCTGAACCGACTTAGGATTGCATTTAAAACATATTATACATTTTGATAAAACATGTGCAATTTCGCGTTTTGCGGCAATGATCCAGTACAATTGACTAAGCAAAAAATGTACCGTCCTTACTCCTGCATGAAGATATTTTATATGGAAATGTTCGATAATCATGAGGGTGAGTTTACTCTTGCGTGGTAATAAAATTTGATGTTTCTTGTCATATTGCAGAGAGAAGTGATGCAATCTGCCCCCTACTCTGATTAAATCGTGAGGATCTAAAAATAAATTTCATTGATTTATTTAGTTTTAAGTTGTTTTTTAAAGCGTGAATTTCTTCTGAGAAATGAATTGACTGTTCATTTTTTATGAGTAAATGAATTGCGTTTGTTATTTCAACAAATGCCAGAAAATCTTCATTAAGTTTTAAATTAGGCGGTTTTAAGAAAAATTTATTATTTAAAAAGCGTAAAATATAGGCTAAAACTCTACACATTTTAGAAAAATTAGAGTTTTCCATTAAAAGCGTGTCCAAAAAATTAGGAGCTGTATTTTGCGTTGCAATTAAAGTTAAATTAGGCAATGATTTCTCCTCTAAAAGAGTTTCAGGAGAGTCATTTTGTTCACAGTCTTTAGGCCAGTATTCATAAGATTGTCTCAAAAAATCAGAGCCGTTAAAATATAATTTGTGATTAATTAGTTCACTGGTATAAACTCCTCTTAAAGCAACATCTGCGGGGTTTTGTGACGTTGAGATGTATGACCAATTTTTGGGTGGTACTTTATCTTGAATATGTGTAACACGATTTTGAACGAACGTTTTCCACCTAGAAGGGTGCGCTCTTATCCAAGAAAGTGCTACTTGTGAGTCACTAAAAGCAAAAACTTGATGTATTTTCAAGCGGGACTCAAAAGTGGTTAAAACAAAGTGAACTAAATCAGCTAAAAGATTACAAGCGGCTAATTCAAGTCTTGCAATACTTGTAAATTTGAGAGGAGCAACTCTAGTTTTAGAGCATAAAAGGTAAACTGATATTTCATTCTTGTAAATAACGCGTAAATATACTATTCCGGCATAAGCTTTATTACTCGAAAATGCGATTATTTCAATGCGTGCATTACCAGAAAAAATATTTATAAATCTAGGCAAGCGAAAATCTTTGAGTAAGGGTAGTTCTGATTTATAACGTTCCCAAAGTCGAATAATTTCAACAGGTGCTTCGGAATCCCAGTCTAATTTAAGTTTCCAAAATTCTTGAATTAGACATTTTATTAAAATGGTTACTGGCGCGAGCCAACCTAAAGGGTCATATATTTTAAAAATTTCAGAAAGTATATTGCGTTTGGTACATTCGCGACTCAAGGGTTCTACCAAGTAAGAAAAATAATCTAACAAGGCTGCCATCTAAGACCTAAAATTTTAGTAGTCTCGTCCGTATCTAAAGAAAGCGCGGTTGGGTTTATATCGGGTACAGACAAGTGTTCTAAAACTTTTTTGTTATTACTAGCCCATTTATTAAGCATACAAGATAGCTCTTTTGAAGCGAAATAGCTTCTTGTACAGAGCTAGCGCCAGTTACAAAGTCATCGACAAAATTGTCAGACATTAAGACTTGAGAAGCGCGAGGAAAATTTTGTTTTTCATCTTCAGCCAATTGCTGTAAAACTCTAAGAGCTAAATAAGGAGCGGGGGTAGTACCGTATGTCACAGTTTTTAGACGATAATCGCGAATAGGCTTAGAGTTATTAGAACGCCACAGGATTCTTTGATAATCCTGGTGCTGAGGTGCAATTAAGATTCCACGAAATATTTTAGAAATGTCGCAACAAAGAGCTACTTCATGTAATCGAAAATTAAGTAAAATGCTGCAAATGTCCTTTTGCAATTTAGGACCAGCGTAAAGAGTATCATTTAAGGAGAGGTTTTGGTTATTTGATTGCATAACTGTACTCGCATTAAAAACCACTCGAAGCTTAGTTGATAAGCTTTCAGGGCGTTCAATATGATGATGAGGAATGTAATAACTTTTTTCTGTAACTTCCCGGTTTTCGATTAATTCCATGTGATCAAGTGTTAAATATTCTTCCATAAAATCGGAATATTTTTTATAAGTTTCCGGCATTTTTATTAACCTTCTTTCTAGCGAGAGAAACCTCTATAGCGAAAGATCACGACTATTTGGAAAAATCGGTTTAATATTATCGCGAAAAGGAAGAGAAGATAAAGCGTCCTTCATCATTACGAGATACCGTATTTTGAAATATTTTTTCACACATATCATCTTGAGGTGAAAGAATACGTTTCGTTTCAGGGATATTTTCTATTTCCCAAAATTTTATAAGCGAATCATTTAGCATTTTATTTGAAATTTGACAAAAAAATGATTGTGAAATTTGCTGCGTAGCGAGAGAATTAACTTTTCCCATTAAAATATATCCAAAAATGGTATTTAGCGCAATCGGTTCCTGATTATTACCAAAAATTCGTCCATCTTGAATTATATAAGGAAACAAATCAGCTCCGATTAAAATGTCAATAGCTCCCGGTCTATAAAAGTTCGTGTCCGCGAGATTCAAATTTTTAACTATTTTCCAGTCATTTATTTTAATCTCACTGCTAGGAACTGAAGAGCATATTTGCGGCAAAATTATAGTATTAACCGATAAAGTTTGCGTGTCATTACAAGGCCTGATAATTAAATTTACAGAACCCAATTTTGACTGTAAATGCATGTCACCAATCCCCTGGACTTCAGTAGTCACGTATACGCGGGGTAACACTAATTTATTTGCACATTTCAAGGATAAAAATGAGAGCTGCGACCCAGTATCCAAAACTCCCCTAACAGTCTGAAAATTCCCCCTAACATCTTTGATTTCAAAAATCGCGGTTGATAAAAGGACAGCGGAATTATTCATATAAGACGAATAGCATGCACCACCGTTATTTTGGGAATTTTCGACTGTTGGTTGTTGCTGTATGCGCGCTTCGCTGCTGGACGTCGCGACGCCTGAAATTGTTTCAGTGGCAGTGGGTGCGTTTATATCGAGAGTATTAAAGGGACAAGAACTGTGATGTCTTTTCTGGCAAAATCGACATGAATGTGTGCTTTTGTATTGGAAAGTGCGATGCATATTAGAAGTACAATTTATGCACCATTTTTTATCCTTCAGAAAATTAAATCTTTCTTGAGGAGACTTAATATTTAAACAAATATAGCTAAATCAGCCAAACCGAACCAAACCCCCATCTAAAAAAAATCATCGAGTGGGTGTCTAGGTAATTCTCTAGTTGTTCTCTGTTAGTTTGAATAGAGTGACCATAGGTGTTTAGCGCTAAAGGAGGACGTCAAAGACAAAAAAGCCGGACAAAACCGGTCAGATTATAAAACCATTCTTGAAAAATTTGATGACCAATAAAACTCTCGAGACCAAAAACCTGAATTTGCAGAACGAGCTAAAAACCAATAAGAAAACTCACCTTGAAAAAACTTTGACCAAAAGGGCGCAACTATCCGAGCCATATGCAAAAAAAAACAAAGCAAACAAAATAGATTGGGAGGGGGGGATGGCTTCATTTACCTTACCATGAATAAAAAATGCACCACACTAAAAGATTTGTAAGAAAAAAATGGCGATGCATGTAAAAGTTTAAAAAATAATTAGGCAGTTTTTGTTCAGATAGTTTCTGCAATATTAAAAGAATACAAAAAAAGGAAATGCGCCGCAGGCAAAAATTTCGAAAAAAATTATACTTATCGAAAAAAATTGCACCCCAGAAAAATATTTGTAAAACATTTTTAAAAAAGGTGAAAAAAATTATTAAGCACTTTTCGTAAAAATATAGATAACAAGGCGAAAATTTTTATAATTTTTGAAAAAATCGCAGTGTAAGAAAAATTGTTGAAACAAAAACTACTAGAAAATTTTAAAGAAAATCGATCTAGTTTTAATAACATAATTTCTCTTTTAAACCATAAAAAAAGTATTTCTAAACGCCTATTTCGTAAACATGTAGCCAAGAAAATTTGCTAAAACACAATCTTGATGGTCTTAGTGAATATAGAAAGTTATGTTATAATATTGAGAATTAAAATAAAAATAAAATACTTCACATTATGTATATTGAAACAAAAAGGTTTCATGAAAATATTTTTTGATCTTCTCCATTATCATTCCTAAAAGTTTATGCCCTTATCATTCATACTAGTGAGTGTTCTAATTTGTTTTAATTTTTTAGATTTTTGCAACAGTAGAACCCGTTGTGGAAGAGTCTTTGAGACGCAGATGTCATTCCTGCGTACTGGCTTACGGACAAACATCTTCAGGGAAAACTCATACTATGATGGGATTTCCTCAGGATCTTGGTTTAACGCCTCGACTATGCCGAAAAGTATTTAAATATTTTGAGGAAGGAGCTATTGAAGACAAAGCCAGTCAATTAAGTTTGACAGTAAGGTTCGTCTCATGTTTTTTAGATACTTAGTGGCTAACCGAGTCTGACGACAGTAGGAGAAGTAGAAAACCTTTTTATGCTGGAGGACACAATTTTTATCTTAGCTCGTTCTTCCAGTCAGTATTTGTCTCTCCCTCTCTCTCTTTAAGTGGTAAAAACTATTTTGGATAATAAATTAATTAAAAGGTTATTTTAATGTACACATATTTTCTTAAATAAAAACGACAAAATTGACACCAGCAATTAGTATAGATCAGAACTCCAGAGGCAAACTATGAAGTCCAAAAACGTAGTTTAAAAAAAAACGGGTTTAAGGGTTTTTATAATTAGTTAAAGGAAAAATTTCGATTATTCATGTCGTTAAATAAAATTGAAATTATCCCAAAATCACTTTGCATCTTTCGTCGCAACCATATTCTGTTTCAATCAAATTTCAGTTTTTGCTCTACAAGTCCACTCTACAAATTCATAAAAAAATTGAAAGTGGAGTATGGGTTGTTTAGGTTTACGCTATATTGACTTTCAGTTCTGATTATTTGCGCATATCCTTAATAGTTGTAAGTACGCACGGGGTGGGGGGGGGGGCTTAGAAGTGGAACCCCCCTTCAGAGCCACTGAATATGGACGCCTAAGCTAAGAATTTTTCTGCACTCATGCCCTCTCCCCCAGGATTCATCTGCTCCAGGCGCGTGGTTCGCGCATATGTCTGTAAGATGCAAGAGAAGGGCTTACATTTTTAGTAGTTTATGTATGTTTTTTTTTGCAATCGCACGACCATCGAATAAAGTACAATTCTTAAGACGGTTGCCCACGGCAAGCGATGCTATAATATATAGACAGATTTTACAGGGGTATGACTATTATTGTGTGGGTGTGGGGGCTCGTGTAAAGCTATATAACTGTAATATGTAAGATATAATAGCGACGCCCCCGGTATTGTAAGATATATTAGAGCATCGCTTGCCGGCAACCGCCTTTCAACCCAAGATTAAAGCACTTGTACCTCAAAAAAATCCGTTTTACGAGTATTTTACAGCGAAAAATAGAAACATGGTCTTGACGTAAAGCGCATTTATGGCACGTTAAAATCCTTCCCTATTATCTATCGCAGGCGGCAGGGTAGTTTGTGGTATCGTCGTCGGCTTTATATACAGAAGGTACCATGTTTTATTGCTGTGTAGTCCAGGAGCCGACACGCAGTCCTGAGGCCAGGATTAATAATCCACGGGCATGGTATAGGCGGTACCCGGATGGCACATGGCACCGGCAAAAATCTCACTAACTTACGACGACCACGACTGCGCTGAAAAGAAAAAAGTCATCATTTATAACCAAGTTCTGCTGGGTCAATAATAGCGATGTTAGATAGATGCAACTCTAAGAAAAGTGTAGAAGGGTGGGTCAACTGTGTACACTTGCTATGCAGTATAGCAGAGACCCTGTCCTCAGCAAAGAGCTACTGCTACTATATCTGTTTAGAACGTTTTTCTACGTTTTCCGACGCCTATACTCCACCTCCTTTATCTTGAAAAGCATTTTCTGTCAGTTTTTTGAACCAGTGATATTTGGACTGTAGCCATTCCAGTTTATCCTCCCTTTCTTTTTTGCGCTCTATTGGTTGCCAATCTGTGACCTGCTTTTGTAATCTTTCCTCGATCATCGGTTGTACATAGCCATACCATATCAATTGTCTTTTATTGATGTCCTCCGTAATGCTTCTCTCGGTTCCCATTCTTTCTTTTATGATCTCATTAATGTGATCTGTTCTAGATATTCTCATTGATTTTCTTATTACATCCATTTATACACTTTCCATTTTTATTTTGTATTTTTCTGTTACGCAACAAGTCTCTATTCCATACAACAGCGTGGTTTTCACCATTGTTTCACGTATGTTAAATTTTTCATTCTTTTTTATCTCTCTGCTCCATAAATACTGCTGATATTCAATATCCTTTTTGCTTTTATTATTTTTTTCCAGTTCTTTACAGTCTGTTCCTGTCCTATCCTAAATGTGACACCCAAGTATAGATACTAATTGCATGGATATATTGTTTGTTCATTGTCTTGTTTCGTTTCCAATACATAGTTACCGTGTCTTGTCCACGTTCACTGTTAACCCCCACTTTTGGTATTCTTCCGTTAACTTTCTCATCATATACTCCGTGTCTTCTTTATTATTAGCTATAATTACTTGGTCGTCAGCAAACTGTAGTGTGTATATAGTAAATTGGACGTTAAGTTGTAGTCCCATGCCGTGTACTTTACGTTCTCAGTTTTTTAGAGCTACTGCAATAAATATTTTAAAAAGAGTTGGAGAGATACAACATCCCTTTCTAAAGCCTTTGGTTAATAGGAATTCTTTTGAATCGATCGATTACCAATTTTAATTTTAGATTTTGACCCTTTTTATAGTTCTTTTATCGCTTTTATATATCTACTCTTATCTACTTACCCTTCTTCAATCCATCTTTGGACATAGGCCTCCCCCAATATCTTCCACTCTTCTCGGTCTCTCGCCATGTTCATTTATCTAGTTCCCGCGAGTTTCTTCAAATCGTCTGCCCATTTCATTTGGGGTCTTCCCCTACTTCTTTTATTTTCGCAAGGTCTCCAGTTTAAAATACATTTATTCCATCGATCGTCTTTCTGTCTGATATTATGACCGGCAAATTTCCATTTCAATTTTGCTACTTCTCCTCTGACATCCCTTACCTTTGTTTTATTTCTTATCCATTAATTCCTTTTTCTATCTGTCAGCTTTACATGTAACATTTGTCTTTCCATTGATCTTTGGGCTTTTGTTACCTTATACATGTTTGATTTTGTAAGTGTCCAGGTCTGGGATCCATAGGTAAATCTTTTATTTCTTAATATGTAGCTTAATTTACCGAATGCTGCCCATGCCAATCTTACTTGTCTCTTGATTTCAGCTGTTTTCTTTTTTGAGTATAATAATTTGTCCCAGGTATATATTCCTCTACTTGTTTTATTTTATTTTGGTTTATTCTGACCGTAATTTCTTCATCTGTGTTTGTTATGATTTTAGTTTTAGTGTAGTTCATACTGAAGCCTATATTTTTAGTGGCTGTATCCAATTCTTCCAGCATTTTTATCAGTTCTTCTTTTTTGTCTGTTATTAAGGCGATATCGATATTGGGTGGTTTAAGAATTGTCCGTTTACCTTGATGCCTATTTGTTCCCAATCTTATGCGGAATGGCTTGGTTCCTTCATGGATTTTGATTGATGTTGTTGCTTCGCTATATATATTGGCTATTAAGTCTGTATATCTGTGATCTATTCGGCTATTAATTAAAGATACTTTTACTGCCCAGTGCTCAATGCTACCGAAAGCTTTTTCGAAGTCCATAAACGCAATATATATTGGAATGTTATATTCGTTGGCTCGTTCTATTCGGATTTTCATAGTTAATAAGTGGTCAACTGTACTGAAACCTTTTCTAAAGCCTGCTTGTTCCTTTAATTGATATCAGTCAAATTTTGTTGTTAGCCTATCTGTTAATATTTTCGTGAAAAGCTTATAAATTACAACAAACAAGTTTCGTGGCTAATCGGGCGAAAAGGAGTTTTTTTGTTTCCCTTATATTTTTCCGTGGGTAGCCTGAAGCTTAACCTCACGGGGGTCCAAGATCTAATGGACACCTTATGGGACTCCTCAGAACACTGCTGGTTAATGTGACAAATCTTGCGAAGTTAATCAGACGGTTTTGTCTCTAATTAAATGTAATTAGTGAGCGAACTATAGCTAGCTACCGAGATACGAGAGAAACAAAAAACTAAAAGCAGGCGAAAACACCGCTATACAATATCGATCAATGAAAAGATCGAATGCAAATAAAAGAAAACAACTATAGTTCGTGACCTACGACAGCTCTTTGTCTTTCAGGCCGGATCAACACAGAATGCATTTTTACCCGTCTTCAAGACAGTGAGCGTCAATCAACGGAATTTTTATGCCAAATAATACTAATAAACGTGGAATTTCGTACCCGTGAATTTAAAAATCAAACAAGTTTCGTGGCTAATCGGGCAAAAAGGAGTTTTTTGTTTCCCTTATATTTTTCCGTGGGTAGCCTGAAGCTCAACCTCACGGGGGTCCAAGATCTAATGGATACCTAATAAGTGTTGACAGTTAACCGTTTCGTCCTTATGGGACTCCTCAGAACACTGCTGGTTAATGTGACAAATCTTGCGAATTAAATCAGACGGTTTTGTCTCTAATTAAATGTAATTAGTGAGCGAACTATAGCAAGAGGCGCCATCTACCGAGACACGAGAGAAACAAAAAAACTAAAAGCAGGCGAAAACACTGCTATACAATATCGATCAATGAAAAGATCGAATGCAAATAAAAGAAAACAACTATAGTCCGTGACCTACAAAAGTTCTTTGTCTTTCAGGCCGGATCAACACAGATTGCATTTTTACCCGTCTTCAAGACAGTGAGCGTCAATCAACGGAATTTTTATGCCAAATAATACTAACAAACGTGGAATTTCGTACCCGTGAATTTAAAAATCAAACAAGTTTCGTGGCTAATCGGGCAAAAAGGAGTTTTTTTGTTTCCCTTATATTTTTCCGTGGGTAGCCTGAAGCTTAACCTCACGGGGGTCCAAGATCTAATGGACACCTAATAAGTGTTGACAGTTAACCGTTTCGTCCTTATGGGACTCCTCAGAACAGTGCTGGTCAATGTGACAAATCTTGCGAAGTTAATCAGACGGTTTTGTCTCTAATTAAATGTAATTAGTGAGTGAACTATAGCAAGAGGCGCCATCTACCGAGATACGAGAGAAACAAAAAACTAAAAGCAGGCGAAAACACTGCTATACAATATCGATCAATGAAAAGATCGAATGCAAATAAAAGAAAACAACTATAGTCCGTGACCTACGACAGCTCTTTGTCTTTCAGGCCGGATCAACACAGATTGCATTTTTACCCGTCTTCAAGACAGTGAGCGTCAATCAACGGAATTTTTATGCCAAATAATACTAACAAACTTGGAATTTCGTACCCGTGAATTTAAAAATCAAACAAGTTTCGTGGCTAATCGGGCAACAAGGAGTTTTTTTGTTTCCCTTATATTTTTCCGTGGGTAGCCTGAAGCTTAACCTCACGGGGGTCCAAGATCTAATGGACACCTAATAAGTGTTGACAGTTAACCGTTTCGTCCTTATGGGACTCCTCAGAACACTGCTGGTCAATGTGACAAATCTTGCGAAGTTAATCAGACGGTTTTGTCTCTAATTAAATGTAATTAGTAAGCGAACTATAGCAAGAGGCGCCATCTACCGAGATACGAGAGAAACAAAAAACTAAAAGCAGGCGAAAACACTGCTATAAAATATCGATCAATGAAAAGATCGAATGCAAATAAAAGAAAACAACTATAGTCCGTGACCTACGACAGCTCTTTGTCTTTCAGGCCGGATCAACACAGATTGCATTTTTACCCGTCTTCAAGACAGTGAGCGTCAATCAACGGAATTTTTATGCCAAATAATACTAACAAACGTGGAATTTCGTACCCGTGAATTTAAAAATCAAACAAGTTTCGTGGCTAATCGGGCAAAAAGGAGTTTTTTTGTTTCCCTTATATTTTTCCGTGGGTAGCCTGAAGCTTAACCTCACGGGGATCCAAGATCTAATGGACACCTAATAAGTGTTGACAGTTAACCGTTTCGTCCTTATGGGACTCCTCAGAACACTGCTGGTTAATGTGACAAATCTTGCGAAGTTAATCAGATGGTTTTGTCTCTAATTAGATGTAGTTAGTGAGCGAACTATAGCAGGAGGCGCCATCTACCGAGACACGAGAGAAACAAAAAAACTAAAAGCAGGCGAAAACACTGCTATACAATATCGATCAATGAAAAGATCGAATGCAAATAAAAGAAGACAACTATAGTCCGTGACCTACCACAGCTCTTTGTCTTCAAGACAGTGAGCGTCAATCAACGGAATTTTTATGCCAAATAATACTAACAAACGTGGAATTTCGTACCCGTGAATTTAAAAATCAAACAAGTTTCGTGGCTAATCGGGCAAAAAGGAGTTTTTTTGTTTCCCTTATATTTTTCCGTGGGTAGCCTGAAGCTTAACCTCACGGGGGTCCAAGATCTAATGGACACCTAATAAGTGTTGACAGTTAACCGTTTCGTCCTTATGGGACTCCTCAGAACACTGCTGGTCAATGTGACAAATCTTGCGAAGTTAATCAGACGGTTTTGTCTCTAATTAAATGTAATTAGTGAGCGAACTATAACAAAAGGCGCCATCTAGCGAGATACGAGAGAAACAAAAAACTAAAAGCAGGCGAAAACACTGCAATACAATATCGATCAATGAAAAGATCGAATGCAAATAAAAGAAAACAACTATAGTCCGTGACCTACGACAGCTCTTTGTCTTTCAGGCCGGATCAACACAGATTGCATTTTTACCCGTCTTCAAGACAGTGAGCGTTAATCAACGGAATTTTTATGCCAAATAATACTAACAAACGTGGAATTTCGTACCCGTGAATTTAAAAATCAAACAAGTTTCGTGGCTAATCGGGCAAAAAGGAGTTTTTTTGTTTCCCTTATATTTTTCCGTGGGTAGCCTAAAGCTTAACCTCACGGGGATCCAAGATCTAATGGACACCTAATAAGTGTTGACAGTTAACCGTTTCGTCCTTATGGGACTCCTCAGAACACTGCTGGTCAATGTGACAAATCTTGCGAAGTTAATCAGACGGTTTTGTATCTAATTAAATGTAATTAGTGAGCGAACTATAGCAAGAGGCGCCATCTACCGAGACACGAGAGAAACAAAAAAACTAAAAGCAGGCGAAAACACTGCTATACAATATCGATCAATGAAAAGATCGAATGCAAATAAAAGAAAACAACTATAGTCCGTGACCTACAACAGCTCTTTGTCTTTCAGGCCGGATCAACACAGATTGCATTTTTACCCGTCTTCAAGACAGTGAGCGTCAATCAACGAAATTTTTATGCCAAATAATACTAACAAACGTGGAATTTTGTACCCGTGAATTTAAAAATCAAACAAGTTTCGTCGCTAATCGGGCAAAAAGGAGTTTTTTTGTTACCCTTATATTTTTCCGTGGGTAGCCTGAAGCTTAACCTCACGGGGATCCAAGATCTAATGGACACCTAATAAGTGTTGACAGTTAACCGTTTCGTCCTTATGGGACTCCTCAGAACACTGCTGGTCAATGTGACAAATCTTGCGAAGCTAATCAGACGGTTTTGTCTCTAACGAAATGTAATTAGTGAGCGAACTATAGCAAGAGGCGTCATCTACCGAGATACGAGAGAAACAAAAAACTAAAAGCAGGCGAAAACACTGCTTTACAATATCGATCAATGAAAAGATCGAATGCAAATAAAAGAAAACAACTATAGTCCGTGACCTACGACAGCTCTTTGTCTTTCAGGCCGGATCAACACAGATTGCATTTTTACCCGTCTTCAAGACAGTGAGCGTCAATCAACGGAATTTTTATGCCAAATAATACTAACAAACGTGGAATTTCGTACCCGTGAATTTAAAAATCAAACAAGTTTCGTGGCTAATCGGGCAAAAGGGAGTTTTTTTGTTTCCCTTATATTTTTCCGTGGGTAGCCTGAAGCTTAACCTCACGGGGGTCCAAGATCTAATGGACACCTAATAAGTGTTGACAGTTAACCGTTTCGTCCTTATGGGACTCCTCAGAACACTGCTGGTCAATGTGACAAATCTTGCGAAGTTGATCAGACGGTTTTGTCTCTAATTATATGTAATTAGTGAGCGAACTATAGCAAGAGGCGCCATCTACCGAGATACGAGAGAAACAAAAAACTAAAAGCAGGCGAAAACAGTGCTATACAATATCGATCAATGAAAAGATCGAATGCAAATAAAAGAAAACAACTATAGTCCGTGACCTACGACAGCTCTTTGTCTTTCAGGCCGGATCAACACAGATTGCATTTTTACCCGTCTTCAAGACAGTGAGCGTCAATAAACGGAAGTGATGTTAAGCTTCAGGCTACCCACGGAAAAATATAAGGGAAACAAAAAAACTCCTTTTTGCCCGATTAGCCACGAAACTTGTTTGATTTTTAAATTCACGGGTACGAAATTCCACGTTTGTTAGTATTATTTGGCATAAAAATTCCGTTGATTGACGCTCACTGTCTCCTTTTTGCCCGATTAGCCACGAAACTTGTTTGATTTTTAAATTCACGGGTACGAAATTCCACGTTTGTTAGTATTATTTGGCATAAAAATTCCGTTGATTGACGCTCACTGTCTTGAAGACGGGTAAAAATGCAATCTGTGTTGATCCGCCCTGAAAGACAAAGAGCTGTCGTAGGTCACGGACTATAGTCTTTTTCTTTTATTTGCATTCGATCTTTTCATTGATCGATATTGTATAGCAGTGTTTTCGCCTGCTTTTAGTTTTTTGTTTCTCTCGTATCTCGGTAGATGGCGCCTCTTGCTATATTTCGCTCCCTAATTACATTTAATTAGAGACAAAACCGTCTGATTAACTTCGCAAGATTTGTCACATTGACCAGCAGTGTTCTGAGGAGTCCCATAAGGACGAAACGGTTAACTGTCAACACTTATTAGGTGTCCATTAGATCTTGGAGCCCCGTAAGGTTAAGCTTCAGGCTACCCACGGAAAAATATAAGGGAAACAAAAAAAACTCCTTTTTGCCCGATTAGCCACGAAACTTGTTTGATTTTTAAATTCACGGGTACGAAATTCCACGTTTGTTAGTATTATTTGGCATAAAAATTCCGTTGATTGACGCTCACTGTCTTGAAGACGGGTAAAAATGCAATCTGTGTTGATCCGGCCTGAAAGACAAAGAGCTGTCGTAGGTCACGGACTATAGTTGTTTTCTTTTATTTGCATTCGATCTTTTCATTGATCGATATTGTATAGCAGTGTTTTCGCCTGCTTTTAGTTTTTTGTTTCTCTCGTATCTCGGTAGATGGCGCCTCTTGCTATAGTTTGCTCACTAATTACATTTAATTAGAGACAAAACCGTCTGATTAACTTCGCAAGATTTGTCACATTGACCAGCAGTGTTCTGAGGAGTCCCATAAGGACGGAACGGTTAACTGTCAACACTTATTAGGTGTCCATTAGATCTTGGACCCCCGTGAGGTTAAGCTTCAGGCTACCCACGGAAAAATATAAGGGAAACAAAAAAACTCCTTTTTGCCCGATTAGCCACGAAACTTGTTTGATTTTCACGGGTACGAAATTCCACGTTTCTTATAAATTACATTGAGGAGTGTTATAGATCGATAGTTTTTCAGGTCTGCTCTATCGCCTTTCTTGTGTAGAATAATGGTTATGGATTCTTTCCAGTTGTTTGGGATTATTTTTTCTTTTAGTATTTTATTCAGGAGAATATGGAGGGTATTAACTACAGCATTACCACCGTACTTGAGCATTTCTGCCGTTATTCCGTCTTTTCCAGGTGATTTGTTATTTTTCATTTTCTTTAATGCTCTCTTTATTTTCGCTTTGCTTATTTCAGGTTGTAGCTCTGAGTTTATGTTCTTTATTTTTGTTTGGCGTTTCTTCATGGTCTCTCGTGATGGTTCCCTTTTTGTTTACTATAATTCTGTATAGAATAGTTGTGTGATATTTATGATTTCCTCTTTAACGTTAGTTTCTATGCCGTTAATATCATTTATTTTAATTATTTCATACCTACCTAGAGTCAGCCTTAGACATTTCATATTTCTGTTATTTTCTATAACTCTCTCAACTTTAATTTCTGGGCTCTGTCTTTTATTTTCTTTTATAATTTTTCTTATAGTTTTATTTATTTCTGTATATTCTATAGATGTTCTTTTTCCTTCTTTCTCGAGGGTCCGCTTTTATGTATATACGATTGATATTAGTTTGCTTTAGCACTACCCATAACTTTTCTACTGCCTGCACGAAACCCACGTTGCTTTTCTTCTTCTTGTTCATGAAAATCATTCTCTATTAAATCTCTAAGAATCCTACCGTACTTTAAAAAATTTTTATCAATCTAGTTAGATTACTGGTTACTGAAATTCCTCTGTTTTTGTTGCAATTCAGCTTGTTTTTTTTATGTACTGAGGATATGAATGCAAATTTCCGTACTTGATGTCTAGTAGTTTTTCTGATCCATATTTGAGTATATTCCCTCAAGTCCGCTAGCTTTTCCAGATTTAAACCTTTAAATACTGTTTTTTATTTTATTTTTTTCGACGATTACTTCCTCTACTTGTACTTCTATGTCTTCCGTCGGAGAGGCTGACAGATATTCGGGTCTAGTTTTTTGCAGCAGTCCCTTGTGTGTTCTGCCTGAATGTTTAAATTTCTTTTTTTTGGGTTTTTGACCATAGAAAAGAATTTCCATACTTCGGAACTTTGCCAACCTCCTACGTGTGTATTTATATCGTGGTATTTGCGCTCAAACATTTCATTTTTTTCCGTGCGTATCAAATTTCTTAGTTGTTTTCTGGTTTCCCTGTAGATTTCTAAGTCTCTTTGCTCTTTAGTATTGAGCCATTTCAAGTATGTGCGTTTTTTCTCCTTGATCATTTCCTGTATTTCCTCAATCCACCATTCTTTCAGCTTTTTACTATGTTTGTATATATCTCTTCAAATGACTTCTAAAGCTGTATTTTTGATTTTTTAGGTTACTTACTTATACTTTCATCTTTATTCGTTTTTCTTAAAGGGATTAATATTTTTGCTTTTACCAGATAGTGGGAGGTTCACAGGTAACACCAAGAAGTGCTTGGCACATCTTCCCACTTAATTCCGATTGTTGTCCACCTATGGGGCTTTCCATGTCAACCCGGCCACCTTTTGCACTATTTTGATTTTAATAAAAATTTATTTTTTGGTTCCCCTATAGATACCCATTACACCAAGATAAAAAAATTGAAAAAATGTTACGATTCCCTAAATCTACAGGGTGTTTGATCTTCTTAATTGGCCAAAGCAATATGTTGTCTGTTGCCTTTAAAAATTGTAAAGTGGGCCGAGAAGTATAAATACCAAAAAGAAAAATTCTTGTGTAAGTACGCGGAGGCCTTGGTCGTACTTATATGTATATGGTCAAGCGAGCAGTCCTATTGAGGCCCCAAGATATAAATCAATATACATTTTATTAAAAAAAGATGTTTTGCCTTATGGAAAATTTTTTTTCATTCTGACACCCCTTGCATATGACATCAGCGGCGTCTTATTGAAGGGCCAAGAAGGGCCTTGACGTTCCACTGTTTAAAACCCTATCGGCTACCAACATTGTGGCACATTTTTCTAATTAGAATACCTAGTCCTGGGACCCAATTCTTGAGCCACCCGGGTTTTTTGTCGTATACGAGTAAAATTCGAATGCTGGTTTCGAGTGCTCGGAAAAATTGCTATTCTTGACTGCCACTAGAACGCCATTTCCGTATACGACTTTTTTTTTCGACTACACTACTTGGCAACGCTGCTTTCGTATAATTTTGGCCAAGCTAACGCAGGGAAGTGCGCGTAAACTTGCCGCGATGAAGTAAGGTTGACACTAGACATTTTGTTTTTGTAATTTTTTTTTAGAAAAGCGATTTATTTTCACGGTATGTTTTAGTTTTTTTTCAATAGAAATAGAAGCTGTGTTTTATTTTGGTTAAAGCAATGATTGAGTAATAATTGGTAACGGTAAGTACCAAATTATAGCAATGGAAATTTGGGGCCTAGGGGCATCTCTCATCCTCTTTAAAGTGTGGAAATTTGGGGGTAAAATTAAATTTTGAGACTGCTTAAGAAATCAAATAAACTTCATAAGAATTCTGAAGGGGTCTTGAACTTAAGGCTTTGATTGCAATGAGTGGCCTGTCTTTGATGAACTTTCATACATCGTGCTTTGACAAAACTTGTACAAGCATTAAGTAACATACGGGTTTTTACTGAAACATTTGGAGTTTGCATTTTGTCTGTAGGCTAGAAACAATTTAATTTTTTGCTTCCAGTGTTTTTTTCTCAGTTTATTTTTAAGTAGTTAGAACAGTTTGCCTCTTAGGCCCGATACGCATAATAAACATTTCAAGTAAAAATTGAGAAAATCAGTAACCTTTGTTTAAAAAACTGTCAATTAACTCCAAAAAATTAAAAACTGTTGAAGACTAAAGCGGCCCTCACATGATCAGATGTACATTATTTTTGTAGATGTCTTTGTTTTTCAAAAGTTATAAACAAGGATATATATAAAAATCCTGCCAGTAATACAGATCCAGCAAGGTCTGCTGTGGTACACTCAATAGCTGGCCATACACACAGAGGTTGATCCGCCGGTTTGGAACGGCGCGGTTCAAACTGGCGGATTTGTCTTTCAATTAGTAGACATTCCACGCGCCAGTTATAGCCGGCACAGATTTATCTGTGAGTTCAGACCGGCGGGCGAAACTTGTGGGTTCCGCGCTCACAGATATTTTAACCGGCGCAGACTTCTCTGTCGGTTTAATCGCTGTTCAGGCCAACGGCTTCTCTAATTTGGATATCTTGTTTCGTAAGATCCTCTCTTACCAAATTTATTAAAAAATCATACGTGTTAATAGAGAATTATTGAAATAAAGCCAGGCTATAATGGTGCCAGGTACAATTTTGACACCTTTACATTGTAATACCAGCTGTGATCTTTTAACACACGGCCTTTGTTTACTATATGAACCGCAATAAATAGTGCCTTCTTTTATTGAAAATAAACGACGAACGTTTTAAATTTGACTTTGATATGTGAATTTTGAAGGATCAACTGTCAGTCTTTAATGTGAATGTGTCAAAATAGTGACTGGCACAATTATAGCCTGGCTGTATTTCAATAATTCTCTGATATCCATTCTTAAATAATTTTTAAATCGTCTGGATCATTTTCTCGTAACTCTTTTAATAGAAGGTCATGGCTAAATAGTTTCCTCTTAAGCAAATAAGTTTTAACCCACTTGGAACGTCTCTCTTTTACACCACTATGCATTATTTTCATATTAATAATCATTCCCATACACAGAGCCTGCTTATATTTAGCACTAAACAATTTACATACGCTATGCTTAAAATACCGTGCCGCATAAAACTTTCGACTTGACGAAATTCCACAGTTTTGGTTAAACCGGCAGATAAATCTTGAGTTTTAACCCACTAACGCGCGGTTATGTCTGTCACAGATCGATATGAAGGATCGATTCGAAAGATTATTTTTGTGTTAGTGGACTGCAGCAGTTTTAAACCGTTACGGACAAAACGGTCAGACTTATCTGTGCCGTTCCAAACCGACGGATGAACCTCTGTGTGTATGGCCAGCTAATGAAAAAACTGTTTTGTTACAGGTTTCTCAGAGAAAACATAAAGATCATTGTTGAGGTGTGAAGCAGTTTTTGCCTAGCAGTCCTGTTGCAACAATGATCCTACTAGAAATACTCAGATGCAAATGGTGATCTATCAACTTTTAAAGAACTTTTTTAAATAAATTATAAATAAAATAAAAATAAGTTTTTTGTAGTTTTTATTGTAAAAAAGATTATACAACTTCTTACATAAAAGCTTATACAGTGAGAACGATCAAGTTGGAAATACATTTTCTAGCAGGTTAAATTTACATTTTTTAGAATGAACCAAATGCATGCCTACTGAGATTTTTAATGAGCAATATTTTTGATGATTTTTTTTTGGACAGAACCCAGGAAAGGGGTCCAACAACATACAACTTGTGGCACCTTGTTGGAAAGTCTATTAAAAAAGAAAAATTATGGTTCACTTTTTTTTGGACATCTGTCAAATATTTAAAAAAATACATTTTTTATTAGTTTTTGAACTGTACTACAAGTGCAGTCTACCAGTTGCAAAAAAACGTAGGTATTACTGGACCTCTTGTCAGGGGTCCACCACCTATTTTTTTAATAAAATTATAGGTTTTACTTTAAATGAATCTTATATTCTCTAAAATTACAAAAAAAATAGAAATATTTTTTTTTTGTTAATTTTTAAAAATTATTTGATACCCTTTCTAAGAAGGTGCCTTAAGTGGGGTCATTCCATCTTTTAAAAAAAGTTGTGTGCTAGTGGCCCCCTTTCTGGAGGTATGTCCGAAAAATATTCTGTAAAAATATTGCCGCTTAAAAATCTCAGTTGACATGTTTGGGTTTTTTCAAAAAACTTAAATTTAACTGACTAGCAAGTTTATTCCAACTGGCTTGTTCTCACACTGTAGTCATATTGCACAGCGTTTTTTAATGCACTTGAGAGTAAGTACTTATTATGTACTTTGAAATGTAAATAAACAAAAATAATGTTTTCCTATTTAAATTTACTTTTGGTCAACATAGAAAAAGTAAAACAAAATAGGGAAACTGGTTTAAGTATAAGATTAGGTTTGTTATTTACTTGCAGGGGATTTATTATTTTCCTACATGAAGCAGTTGGGCCCTTATATTATCCAGAAATTAAGAAAAATAAGGTTGTACCCAGGGGGGAATCAAGAGGTATCAATGCCCCACAAAATAGTTGATAAAGTGTGTTAGAAGAGACACAAACAAGACAAAAAAATTGCACAATACTCAAATTTTTATTGAAACCTTTTAATCCCCTCCCTCCTCCCGAAAACGCTCCTTTTAACTTGTAACTTTTTAAACTATTTTTCTTTTTAGAGCTGTTAAAACAGTAAAATTACTAAAAAATTCATAAAATATTAACGCGAAAATTCAGGATTTTTCACTCTCCCCCTCAGACGTAAGGCATTTCCAAGAAAAAAACAAATTAAAAAAAAATTAAGTGTCACAAGAGGCTAAATCCCCCTTCCACCTCTTTGCATCCTCAAGCCCTTTTTTAGCCATGACGCTTGCCAAATCGCGTCTTTTTTGAGAAGATCTCTCAATTTTTTTTTTTATAGAAAAATTAAGCAAACACCAACAAAAATGTTAGGTTAGATCACTCAGATTCGTATGCGGAAATTGAGATTCGAGTGGACTTTACCACTCGACTCTAATTCCGAACGAAAAACTCGTATACGAGCTTTCAAGAATTCGAATGGTGAATATCCGTATACGTTTCGCCGAATCCGTTTACGGATTTATTTCAAGAATTGGGTCCCTGCACTATTATGACACTAGACGCCACTATACAGGGTGTCCCAAATTCCATTTCTTTTGGGAAGTCTCGACCATCACTTCCGAGTATACAGTATAAAGAATAGCGGTTTTGGGAGGGGGGCTATAATTTTGATGTTTATAAAAATTAAATTTTTGCTCAAATCATTCTTGTATAGTGTATTTTGAGTATAACTATTTAGTTGAGTTTCATCTGAACTTTTAATTTTTAGCGTATTCTTAGTCATAAAGTGAAATTGTCAGTGAAAAGTTTACTTTAAAGAAACGTATCACTCAGTATTTAAATTTTTAGGCAAGGTAAGCCCCGCTCCCAAAACGCAGAGTTAAAAAAACCGCTTTCCTTTTTAATGGACACTCGGAAGTGAAGGTCAAGACTTCCCAAAGAAATCGAATTTGGGACACCTTGTATCATAAAAGTGCGGGAATAGATACCTAGTCTAATAAGAACAATATGCCACAATGTTGATAGCCGATAAGGTATTAAACAGTGGAAGGCCAAGGTCCATCTTGGCCCTTTAATGTGACGCCGCTGATGTCATATGCAAGAAGGGGGGGGGGTGTCAGAATAAGACTGCTCGCTTGCCAATATACATATAAGTACGGCAAAGGCCTCCGCGCACTTACATAAGAATTTTTCATTTTGGCATTCATACTTCTCGGCCCACTCTAAAATTTTTAAGGGAAATAGACAAAATATAAAAAATCGAAGGGGTCACATATTTAAAATGGCGATTTTTTTAGTTTATTGTCTTGTACTAACGTCACCGATGCGATTATTTGTCATTTTCAATTATTTTTCTTAAAGCTTCTTGTTCTTATTTCTAAACAGTAGTAATTTTTTTTTGCAAAGTTCGTATTTTAGCTCACACTACTACTATACTATAGTAGTGTGAGCTCAAGGACTGTACACAGAGAACAGGATGGTCCACTTCGCGAAATCTGTCAGACGGTTTTTAATACGTCACAAAATACTCAACGACATAACCTCACTTTTTCGTAAAATATAAACAAAAACTAATTTTAAAACGTTTTTTTTAAACCATGTCTCGCTGTAATGTAGAAAGATAATAATAATATACAATTTTATGTAAAAATATCCTAGGTGTATCTTCTGCAGAAAATAGTTTACAGAACCCCTCAATCATCAATAAAATCAAAAAAATTTTTTCATTGTCATTCATCAGCTTAAAAAAACATGTTAATATTTGGAATATCATCTAGAATATTTTGTGAATAGTATTTTACTCCCCATTAGAATACCTAAGCCTAGAATGAGGGGTGATCAGCTGCCCATAGTAGGTGTACAAAATTAATTTACAGGACTGTGCAAGACACTATATTGCCCGGCTTAAGCTGTAATGCTTTTATCCAACATTTGGACAATTTTGATGCTGTCTTAATCACTACATTATTCTACTTATCAATTTCTATTAGCAAATCTTCTTAAGCTTTTATGGTTTTTAAGAAGCAAATAACTTACCATTATCAGAAAGTAGCATTTGTATATTATTTTTCAGGTTTTTTTAATCAAAACTAGGAAAATTTTATAGGTAGATAGCGGCATTCTAGCTTAAGCAGTATACATGCACCCTGCAATCCATTACAGGAACAAAAATTTATTGCTAATTCCTGTAGAACAATGCATACATTTCATTCCACTTATCACCTAGTAGTACCACCTAAAGTGAGGGGCTCATCAATATGTAAGGACCTATACAATATCTCGACACTTTTAATGACCACTCAGGACTGATAAGAAACAGCACCAGGCACAACCTTTAAGGACTAACAGGGTCAACAAAAATATGGTTTATTAAGTCCCTGTACAAAGTTTTTGCTATTGATCAGCAACAGGTCCAGAGGTATTTTTTGCACTTAAGAAATATTCACTTTTTGTCAGTAGCGGCTTGTGGTAGAACATGGCACATCAGTTGAATAGAAAAAACCAAGGACCATAAACTGACCGTCTTTGGTAAAAACAAGATATTGTTGGCAAAAATGTTCAGTTATCATGTCATTTGTACAGTATGAAACCTCATTCCACATGACATGATAAATTAAATGTTTTGTCAATACATTATACAGTTTTTTCTTTCAACTGATGTAGAATGTTCTACAACATTGCTATGTTTAAAAGGTAATAACATGTGTACCTACTGAGGTGTGTATATTGCTCAACTTCACCTAACTAGCAGCAGTACTAGCTTTTTGTCCTGTTGAAGCAATTTGTAGTTATCAGTATTTTAACCTATTGCTTCATCTAAATGTTACATATAGGTTTGATTTTATGAGGTATATGTTAGTGCACCCAAAGATATCATCTCAGGATACATGTTTACATATTTAAAGATAAAAAATAAAATGATTAAATAAAAGTTATTTTCCTATTTTAATTTCGACCAAATTTATTATATTTATTGATTTATAATACTAGAAATTATCTAAGTAGATAAAGTCTTTAGGCATCTGTATACATTTTTAGAATTTTTTTGTTATATCACTCATAATAGCAAAAAAATAACAAACCTGTATACAATATTAAGTGGGGTTATTGATTAGAAGGAATAAGGAATTTGTTACCATAAACATCAGGATAACAAATCCTGAATTTGATAAATGAAATGTAAGAAGAATGAACCATGGGGGCAAAAAATCTAGGACATGTAGGTATTTTACCTTTCTAAGAAATGTCCTAGTATTTTTTACCCAACTGCAAGAGCTTCTTCCTTCTCAGCATCATTTTGTTTTTATTAAGTGACATTAGCTTCTAAAGAATTGAAAAAAATATAATAATATATTACATTTTAATAATATATATAAAAAATATAAATATATCTTTAAAAAAACTGTGCTAAAGCAAAATCTCCATTGTGCAAAAACTAAAATTGATAAAATTGCCAAAACAAAAACTTAGAACATTATAAATAAATTATTGGGGAGGCAAAGAAAACAACTAAATTAAACTTAGAATAGATTCTGAAACTATTAAAGACACACGCTAACAGTCGCAAACCAACTGAATACTCATTTTCGTACAATAGCAGACTCCGATACAAAAAATTCAACAATAACTCTATCAATTTGCACAAAACAAAAAAAAATCAGACTTTAACTAAGTAGTTTTCTTTTGTACCAACATCAACCAGCAAATGTTCCTTGATTTCGATGCTTGTACCTGCAGGTGGCTCTTCAGGATCAACTTCTATTGGTTTCACTGATAGGTTTTGACTTGGCACAGATGTATTCCTTGGTATTGTTTTGGAAGTACATAAGCCTGTATTAAAAAAACATATATAAGGAACTTTTTTAAAAATAGGTAATTTCTACAGTGTAAATTTTGTACTCTAGTACATATGGAATTCACAAAAAAACATGAGGTTTTAGAAATTGTCCAAGTATTATTTTGTTATGACATTTTTGTCAAAATTACAGTAGGTGTCCCAAATTAAGTTGGCACTATTGATAACTTCACTATTATTGGAGTCATATTAGTACAAAACAGAAAAACAATTAAATTGCACATTTACAGAAAAAAAATTAAAAAGTATGTTTAATGTCTAATTTTTGTGGTTGTAGAGGTTTCTTCATAGACAAGGGGTGATCAGCTGCCCACAGTAGGTCTACAGGACTCCATAGGACACTACAATATACTACAGGATCAAGAATTAATTAAAGTCCTGTAGGATGGTGAACAAATTTGGTTCAGCTGATCACGCCTTGTTCATAGATGAACACACAGGCCTAAATAAATTCACATGCGGCTTAGTGTTACATTAAGTAATCTCTGGGGGGGGGAGGGTTACCTTTGTGTCATAGTCTTGGCCATAGGTGGTTACACTTTTGTGACATTTTTAACCTATTTCTTTATCAAAAAATCTGAAAAATGGTATGTTGTTGAGTTGTTTTTATGTGAACATTTTTTTTGTCAACATAAGGTATGTATGTATTTGAAAGTGGTGGCAGGCCCTTCCGGACCTCCATGCACTGTGACCACATATGGATCTATTGTGCCCACATACCTACATACTGAGTTTGACTAAAGTGGCATATTTTTTTTTTCCACCCAGCACTTAAAAAACTCTGCAGATTACAACAATAAATGATTTAGGCTTAACACAACATAAGGTATACCTACACAACATATTTAATTTTTAATATATTTGTGGTTAGGAAATATGCTTGGAAATAGGCTCGGAAATAGGTATGTTTACGTCAAAGTATATATGACTCTAAAACAAAAAGGAAAAAATCTCCCAACATACAAATTAATATGAATGATGTACCTCTTAAAAAAGTGACTGAATACAAGTATCTAGGGCTAACTATATCAGACAATCTAACTTGGAATAAACACATACAAACAATAAAAGAAAAAATTGTACCAATACTTGGAGCAATCAGAAGAAGCTCATTCCAGTTAAATCATAATGCAAGGCAACTATTGTACAACAGTTTTATAGAACCATATTTTAGATATCTGGTATCTTGCTGGGGAAACACAAGTATCCAACAACTAAACCAACTTTAAAGACTGCAAAATAAAGCAATCAAAGTAATCTTTAATATGAACTTTTACATTGCTAGTGAGCAAATATATAAAAGACTGCCTTATCTAAAAATAAGTGAACTTAAAACTCTGGAACAAGTAAAACTAATCTATAATATAGAAAATAAATCTATTAAAACAAATGTGAAACTGCAGAAAAACCTCCAATATTATAGTAATAGTACAAGGACAAATAACAAGTTTAGAACTGATTTTGCTAGAACAAAACTAAGACAAGATTCACTGATTCACAAAAGTGTGAAAGTTTACAATAGTGTTCCAGACAATGTACTGCAGGGATCTAACAAAAAAGTGATACATAATCTCAAAAAACATATAAGGGAAAACCGAAGACAATAAAAGGACATGAAATAAAACTACATTTCTTTATTAGAATAAATATTTATTTTATTTGGTAAAATGTTATGTTAAGTTATAAGGCCTCGGTGCCAGTTTATTGTTAACTGTTTTGAGGTCTGTAATAAATTGTTATTAAAAAAAAAAGTCACAAAAGTGTAACTGCCTATGGCAAGGACTATACACTGAATGATTTTTTTATATTTTTCTTGAAAATGCGTTACGACAGGAGAAGGGCGACAAAAAATCCGGAATTAAAGAATGTGGCCCTAAATAGATTTAAAAAAATGTTAAAAATGATATTTACCTAGCAATTTATCTTGAAAAGGAATTTCGAAAACTGTTCTGTAGAAATGCTTTCGTGGGATCCATATTGTCTTTTTCACAACGCCTTAGCCACTCTTGCAAAATAGTCTTGAGAACAGTCATTGGAAGGTGGAAATTTAAAAAAACTTATAAACGTAGAACTTCTAAGTTCGAATAGTTGGATTTACATCCAGAAACCGCACAGGATGCTCCTGGAAAAATGCGAAATGCACGGAAAAATTAACCTCACTTTGGATTCGCCACAGAGGGATTCGCGAAAAAACAATAAGTTCGGTTATCCTTTTTCATTTAATGTGAATAGAAAAGGAAAGACCACCCTATCAAACAGATCAAGGATCTTTTGAGAAGGATGAGTAGGTTCATGGAAGGATGGCTCGACACCTTGAGGATTTTGTGACGTAGCGAAATTAGGAATATATGGGGCTTATAGAAGTGGACCGTCCTGTTCTCTGTGTACAGTCCTTGGTGTGAGCTATGGTGATCCTAATTTTTTCGAGAAAAAAAAGTTGCTCCGATTTCAAAAATTTTTATATATCTTTGCGTTTCAGATGATTTTGAAACTTTTTTGTCTGTCTGTCTGTCTGTCTGTCTGTCTGTCTGTCTGTCTGTCTGTCTGTCTGTCTGTCTGTCTGTCTGTCTGTCTGTCTGTCTGTCTGTCTGTCTGTCTGTCTGTCTGTCTGTCTGTCTGTCTGTCTGTCTGTCTGTCTGTCTGTCTGTCTGTCTGTCTGTCTGTCTGTCTGTCTGTCTGTCTGTCTGTCTGTCTGTCTGTCTGTCTGTCTGTCTGTCTGTCTGTCTGTCTGTCTGTCTGTCTGTCTGTCTGTCTGTCTGTCTGTCTGTCTGTCTGTCTGTCTGTCTGTCTGTCTGTCTGTCTGTCTGTCTGTCTGTCTGTCTGTCTGTCTGTCTGTCTGTCTGTCTGTCTGTCTGTCTGTCTGTCTGTCTGTCTGTCTGTCTGTCTGTCTGTCTGTCTGTCTGTCTGTCTGTCTGTCTGTCTGTCTGTCTGTCTGTCTGTCTGTCTGTCTGTCTGTCTGTCTGTCTGTCTGTCTGTCTGTCTGTCTGTCTGTCTGTCTGTCTGTCTGTCTGTCTGTCTGTCTGTCTGTCTGTCTGTCTGTCTGTCTGTCTGTCTGTCTGTCTGTCTGTCTGTCTGTCTGTCTGTCTGTCTGTCTGTCTGTCTGTCTGTCTGTCTGTCTGTCTGTCTGTCTGTCTGTCTGTCTGTCTGTCTGTCTGTCTGTCTGTCTGTCTGTCTGTCTGTCTGTCTGTCTGTCTGTCTGTCTGTCTGTCTGTCTGTCTGTCTGTCTGTCTGTCTGTCTGTCTGTCTGTCTGTCTGTCTGTCTGTCTGTCTGTCTGTCTGTCTGTCTGTCTGTCTGTCTGTCTGTCTGTCTGTCTGTCTGTCTGTCTGTCTGTCTGTCTGTCTGTCTGTCTGTCTGTCTGTCTGTCTGTCTGTCTGTCTGTCTGTCTGTCTGTCTGTCTGTCTGTCTGTCTGTCTGTCTGTCTGTCTGTCTGTCTGTCTGTCTGTCTGTCTGTCTGTCTGTCTGTCTGTCTGTCTGTCTGTCTGTCTGTCTGTCTGTCTGTCTGTCTGTCTGTCTGTCTGTCTGTCTGTCTGTCTGTCTGTCTGTCTGTCTGTCTGTCTGTCTGTCTGTCTGTCTGTCTGTCTGTCTGTCTGTCTGTCTGTCTGTCTGTCTGTCTGTCTGTCTGTCTGTCTGTCTGTCTGTCTGTCTGTCTGTCTGTCTGTCTGTCTGTCTGTCTGTCTGTCTGTCTGTCTGTCTGTCTGTCTGTCTGTCTGTCTGTCTGTCTGTCTGTCTGTCTGTCTGTCTGTCTGTCTGTCTGTCTGTCTGTCTGTCTGTCTGTCTGTCTGTCTGTCTGTCTGTCTGTCTGTCTGTCTGTCTGTCTGTCTGTCTGTCTGTCTGTCTGTCTGTCTGTCTGTCTGTCTGTCTGTCTGTCTGTCTGTCTGTCTGTCTGTCTGTCTGTCTGTCTGTCTGTCTGTCTGTCTGTCTGTCTGTCTGTCTGTCTGTCTGTCTGTCTGTCTGTCTGTCTGTCTGTCTGTCTGTCTGTCTGTCTGTCTGTCTGTCTGTCTGTCTGTCTGTCTGTCTGTCTGTCTGTCTGTCTGTCTGTCTGTCTGTCTGTCTGTCTGTCTGTCTGTCTGTCTGTCTGTCTGTCTGTCTGTCTGTCTGTCTGTCTGTCTGTCTGTCTGTCTGTCTGTCTGTCTGTCTGTCTGTCTGTCTGTCTGTCTGTCTGTCTGTCTGTCTGTCTGTCTGTCTGTCTGTCTGTCTGTCTGTCTGTCTGTCTGTCTGTCTGTCTGTCTGTCTGTCTGTCTGTCTGTCTGTCTGTCTGTCTGTCTGTCTGTCTGTCTGTCTGTCTGTCTGTCTGTCTGTCTGTCTGTCTGTCTGTCTGTCTGTCTGTCTGTCTGTCTGTCTGTCTGTCTGTCTGTCTGTCTGTCTGTCTGTCTGTCTGTCTGTCTGTCTGTCTGTCTGTCTGTCTGTCTGTCTGTCTGTCTGTCTGTCTGTCTGTCTGTCTGTCTGTCTGTCTGTCTGTCTGTCTGTCTGTCTGTCTGTCTGTCTGTCTGTCTGTCTGTCTGTCTGTCTGTCTGTCTGTCTGTCTGTCTGTCTGTCTGTCTGTCTGTCTGTCTGTCTGTCTGTCTGTCTGTCTGTCTGTCTGTCTGTCTGTCTGTCTGTCTGTCTGTCTGTCTGTCTGTCTGTCTGTCTGTCTGTCTGTCTGTCTGTCTGTCTGTCTGTCTGTCTGTCTGTCTGTCTGTCTGTCTGTCTGTCTGTCTGTCTGTCTGTCTGTCTGTCTGTCTGTCTGTCTGTCTGTCTGTCTGTCTGTCTGTCTGTCTGTCTGTCTGTCTGTCTGTCTGTCTGTCTGTCTGTCTGTCTGTCTGTCTGTCTGTCTGTCTGTCTGTCTGTCTGTCTGTCTGTCTGTCTGTCTGTCTGTCTGTCTGTCTGTCTGTCTGTCTGTCTGTCTGTCTGTCTGTCTGTCTGTCTGTCTGTCTGTCTGTCTGTCTGTCTGTCTGTCTGTCTGTCTGTCTGTCTGTCCGTCCGTCCGTCCGTCCGTCCGTCCGTCCGTCCGTCCGTCCGTCCGTCCGTCCGTCCGTCCGTCCGTCCGTCCGTCCGTCCGTCCGTCCGTCCGTCCGTCCGTCCGTCCGTCCGTCCGTCCGTCCGTCCGTCCGTCCGTCCGTCCGTCCGTCCGTCTGTCCGTCTGTCCGTCTGTCTGTCTGTCTGTCTGTCTGTCCGTCTGTCCGTCTGTCCGTCTGTCCGTCTGTCCGTCTGTCCGTCTGTCCGTCTGTCCGTCTGTCCGTCTGTCCGTCTGTCCGTCTGTGCGTCTGTCCGTCTGTCCGTCTGTCCGTCTGTCCGTCTGTCCGTCTGTCCGTCTGTCCGTCTGTCCGTCTGTCCGTCTGTCCGTCTGTCCGTCTGTCCGTCTGTCCGTCTGTCCGTCTGTCCGTCTGTCCGTCTGTCCGTCTGTCCGTCTGTCCGTCTGTCCGTCTGTCCGTCTGTCCGTCTGTCCGTCTGTCCGTCTGTCCGTCTGTCCGTCTGTCCGTCTGTCCGTCTGTCCGTCTGTCCGTCTGTCCGTCTGTCCGTCTGTCCGTCTGTCCGTCTGTCCGTCTGTCCGTCTGTCCGTCTGTCCGTCTGTCCGTCTGTCCGTCTGTCCGTCTGTCCGTCTGTCCGTCTGTCCGTCTGTCCGTCTGTCCGTCTGTCCGTCTGTCCGTCTGTCCGTCTGTCCGTCTGTCCGTCTGTCCGTCTGTCCGTCTGTCCGTCTGTCCGTCTGTCCGTCTGTCCGTCTGTCCGTCTGTCCGTCTGTCCGTCTGTCCGTCTGTCCGTCTGTCCGTCTGTCCGTCTGTCCGTCTGTCCGTCTGTCCGTCTGTCCGTCTGTCCGTCTGTCCGTCTGTCCGTCTGTCCGTCTGTCCGTCTGTCCGTCTGTCCGTCTGTCCGTCTGTCCGTCTGTCCGTCTGTCCGTCTGTCCGTCTGTCCGTCTGTCCGTCTGTCCGTCTGTCCGTCTGTCCGTCTGTCCGTCTGTCCGTCTGTCCGTCTGTCCGTCTGTCCGTCTGTCCGTCTGTCCGTCTGTCCGTCTGTCCGTCTGTCCGTCTGTCCGTCTGTCCGTCTGTCCGTCTGTCCGTCTGTCCGTCTGTCCGTCTGTCCGTCTGTCCGTCTGTCCGTCTGTCCGTCTGTCCGTCTGTCCGTCTGTCCGTCTGTCCGTCTGTCCGTCTGTCCGTCTGTCCGTCTGTCCGTCTGTCCGTCTGTCCGTCTGTCCGTCTGTCCGTCTGTCCGTCTGTCCGTCTGTCCGTCTGTCCGCCTGTCCGTCTGTCCGTCTGTCCGTCTGTCCGTCTGTCCGTCTGTCCGTCTGTCCGTCTGTCCGTCTGTCCTTCTGTCCGTCTGTCCGTCTGTCCGTCTGTCCGTCTGTCCGTCTGTCCGTCTGTCCGTCTGTCCGTCTGTCCGTCTGTCCGTCTGTCCGTCTGTCCGTCTGTCCGTCTGTCCGTCTGTCCGTCTGTCCGTCTGTCCGTCTGTCCGTCTGTCCGTCTGTCCGTCTGTCCGTCTGTCCGTCTGTCCGTCTGTCCGTCTGTCCGTCTGTCCGTCTGTCTGTCCGTCCGTCCGTCCGTCCGTCCGTCCGTCCGGCTGTCCGTCTGTCCGTCTGTCCGTCTGTCCGTCTGTCCGTCTGTCCGTCTGTCCGTCTGTCCGTCTGTCCGTCTGTCCGTCTGTCCGTCTGTCCGTCTGTCCGTCTGTCCGTCTGTCCGTCTGTCCGTCTGTCCGTCTGTCCGTCTGTCCGTCTGTCCGTCTGTCCGTCTGTCCGTCTGTCCGTCTGTCCGTCTGTCCGTCTGTCCGTCTGTCCGTCTGTCCGTCTGTCCGTCTGTCCGTCTGTCCGTCTGTCCGTCTGTCCGTCTGTCCGTCTGTCCGTCTGTCCGTCTGTCCGTCTGTCCGTCTGTCCGTCTGTCCGTCTGTCCGTCTGTCCGTCTGTCCGTCTGTCCGTCTGTCCGTCTGTCCGTCTGTCCGTCTGTCCGTCTGTCCGTCTGTCCGTCTGTCCGTCTGTCCGTCTGTCCGTCTGTCCGTCTGTCCGTCTGTCCGTCTGTCCGTCTGTCCGTCTGTCCGTCTGTCCGTCTGTCCGTCTGTCCGTCTGTCCGTCTGTCCGTCTGTCCGTCTGTCCGTCTGTCCGTCTGTCCGTCTGTCCGTCTGTCCGTCTGTCCGTCTGTCCGTCTGTCCGTCTGTCCGTCTGTCCGTCTGTCCGTCTGTCCGTCTGTCCGTCTGTCCGTCTGTCCGTCTGTCCGTCTGTCCGTCTGTCCGTCTGTCCGTCTGTCCGTCTGTCCGTCTGTCCGTCTGTCCGTCTGTCCGTCTGTCCGTCTGTCCGTCTGTCCGTCTGTCCGTCTGTCCGTCTGTCCGTCTGTCCGTCTGTCCGTCTGTCCGTCTGTCCGTCTGTCCGTCTGTCCGTCTGTCCGTCTGTCCGTCTGTCCGTCTGTCCGTCTGTCCGTCTGTCCGTCTGTCCGTCTGTCCGTCTGTCCGTCTGTCCGTCTGTCCGTCTGTCCGTCTGTCCGTCTGTCTGTCTGTCTGTCTGTCTGTCTGTCTGTCTGTCGAGATGGTCCCATTTAAAAATGAACAAAATCCACCGAACACAAACCAAATAAAAGAGTGGGGATAGATTTCAAAAATTAGAGTTTATGTGAAAATATGGCGTGTGTGATATCAAACGAAAGGTAATTGAGTCTGGAGTTAAATAAAATACATTTTAATTTATTTAAAAAGAAAGTGGGGGTATATTTCAAAAATTAGAGTTTAAGTGAAAATATGGCTTGTGTGATATCAAAGAAAAGGTAATTAAGCCCGGAGTTCAACAAAATACATTTTAGTTTTTGTTCTTTTTCAGGGTTGGGGGTGGATTTCAAAAATTTGAGTTTAAGTCAAAACATGGCTTGTGTGGTATCAAACAAAAGGTAATTTAGTGTGGAGATGAATAAAATATATTTCAGTTTTTAGTTATATTAGCTCACACGTACACTATAACTATAGTACCTAGTGTGAGCTTAGGGGCCCATATATTGGCAGAGTATTTTCTTTGAGGAGCAATTTTTTTTAGGAAATAACTACCTACCTCTTTTTAGGTGTAACTTGAGTGGTGCGTATGTCCTTTTATTGCTTACCTAACCTTTTGTTTTGTTTTAAAAAAAACTCGGGAAAACAAGAGTGCTGGATAGGATAATTTTTTATTTTACATAGCTGCCCATTTAAAACAATTTTTTTTTAAAATGAGTGAATATTGAAATACCTCCTTTCGCTAAATTTATTAGTAGGTACTTACTAAGTTACATATAGGTTCATACCTACCTGATTATTTATACAGGGGGTCTACTTGTATTGTTCTTTATGAGAAACTCTAGATTGCTGACTATTGCATAAAGTAAGGGTTCTTACACATTTTTTGACAGGGTCCTTACATAAAAATTTTATTGGGGTCTTTACAAAAAATTGCTTTTTATTTTTTTTGCTCAATAATTTTTTATTTTTTTTGTTTTTGGTACACAATTACCCACAGGTATTCCCTTAAATTTCGGATCATCAGAAATACCAAACACTAGTGTGTACCCAAAGTTTTTTGTTTTTGCAAATTTAATTTTGTTTATTACCTACTTGCTGTTACAACTTGGGTGAATTAGCTCACACATATACTATACTATAGTAGTGTGAGCTATGGTGATTCTAATTTTTTCGAGAAAAAAAAAGTTGCTCCGATTTCAAAAAATTTTATATATCTTTGCGTTTCAGATGATTTTGAAACTTTTTTGTCGCGCCGTCTGTCTGTCTGTATGTCTGTCTGTCTGTCTGTATGTCTGTCTGTAATGACCAACGCGCATAACTCAAAAACCGCTTGGCCGATTTTAATGAAATTTGGTACCTAGGCTGGGTCTTGGGTCAAGATGGTCCCATTTAAAAATGAACAAAATCCACCGAACACAAGCTAAATAAAAGGGTGGGGGTAGATTTTAAAAATTTGAGTTTAATTTAAAACATGGCTTGTGTGGTATCAAACGAAAGGTAATTTAGTCTGGAGTTGAATAAAATATTAGCTTACACATTTACTATAACTATAGTACCTAGTGTGAGCTTAGGGGCCCATATATTGGCAGAGTATTTTTTTTACAGTGTTGCCACTTTTGAAAAAAAATCCTTAATTTTTTTTTACCATATATCTAATTTTTTTTTCAAATAACTCAAAGCCCTTGCATATTTGATACCCCCTAGTAATTTTTCTATTTTTTTTTGATAAAAATGTAATTTTTAAATATTTTATAATTTTGTTTCTTCATCTATATCTGCTATCAATTTTACAGTAAGTCACTTACTTATTGATGAATTAAATTATGAATTGGCAATCCGAGAAGTCAGGAGCACTCGTAATGTAAATGACAAGAGAAAAATTCTTAGTCGCTTGCTGGCTAAGGAACGAGCTTCAAAAACCTCATTGGTAGAACTTTCTCAATATACTTTTGATTTTGAAATTGAAATTGAAATTGAAATTGAATGAACTTTGAACGATCTTAAATTAAATATTTCTGAATTTGAAGGGTCAGACAATGACTATCTTTTTTCACGTCGCAAGTCTAGATTAACTCATGTTCAGTATCGAGTTAGGAGGCTTCCCATACCTGAAACTGAATACAAAGATGAAGTCATAACCTTTAAGGACGAAGCTTATGCCAATGCTTTGCAGTATGAGTCTGAATTATTTGATAAAGTAACCCAAGGTCTATCTACCTCTCCTAACCCTACTTCTCAACTTTCTTCAAGTTTGGCACCAGTCATTAATGTTACAGCACCTGCTGCTACATGTTCCTATCGCATTCCACTGTCAGAATGGGGGATTAAATTTAATGGGGATCCAAAGAGATTGTTTTATTTTCTCGAAAGAATTACTGAGCTGGCTTTAGGGCGCAAAGTTTCTAAACAAGAATTATTTGAGTCAAGTTGTGAACTTTTTGTCGGAGATGCTTTTTCTTGGTACCGAAGCATTAAAAATTCAGTTACCGATTGGGACTGGGATGATATTTGGGATGAAATAAAATATCGGAGACAAAAAAAGAATGAATCAATAATTATGTATGTTGCCTGTATGGAAAACCTATTTAGTCGCCTAACTTCAAAACCAGCCGAAGTAACAAAAGTCAAATATTTTAGGAAACTTCTTACCTACTTCAAAGAAAACCTGATGTGCAGATTTCCCCTATTTTTAGAAATTCTAATTTTCGTTCAACTAACTTTAATTCTACTAACCCTAGCTTTCGACAAAATAATTTTAATTCTAGGCCCAAGCCTAATAATAGATCAAACCACACTTCTTATTTTAGAAATAATACCCAGCCGGTTTCTTCTACTCCTACCTCTAGGACATCTAACAGTAATAATGTATCTCCTACCTCTGGGAATGTTCAGTCGGATTCTAACCCTACTTTAAGACAATATAATGGTTCTAGTCAAAGATCTAAAGCTGTTTGCTATAATTGTAAACAATCTGGTCACAGTTATAACTCCTGTACTAAAGTTAGGACAACCTTATGTTTTCGTTGTGTTGAATCTGGTTTTAAGGTGACCAACTGTCCCAATTTTTCAAAAAACTAAATAAAGGTGTATCTTACTGTGGTCGAGGTTTACACCGCATTTATAACAAGATCACAAAGCCCATTTATTCTAGAAATAATGAAGACTGGAAAAGCTGGTTATCTTTTATTAAAAACTTTTATGTACAGCCCATTCCTGGAAAACAAGAATTACTACCATTCTTTGTAAATAAACCATTAGATAATAGGCCTTATATCTCTGTCAAAATATTTGACCATGATATTTCTGTTCTAATTGATTCTGGAGCAAACTCTTCTGTAGTAGGCGGTGAAGGCTTACAACTCCTGAAACAATTTAACTTTAAAATTTCTCCCTGCCTTGGACAAAACATCAGTGCTGCTGATGGTTCCTATACTGAAGTTCAAGGAATAGTGGACTTACCTGTTTGCATCAATGATGTTTGTAAAATTATTAAAGCTTTTGTTGTACCTTCTATCACTCATAGTTTTATTTTTGGTATTAACTTTGCCCAGAAGTTTAACATAGTTATGAATTTTTCTAATAATAGTTGGTTTATTAAATCAGATAACATACCTATTCCTACTATTTTTTCTGCCTTTTCTCAAATCAGTCCTCTGTTGTCCTCGACTAGCTACTGTTTTTCTATTGGTGACTTATCTCCCTCTGATAAAAAATTAGCGTTATCAGTTATTGAATCTTTTAAGGAATTTGACAGTTCTAATGGTATTGGTAGAACAGATAAGATTAAATTGACATTAGATACTGACAATGCCAAGCTTTTTCGTAAGCGACCTTACGTCTCCTTATATGCAAAAAATTCTTAATGATGAATTAGATTCTATGTTGGAACTGGATGTGATTGAAGAATCACAGAGTCCTTGGTCATCTCCTGTTTTTTTGGTAAAGAAGAAGAACAATGAACATCGCTTTTGTTTCGACAGGCGTCATTTGAACGAATGCCTTCAAAAAGACCCATATCCGCTTCAACGCATTGATAGAATTCTTTATAATCTTCGAGGTGCTTCATACATATCTTCAATTGATTTGCGTAAAGCTTTTTGCCAAATTCCTCTGGATGAGGGAAGCATAGAAAAAACTGCTTTTACTGTTCTCGGACGAGGTCATTTTCAATTTAAAGTGGTTCCCTTTGGCCTTTGTAACTCTGCGCAGACGTAACAAAAATTAGTTGATTCAATCTTTGGTCCGAAGTATGAACCGAATATCTTTTGCTATATTGACGATATTATAGCAATTTCAAGCACATTTTCCGAGCATATTCGACTTTTACATCTTATCCGAGATAAATTAAAAGAGGCACATCTTACAGTAAATTTTGAGAAATGTGAATAATTTAAAAGATCTTTTGTATATTGTGGTTTTTTAGTTCAAAAAAATTCTTTAGCGACCGACCCTTCAAAAGTGGAGGCTATGGTGAATTATCCCCGACCAAATCTACCGAAGTAAAAAGATTTGTAGCCATGTGTAGTTGGTATAGGCGCTTCATTAAAGATTTATCTGCCTTAGTTAGTCCTCTTAATGACCTGCTGAAAGGAAGAAAGCACAAAAAAACAACCTATTTCTTGGTCTGATGAGGCCGAATATGCCTTTATAAAAATTAAGGAATTATTAGTTTCTGCACCTATCTTGTCACAGCCTGATTTTAGTCAGCCTTTTACAATCCACTGTGATGCCAGTGATCGCGGTCTTGGCGGTGTACTCACCCAAGTCTTGGACGGCGAAGAAAAGGTCATTGCCTATGCATCTCGTGGTTTGTCTAGGACTGAGCGAAACTATAGTGTCACAAAACGCGAACTTTTGAGTGTAATTTTCTCTTTAGAACATTTTCGTTGCTATGTAGAAGGATCTAAATTTACCGTGATAACTGATCATTATTCTCTACTTTGGCTCAATTCACTCAAAAATCCTTCTGGTCGGCTTGCAAGATGGTCCATACGTTTACAACAATTTTCTTTTGATTTGGTCCACAGAAAAGGAGCTCATAATGTTGTACCTGATGCACTCAGTCATATACCTCTTGCTGAAACTAACGATTTGGATGTAGAAAATCTATCTGCTTCCATTTTATCTCTGACATCATCTAATGTCAACAACTTACCTTCTCCCTCTCGAGTTTTTCCTCAAGTACCTATCATTGATGTAGATTTTCAAGCTTTAGATAATTGGTACCTTTCGATGCGCGAAAACATCTTAAAATCTCCTGAAAACTATCCACAATGGAAAGTTGAAGATAATGAAGTTTATAAGTTCGTTCCTTCACAATTACCTTTGGTCTATAATTTTCGTGAATGGAAAATATTAGTCTCTAAACCCCAAATGCAAGAGGTGATTTCTTCTTGTCATGACAATCCTACTTCTGGTCACTTTGGTTTTTTTAAGACTATCCATCGTGTCCAAGAAATGCCTGATGTGGTGCAAATAAGATTAGTAATACTGATCAAATGGGTCTTGTGGACAGAGAAAAAATTATTAGCTTTCCTTTCCAATTAATTTGTGTAGATCTAATAGGTCCATTACCACGCTCGAAAAGAGGTTTTGTTTGGATTTTAGTTATTAGTGACTTCTTCACTAAATATCTTTTAATTTTTCCTCTGAGGTCAGCTAAAGCTCCTAATATTACCAAAATTCTTGAAGAAGATGTTTTTCTTATGTTTGGAGTTCCCCAAATTTTAATTTGCGATAACGGCTCTAATCTGGCCGGTAATGTCTTTAAAAATGTCTGTAAGAAATATCAGGTTAAACTCTGGTATACTACTGTTTACTCTCCTCAAGTAAATCCCGTTGAAAGAAATAATCAGACTATAGTAAATACTTTAAGATGTTTCGTAAATGAACATACTGATTGGGATGTACACATACCAGCAGTTCGACAAGCCTATAATACGGCTAGACATCAAGTTACTGGACATCCTCCAACCTTTTTAGCTTTTGGACATCATGTACCTCTTTGTGGAAATTACTTTGGTAATATTCCTAATGATCCTACTATTGAAATCTCTCCAGGAGATAAAAATACCTATGCCGAATCTTTTGAAGAACTTAAGGAAATATTTATAGAAGTTAAACAAAAACTTCATATCTCTCATGAAAGAAACGCTAAAGCTTATAATCCAAGGAAGCGTGATATTCAATTTAAAGTTGGTGATAGAGTGTGGAGACGTAATAAAGTCTTATCTTATGCCGTAAATAAGTGTTCAGCTAAATTAGCTCCAAGATATAACTTATCTATTGTTCACAAAAAACTTTCTCCTCTGGCTTATCAACTAAAGAATCCAGACAATACCAATGCCGGTGTTTGGCATATTGTCACGACTATATTTGTGACAAGTGGTTTCTCTACCATATATGTCACAAGGTTTGTTATTTAGTGCCCTGTGACTGAGGGATTAAGGGGAATATGAAAATTAAGTATAAAGAATCCACATTTATACGTGTATTGTATATACATAAAATAGGTTAACAAGAATAGAATGCCAAATTAAATAATGTAATAAGGGGGATGCTGGTTGGAGAGAGTTGACCTAGGAACCATAAGGAATAGACCTTATAGGCCGGAAAGAGTCGGCCTTATGGGCCATAAAGCCTAACCACCATAGTGGGGTTTTACTTGGTTATGTTTAGTAGGGATCACATATTTCAGTGGTGTCCTGGGTTAGTAGGGACCACATATTTCAGTGGTGTACTGGGTTGATCACTTGTAAGAGTGATGCCGGTCTATTTTCCTGCATCGGCTTTTATAGACGAAATTTGTGCATACTCAGCAATATTGATTATTGCTACGTTTTTATAGTGATTTAATTAAATTTTAAACTATTTTATGACATATGCCCTCTCCCCAATAAGCATTGGCCCCCAATGCTTAACTTAAAAAATAATTTATAATTTTGTTATATTGAACATTGGTAACTAGTATCTTCTATTCCGCTCGAGGAAGAGGTATCCAGGTCCGGGTGGTCATCTTTGTGGTAGCTTGCAAATATTATTTATTGTTCCGGTTGGCTGGTTACATCTTCTTCGATAGGAGCGACCATTATCTAGCTGGAAGGATTTCTAAGATTTTTGGATCTACCTTCCTTTGGATGTGGCCCGTTAGCTTTTGTATCTTGCTGAAACAATAAAATGGACTAAATAAATAAAATTGTAACACAAAATAAATATTAACAGGCTTTAAGGATCAGTTTCAAAAAAATCATTAAAAAAACGAAAATCAAAATTCTTAGTTAATCTTTCTTTTTAACAATTTAGTAAGTACCCTTTAACTTTTTATTTGGGACCTTTATATCCCTGTGCGCCTTTTTATACCTCAATATCATCATCAACAATTTAGGCAACTGTGCCCCTTTTTTAACTCTTTATATGAGCTTCTTCACAATATTTTAATACAACCCATTAATTTTAGCAACTTTGTGAGTCTATTATGCATTCTTCGATGCCTTCAAAACTGTACTTTTACAGTATAATAGCTCACGGTCCTTTTTTGGATTGATTTGAGCAACTTTGTGCCCTTTTTCAAATACTGCCATTTTTCGCATTCCTTGATGCCTAAAAAACTGTACTTTTACAGCATAATAACGCACGGTCCTTTTTTCGACTCTTTTGAGCATCTTTGTGCCCTTTAAAACTGTACTTTTACAGTATACTAACCCACGGTCCTTTTTTTTTTTGGACTCTTTTGAGCATCTTTGTGCCCTTTAAAACTGTACTTTTACAGTATACACGGTCCTTTTTCTGGACTCTTTTGAGCAACTTTGTGCTCTTTTCAACTACTTCCATTTTAGGCATTTCATTCAACCATTTTAATTGGACGCATTTTTAAAATAAACATTTTTAAAAATTGTTGGGTACTTTACCGTTTGCTAATAAGATTTTTAAATTTATTAAGCCTTTAAAAAATTTAAATTGCCTCGAAAATCCAAAAAAAATTAAATTATTTTATACGTTATGAAACGATCCTGAAAATGTATTTTAATGTTTCAGTAATTATATTTATCCCTACTTATTAATCAAATTTTAATCATTATAAATAGTTAGAAAAAGTATCTTTGTCTTAAGTAACATATGTATAAAAAAAATTACCAGCATCACTAGTTTAGAAAAATTGGTTCAGTGCATTCAATAGGAAAAAAATAATAATAACTTGAGTATTTAAAAAGAGTGCTGAAAGTAGAATCAAAATCAGTAAATATTTTACCATTATTTTTATAATAAAAAGTTTGTAAACATTAGCAGCCTAGGTCATGTAGGTATTTTGCATTTTAAAAATTAAACCAAAACAATAAATTGCATGTATCATTTTTATAATAATGTCACATATAGGTACATACAAAAATATTTTTGCTAACGTAGGGTTTTTGTGACCTACTAGTTATTAGTAACTTTAATACGTAATTTGATATAATAAAAAAAAGTATGCTTTATATTTGAATAAAAAAGTGAAAAATGTATTAAGTAATTTTAATTATTTTGTATGCTGACTCGCGAGAGTCTTTTTTTGTCTGTCTGAATGAGTACTATATGTCTGTTTTAATAGGTTCGCCAATGCTAATATCTCGTAAAATTTTAACCGATTTGAATAAAATTTGTACCTGCAGTGAGTTTAATAGAAATAAGGATTAAATAGAAATAATTTTGTTGTGTAAAATTAAGAAAAATAAATTAAGGCCCATATTACGTAAATAAATAATTAGTAACGAAAACTAATACCTTACCTTTTAAATATCCGCGTCCCTGGTTCGGAGTGAGAGTCAGATTGAGCAGGAGCGGTGCGAGCTGGACCTGAATTGCTCTGGTGCAGCATGGCTTAACATGTTTGCGGGACTAAAGATGACTTCTTGGCTTGCTGCACTTTGAAGTGGCGCCGGTGGCAGATTGTATTTCTGCGTGGATGCTGTCTTCTTATTTCCCTTTGTGCTACTGCCTACTCGGTCCAACAGTAACCCAAAAATTGAAGAAATGTTGCTGCAGTCGAGTTGTTGCCAATCTGTGGGGTCGCTGTAGAATTTGGCTATTCCACTGGTACCTACGACGACGGTGCTGGTGCGTCGCGACGAGCGGTTGTTGCCTGGATTGACGTCACTTGAATCGCTATGCCTCGTGGATGGTATGCAGTGGTTTTGGGTCATCTTGTTTGTTTGATTAATTAACTGCGACATAATAATAAAAGAAAAAAAATAATTATTATATAGACCTTCTGCTGCTTATATGCTCCTGATAAGTTTTTTTTTGATTTTGAAGTGGAATATTGCCTTTCTGGCAAGGAAGCTCGGAGGTTTCTCCTTGGTGCTAGGCACAGATAGTAATTTTTTTTACAGTATAGGTGTGCGAATGCACAATGGCCTTAGAAGAAGGTAAAAAATTCAATTACGCTTGGCTGAGAGAGGTTCCCATAATATATGGAGATATTAGGGAAAGAAAGAAAACGGCGTCTCCACCATATATGTTACGACTATATTTGTGACAAGTGGTTTCTCTACCATATATGTCACAAGGTTTGTTATTTAGTGCCCTGTGACTGAGGGATTAAGGGGAATATGAAAATTAAGTATAAAGAATCCACATTTATACGTGTATTGTATATACATAAAATAGGTTAACAAGAATAGAATGCCAAATTAAATAATGTAATAAGGGGGATGCTGGTTGGAGAGAGTTGACCTAGAGGCCATAAGGAATAGACCTTATAGGCCGGAAAGAGTCGGCCTTATGGGCCATAAAGCCTAACCACCATAGTGTGGTTTTACTTGGTTATGTTTAGTAGGGACCACATATTTCAGTGGTGTCCTGGGTTAGTAGGGACCACATATCTCAGTGGTGTACTGGGTTGATCACTTGTAAGAGTGATGCCGATCTATTTTCCTGCATCGGCTTTTATAGACGAAATTTGTGCATGCATATATATTCGTATTCCCTTCTACTTAATAGTAAATTTTTCTCACTGACTACTTTTTTGATCACTGTCGGTGAACAGTCCCTCTTGTCTCTCGAAAAAGTTCGTTTTGATTTGACCATACCCGAGATTATTCTGTGGGCATACTTCCAGTGACAGCACCGTCTTTTCATTATTTGCCTTCAAAATTTTCAATGGAATAAGGTTATAAATTTTAACCGTTCGTTTTTCATAAATTAATTTATGGCTTAAAAATAGTTAAAAAACTTAAAATATTTACAGCGAATGATTCGCTGCTGTGTGCACTATGTGCAGACATTTTTTTTGTGACTCGATTGATAGTTTTGAGTGAGAAATTCATGGATGAATTTCTGGCTGCCCCAAACAAAGGGTGACAATATATTTTTCTGTTAATTAATTATCTGCATTTTATGTCAAGCTTTTATTTCTTCTATCTATTGGCAAATTTTCTAAAGGCCATGTATCTTTAATTCAGGGTTTTTCGTTTGGCTCTCTCTCTACCCTTCCTCAATCAGAGTGCCCTCGTGGTCGTCGTCACAACCTGCCTCTTATAGATCTCCTCAACAGAGACCTCCTCAACAGTTTGTGTCTTTGACGTTCACTCTCCCTCCGGTACCTGTTCAGCTACAATGACCTGCTCTATGGCTGCCTTATTCTGCAGATGCCCTAATATGCCTTGCGGAGCCCTAACCTGCCTTATCCTCTTTGGGACACAAAGGCCTTGATGGTGGTAGCAGTTTTCAGGTGGGATCACTCCTTTTTTTATAAAATATATATTTATATTTTTCCTTTTTTTTTAAATTAATTAGGCGGTTTCGCTTCATAATTTTTGATCTCCTCATAGTTATTAATATTAAAGTTAATATTGTATGCGCTCGCTACGTGGCCACGTATCGGATAAAGCAAGAGTGATTAGATTTTTTTTTATGAACAATTTTCAATTATAGGAATGTACATAACTAATTTGTTGATAATACAAAGTTTTGAATTCAGTTAAAGTGTATTTCTTTCAAGGTACTAAATTATAAAAAGGTTGAAGTTATCTTAAAACAACACTTGGTAAATATTAATAAATATATTTCCTTTTTTAATATTTATTCACTTCACTTCAACTTATTACCAAAAAAAGGGGGCGGTCAAATAGCAGAAGAGTTTCCTAATCCACAACCAAATGTCACCAGACAAATGAGCAGCCGTACGCACTTTGTAAAGTATTATTGGTTTGTCCTGGCAACAGAATAAACAAATAATGCTGCAAAGCAAAACAACTTTTTTTAATAAAATTAATATTGATTCACACCCCGGGCGCCTCAATAAGACTGCTCGCTTGCCCATATACATATAAGTACGGCAAAGGCCTCCGCGCACTTACATAAGAATTTTTCATTTTGGCATTTATACTTCCCGGCCCACTCTAAAATTTTTAAGGGAAATAGAAAAAATATAAAAAATCGAAGGGGTCACATTTTCAAAATGGCGTTTTTTTTTAGTTTATTGTCTTGTACTAACGTCACCGATGCGATTATTTGTCATTTTCAATTATTTTTCTTGAAGCTTCTTGTTCTTATTTCTAAACAGTAGTATTTTTTTTTTGCAAAGTTCGTATTTTAGCTCACACTACTACTATACTATAGTAGTGTGAGCTATAGTGATCCTAACTTCTTCGAGAAAAAAAAAGTTGCTCCGATTTCAAAAAATTTTATATATCTTTGCGTTTCAGATGATTTTGAAACTTTTTTGTTGCGCCGTCTGTCTGTCTGTCTGTCTGTCTGTATGTCTGTCTGTATATCTGTCTGTAACGATTAACGCGCATAACTCAAAAACCGCTTGCTCGATTTTAATCACATTTGGTACCTAGGCTGGGTCTCGGGTCGAGATGGTCCCATTTAAAAATGAACGAAATCCATCGATCACAAGCCAGATAAAAGGGTGGGGGTAGATTTCAAAAATTAGAATTTAAGTGAAAATATGGCGTGTGTGATATCAAACAAAAGGTAATTGGGTCTGGAGTTAAACAAAATAAATTTTAGTTAAAAAAAAGGGTGGGGGTAGATTTCAAAAATTAGAGTTTAACTTAAAACATGGCTTGTGTAATATCAAACGAAAGGTAATTGAGCCTGGAGTTGAATAAAATATATTTCAGATTTTAGTTATATTAGCTCACACGAACACTAAAACTATAGTACCTAGTGTGAGCTTAGGTACCCATATATTGGCAGACTATTTTCAGGAAAAATCATAAACTATAGATATGTTTTGGCCAATTAAGAAGATAGAACACCCTGTAGATTTAAGGAATCGCAACATTTTTTCAAATTATTTATACTGGTGTAATCGGTATCTGCAGAGGAACGAAATAGTTATTTACCTAACTAGTGCGGAAAGTGATACTTTTACGCACGCGACGGCAGTTGCCCGAACGACGCTTTGCGGAGTTCGGGCACGCCGTCAAGGGCGGAAAAGGCACTTTCCGCAAGAGTTAGGTACAAAATTTTTCCTAGTTGCATAAAAAGCTTGGTTTTACATTTTAATATATTTGGTATTTTTTACATTAAAACAGCAAAAAACAAATTCTGTTTTCATTTTTAATTTAATTGAGTTTATAAATGGGTCAATAAGTCTAATTAGGCCTCATTTTTAATTTAATTGAGTTTATAAATGGGTCAATAACTCTAATTGGGCCTAAAATTCACGGCGTGCGGAAAGTTCAACTTTCCGCACGCAAATGCGTGCGTAAAAGTGCACTTTTACGCACGCAAGTAGGATATAGTAGTTTACCTAACTAGTGCGGAAAGTGCCTATTTTCCGCACGCGATTGCAGATGGCCAAACGACGCGATAGCGGAGTTTGGCCAGCAATCAAGTGCGGAAAAGACACTTTACGCACGAGTTAGGTACACTATTTTTTCTATAAGCGTGAGGAAAAAACTAAAAATTAATCAGAAAATTATTTATATTCAAAACGTTTTAATTAAATCAATTATTATTATTCACATTCTAGCGGCTTCTAGAACTGACTGGGGTAGATCTTCGTCCGAAGAATCCATTGAAAATCTGATTTTTTTGTTTGAAAAATTCAAAAGACGCTTGTATCTGCAAAATTGGCTTTGTTTTGACAGTTTGTTTGTACTTTGTTGCTATGGTGATTTAAGATGCCAAATCTAAAACCACTAGTGTTCATTGTTGTTTGACATTGACAATGACGATATTTATACCGGGGAGGTTTAAAACTTACAATTTGAACCTATTTTACTGAAAACTTTATTTTATCGAAAATATTGAAAATATAGCAGAATTTTAGTCAATTTGAATATTTTTAGGATATTTCGTGTGCTAGGAAAGATACAAATGTATTTTGAACGGTCTAAATGTTATAGAACACCTCAAAATCGTAACAAATTTACTTTTCCGCACTAGTGCGGAAAAAATATTTTTCCGCACTAGTGCGGAAAAGTGGCACTTTCCACACTAAAATGCGTGCGGAAAAGTCCACTTTTCGCTTATAGAAAAAAATAATTTTTTATTAAAATCAAAATTTTTTAGTGCAAAAAGTGGCCGGGTTGACATGGAAAGCATAATCAATGATTGATTTTATAAAAACCATTATTTATTTTTAGATTGTGGGTTTAACACAATTGCATCAGTCTTAAGTCATTATCGTTTGTTACTTTCTCTCCAAATGGTCCTACCACTTTGCTTTGGGTTTGTCTACTAGTTCGACTATTAAAATCGCCAAGCATAATTCCCTCCTGCGCGGGAGAACGGAGACAAGTCGAAAAATGTGAATTTTGAGTTAACTAGCTTTTGGGGATTTTCGAGACCGAAATTTTTACTGGGCACATTAAGATTAGTAGAATTCACTATCCTAACCTAAGTTTTTGTTCTGTGTGTTTTTTTTTGGTCAGGAAATGAACTATGAAATGTGCAAAAATCTTTAAGTGGCAATTTCTCAAAAATGTGTTTTTCGACTTATCTCCGTTCTCCCGCGCAAGGGGAAGTTCTACCGTCCTTAAGCTAGAATGCCGTTAACTACCTATAAAATTTTCCTACTTTTGATAAAAAAACCTGGAAAATAATAAACAAACGATGCTCATTGATAACTGTATGTTAGTTGTTTCTTGAAAACCACAAAAGCTAAAGAAGATTTGCTTATAAAAATTGACGTAAAATAATGTGATTAAGACGGCACTATAAATCAAAATTGTCCAAATGTTGGTTAACGGCATAAACTAATAATATAATAGACGCTCAGCTTTCATTAGGCCAATAGCATACTCTTTAATTCACGCACTGAGGACCTTTGAAATCAGCCGGTGACGACCGGTGAGGGCGCTGATGTCGCTATTCGTTTGGTAATAGCAGGTAACCACATGAACTCCAATGCTCGCTCTGTCTTTTTTTTCTTATGCAATAATTTACATAGGAAAAAAGAGAGAGGAAGCCTTTTTGCCCCTGTGATTACTCCATAGTGCAGTGTTGCCGATATTTTATTTAATTCAAAATCATTTGGAAAAATCTTTCAGTCACTCCTTTCAGTATACATGCAACCTTCTGTAGGGGTGGACGCGTCTTGCCCAGTGTAGGCATAGATATGTAGGTAAGAAAAAGTAGATATATTTTCTGACTTCCAAGAGTTAAGGCCAGAGGCAAATGTACAGTCCTTACACTTTAAAATTTTTCGGACAAGTCAGAATTTTTTTGGGAAAACTCAAGAAATTTTCGGAAATGTCAGGAAAAACTCGGAAAATGTTTGGAAAAACTTGGAAAATTTTCAAAAAACTCGAGAAATGTTAGAAAAAACTCGGGAAATTTTCGGAAAATGTTTAGAAAACCTCGGACAATTTTCAAAAAACTTTAGAAATGTTTGAAAAACCTCGCGAAATGCTCGGAAAAACTAGGAAAATTTTCGGAAATCCTGGAAAACTGGGGAAATGGTCAGAAAAACACGGAAAATGTTCAAAAAAACTCGAGAAATGTACAGAAAAACATACATTGGAAAAGAACTCTTTAACCTGCTACCATCTGAACTGAACAAAATGTCAAAAAAATCTTTTAAAAAACAAATAAGCACTTGGTTACTTCAAAATTATCCAAAATTAAATTAAATAAATAAATAGATACCTAACTAACTAGAAACTGATCTTCAAGAATATTTCATAACTTTTTTTAGTTTTATATATTATTTGTTTTTTTTTCATTGTAGTAGTATAACTACTTACAAATTTTGCATTTAGTTATTTTTACATTTATTTGTCTGAATTTTTTAAACTTTTTATTTAGCCAAATATTAAATTCAAAAATACGTAAAACACTTTTAAGTTAAACGGTTCAACTGAAATCATCAGCTGTATAAAAAACTAAAAAATTTTAAGTACACTAACGTGACTTTTAACAGACAAGGAAAAAGCGTGGGGTGTATAAAAATAGTGTTAATAAACGATTGTTTAATCAAATAAGAATGACTTGTCTAAAATATCAAATGCGCTAAAAACCAGGTTTATAATTCCTCACCTGTCACTTTGCATCCCTGATTTTAATTTTTTATCCCTGATCTATCCCTGTTCATCCCAGGGATAAACAGTGACACTTTTATCTTTTATGTTATTATCCCTAAACAACGAAAAAGGATTGGGACTGACCCTTGAAAGGAGGCACAGTTTCATTCTTTTTTTGTAATAAGTGGACCCTTTTTGTGGTTTCTAGTTAGTAAGGTCTGGAACGAGTAACCTTATTATTCATATGGTAAGGTTAAAAATGAAATAGTCTATTACATATGAACAAGAGAAGAGAGTGACAAATTTCACACGAGCGTGAATGTTGAGAATGAGGCGCCAGCCGAGTGAAACAACAGGCGAGTGTAAGAAAGTTACTTTCTATCGAGTTGTGTACGCTATCTTTCCTACGAACACTGATGAGCTATACTCATTTTTGTAAAAACGGTTCTTCAATTTTGCACAAATCAAATGAAACTGCTTTTCCGCACATGTGTGGAAAGATACTTTGCAACACATGAGCAAAAAGTATTTTTCAAAAAATTTCTGCCCATGGGTGAAACCTAACGTTTTCTGAGGATGAAAATGGTGTGAAACCCATGATTTTCATGTGTGGTCGTAGGAAAAATATATTGCATATGAAATACCTCTTATAAAAATAATTAACAAACAAAAGTTTAATTTGATACCTTTGCGCTTTTTTTTCTCTTACATTCTATTTAGTTCTCTTTGCTCAAGTAACCGTTCGCCCGCCTTTCATTTTGTGTGTTCTTTCTGTCTAGAAATTAACAGTGTCGGAGTAGCAAAGGGACTACCGGGTGTGCCAAATTCGATGTAGTCGAAATTTCTAAAAACTTATGTAAATATGAAGACATACGAGGGGATTATGAAAAGTCTGACTTTATGAAGGTGGCCTACAACTTTTTTATTTACAATTTTTTTTATTTTGGTGTAATTTACCTTATTAAATGCAAACTTTTTAAAATCCCGTCGGTCCTAAAAAACCACGAGGTGAATTAAATAATAGAATCTTTAATAAATATCCAAGGTGTTTTTAGTATAAATTTATTTTATTTATTAAGTAATAATAAATGGATCCATGACGGATAAGATACCTTCCTAGACTAGCCAATTAGCACACAATAAGTAAACTCCACCCTATTATATCAGCCCTAAAAAGTATTTTCTAAATTTATCGGAAATGAAAGTTACGAAGTTGTTGGTTCTACCGTTGTTTGATGGATCTCCATCAAACAACGGTTCTACTTAACATCTTTTAGTGATTTTTTACTGCGTATCCAAATTTTTCAAAAGGCCCGCGCGCCGCTGTTTTGTGTACCCTGCCCGATTTAACCCAAAACTAGTTAAAAATTAGTCTTGAAAAAGTTTTTGGAGTATTATAGGGTGTGTCTGTATAACTATTCCAAAAAAAAAACTGTAATTTAACCCGGTACTCATATCTGCCGGGTGGACCAAAAAAACCCGGTCAAAATGTTTTTGTTATAACTATACTAACCAATTGATTAGGCTTTCAAGCAGAAATATTTGATATTATAAATTCTAAGATGGCTGAGAGAATCAATCTTGCCCGTTTCAAAGAGGCTTTTTAATTCTTGTATTCCGGATTTTTGGAACTCTTAAAAACGCTCTGTTTTCGCCACCCTCATGCAACTAGTTACGAATCATTAAAATCCGTTTAGTGGATCTGGAAACATTAATTTTAAAACGGTTTAGTGGTTCCCGAAATATTATTCGCAAACGCAAATGCGTGCGTAAAAGTGCACTTTTACGCACGCAAGTAGGATATAGTAGTTTACCTAACTAGTGCGGAAAGTGCCTATTTTCCGCACGCGATTGCAGATGGCCAAACGACGCGATAGCGGAGTTTGGCCAGCAATCAAGTGCGGAAAAGACACTTTACGCACGAGTTAGGTACACTATTTTTTCTATAAGCGTGAGGAAAAAACTAAAAATTAATCAGAAAATTATTTATATTCAAAACGTTTTAATTAAATCAATTATTATTATTCACATTCTAGCGGCTTCTAGAACTGACTGGGGTAGATCTTCGTCCGAAGAATCCATTGAAAATCTGATTTTTTTGTTTGAAAAATTCAAAAGACGCTTGTATCTGCAAAATTGGCTTTGTTTTGACAGTTTGTTTGTACTTTGTTGCTATGGTGATTTAAGATGCCAAATCTAAAACCACTAGTGTTCATTGTTGTTTGACATTGACAATGACGATATTTATACCGGGGAGGTTTAAAACTTACAATTTGAACCTATTTTACTGAAAACTTTATTTTATCGAAAATATTGAAAATATAGCAGAATTTTAGTCAATTTGAATATTTTTAGGATATTTCGTGTGCTAGGAAAGATACAAATGTATTTTGAACGGTCTAAATGTTATAGAACACCTCAAAATCGTAACAAATTTACTTTTCCGCACTAGTGCGGAAAAAATATTTTTCCGCACTAGTGCGGAAAAGTGGCACTTTCCACACTAAAATGCGTGCGGAAAAGTCCACTTTTCGCTTATAGAAAAAAATAATTTTTTATTAAAATCAAAATTTTTTAGTGCAAAAAGTGGCCGGGTTGACATGGAAAGCATAATCAATGATTGATTTTATAAAAACCATTATTTATTTTTAGATTGTGGGTTTAACACAATTGCATCAGTCTTAAGTCATTATCGTTTGTTACTTTCTCTCCAAATGGTCCTACCACTTTGCTTTGGGTTTGTCTACTAGTTCGACTATTAAAATCGCCAAGCATAATTCCCTCCTGCGCGGGAGAACGGAGACAAGTCGAAAAATGTGAATTTTGAGTTAACTAGCTTTTGGGGATTTTCGAGACCGAAATTTTTACTGGGCACATTAAGATTAGTAGAATTCACTATCCTAACCTAAGTTTTTGTTCTGTGTGTTTTTTTTTGGTCAGGAAATGAACTATGAAATGTGCAAAAATCTTTAAGTGGCAATTTCTCAAAAATGTGTTTTTCGACTTATCTCCGTTCTCCCGCGCAAGGGGAAGTTCTACCGTCCTTAAGCTAGAATGCCGTTAACTACCTATAAAATTTTCCTACTTTTGATAAAAAAACCTGGAAAATAATAAACAAACGATGCTCATTGATAACTGTATGTTAGTTGTTTCTTGAAAACCACAAAAGCTAAAGAAGATTTGCTTATAAAAATTGACGTAAAATAATGTGATTAAGACGGCACTATAAATCAAAATTGTCCAAATGTTGGTTAACGGCATAAACTAATAATATAATAGACGCTCAGCTTTCATTAGGCCAATAGCATACTCTTTAATTCACGCACTGAGGACCTTTGAAATCAGCCGGTGACGACCGGTGAGGGCGCTGATGTCGCTATTCGTTTGGTAATAGCAGGTAACCACATGAACTCCAATGCTCGCTCTGTCTTTTTTTTCTTATGCAATAATTTACATAGGAAAAAAGAGAGAGGAAGCCTTTTTGCCCCTGTGATTACTCCATAGTGCAGTGTTGCCGATATTTTATTTAATTCAAAATCATTTGGAAAAATCTTTCAGTCACTCCTTTCAGTATACATGCAACCTTCTGTAGGGGTGGACGCGTCTTGCCCAGTGTAGGCATAGATATGTAGGTAAGAAAAAGTAGATATATTTTCTGACTTCCAAGAGTTAAGGCCAGAGGCAAATGTACAGTCCTTACACTTTAAAATTTTTCGGACAAGTCAGAATTTTTTTGGGGAAACTCAAGAAATTTTCGGAAATGTCAGGAAAAACTCGGAAAATGTTTGGAAAAACTTGGAAAATTTTCAAAAAACTCGAGAAATGTTAGAAAAAACTCGGGAAATTTTCGGAAAATGTTTAGAAAACCTCGGACAATTTTCAAAAAACTTTAGAAATGTTTGAAAAACCTCGCGAAATGCTCGGAAAAACTAGGAAAATTTTCGGAAATCCTGGAAAACTGGGGAAATGGTCAGAAAAACACGGAAAATGTTCAAAAAAACTCGAGAAATGTACAGAAAAACATACATTGGAAAAGAACTCTTTAACCTGCTACCATCTGAACTGAACAAAATGTCAAAAAAATCTTTTAAAAAACAAATAAGCACTTGGTTACTTCAAAATTATCCAAAATTAAATTAAATAAATAAATAGATACCTAACTAACTAGAAACTGATCTTCAAGAATATTTCATAACTTTTTTTAGTTTTATATATTATTTGTTTTTTTTTCATTGTAGTAGTATAACTACTTACAAATTTTGCATTTAGTTATTTTTACATTTATTTGTCTGAATTTTTTAAACTTTTTATTTAGCCAAATATTAAATTCAAAAATACGTAAAACACTTTTAAGTTAAACGGTTCAACTGAAATCATCAGCTGTATAAAAAACTAAAAAATTTTAAGTACACTAACGTGACTTTTAACAGACAAGGAAAAAGCGTGGGGTGTATAAAAATAGTGTTAATAAACGATTGTTTAATCAAATAAGAATGACTTGTCTAAAATATCAAATGCGCTAAAAACCAGGTTTATAATTCCTCACCTGTCACTTTGCATCCCTGATTTTAATTTTTTATCCCTGATCTATCCCTGTTCATCCCAGGGATAAACAGTGACACTTTTATCTTTTATGTTATTATCCCTAAACAACGAAAAAGGATTGGGACTGACCCTTGAAAGGAGGCACAGTTTCATTCTTTTTTTGTAATAAGTGGACCCTTTTTGTGGTTTCTAGTTAGTAAGGTCTGGAACGAGTAACCTTATTATTCATATGGTAAGGTTAAAAATGAAATAGTCTATTACATATGAACAAGAGAAGAGAGTGACAAATTTCACACGAGCGTGAATGTTGAGAATGAGGCGCCAGCCGAGTGAAACAACAGGCGAGTGTAAGAAAGTTACTTTCTATCGAGTTGTGTACGCTATCTTTCCTACGAACACTGATGAGCTATACTCATTTTTGTAAAAACGGTTCTTCAATTTTGCACAAATCAAATGAAACTGCTTTTCCGCACATGTGTGGAAAGATACTTTGCAACACATGAGCAAAAAGTATTTTTCAAAAAATTTCTGCCCATGGGTGAAACCTAACGTTTTCTGAGGATGAAAATGGTGTGAAACCCATGATTTTCATGTGTGGTCGTAGGAAAAATATATTGCATATGAAATACCTCTTATAAAAATAATTAACAAACAAAAGTTTAATTTGATACCTTTGCGCTTTTTTTTCTCTTACATTCTATTTAGTTCTCTTTGCTCAAGTAACCGTTCGCCCGCCTTTCATTTTGTGTGTTCTTTCTGTCTAGAAATTAACAGTGTCGGAGTAGCAAAGGGACTACCGGGTGTGCCAAATTCGATGTAGTCGAAATTTCTAAAAACTTATGTAAATATGAAGACATACGAGGGGATTATGAAAAGTCTGACTTTATGAAGGTGGCCTACAACTTTTTTATTTACAATTTTTTTTATTTTGGTGTAATTTACCTTATTAAATGCAAACTTTTTAAAATCCCGTCGGTCCTAAAAAACCACGAGGTGAATTAAATAATAGAATCTTTAATAAATATCCAAGGTGTTTTTAGTATAAATTTATTTTATTTATTAAGTAATAATAAATGGATCCATGACGGATAAGATACCTTCCTAGACTAGCCAATTAGCACACAATAAGTAAACTCCACCCTATTATATCAGCCCTAAAAAGTATTTTCTAAATTTATCGGAAATGAAAGTTACGAAGTTGTTGGTTCTACCGTTGTTTGATGGATCTCCATCAAACAACGGTTCTACTTAACATCTTTTAGTGATTTTTTACTGCGTATCCAAATTTTTCAAAAGGCCCGCGCGCCGCTGTTTTGTGTACCCTGCCCGATTTAACCCAAAACTAGTTAAAAATTAGTCTTGAAAAAGTTTTTGGAGTATTATAGGGTGTGTCTGTATAACTATTACAAAAAAAAAACTGTAATTTAACCCGGTACTCATATCTGCCGGGTGGACCAAAAAAACCCGGTCAAAATGTTTTTGTTATAACTATACTAACCAATTGATTAGGCTTTCAAGCAGAAATATTTGATATTATAAATTCTAAGATGGCTGAGAGAATCAATCTTGCCCGTTTCAAAGAGGCTTTTTAATTCTTGTATTCCGGATTTTTGGAACTCTTAAAAACGCTCTGTTTTCGCCACCCTCATGCAACTAGTTACGAATCATTAAAATCCGTTTAGTGGATCTGGAAACATTAATTTTAAAACGGTTTAGTGGTTCCCGAAATATTATTCCTTAATTCTGTATCCATTCTTCCATTAATACTGAATGGATTCTATAAAATCTCTAGAATCGGTTCAGTGGTTCTTTAAATTAGAATTGTTATAGCAACTGTTATTTCAATTTCTGTCTGCAATAATTTCGTTATAAACTCACTGAATCGATTTCAATGAAAAAAAAAAGAATTATGGTGATACCCGATTGCTCTTTGATCAAAACTATTAAAATTGAACAAAAGTCAAATTTGTCCTTCTATGAAGGATCGCTTCTTTGTATGTTGCGAAGATTTATTTTTTTATGATTAACTTCTGCGTGGTGGACCTAGGATCTTTTAAATAAATTCAAAAAAAATGTCGAAAAATTTCTCTCAACATAAGAAAAAACTACCCTTTATGGAGGGTCAAATTCGAATTGGTAAGCCATATTATATTTAGGGATGGCTGAAAATTTAAATACGGATCTTTAATGAACTTGATCTTTGCCATGATGCTTTTTATTTAATTGTCGGTTTACTAGTAATGAATTTATGAGGAAATAAATGCACATAGAAATGGCAAGGCAATCGCATATTCTGTAAAATTTTTCTATACTTCTAAAAAAATTCAAAACATTTTCGGAATATAAAAATAAACGAATCTTTTTAAAAAGTAAAGTTTTTATGTCCGCCATTTTGGATTTTACAATGACGGCAAATTTTGTTTGTGATCTTTTAAAAGCAATCAATCGTTAACCTGTATGTAAAAGAATATAGTTAAAGCAAAAATTAATTTTTAGGGGCCTAAACCGATTTAAACGATTCATATCTCCGAACCATGTTGTGCGTAGCAAAGATAGAGCTTCTCGACAAACAAAAATATATATCTAAAATTTCCGTAACAGAAGAATAAACGAGCCTCTTTCAAGGTCAAGTTTGATTCTGTCTGCCATCTGGGATTTTAAGATGGTGGACAAAAATATACTTTTACACAATTGTCCGATCAATTCCCTGCAAACTACTGCTTGCTTTGGTAAAATCTATAGTTGGAAAGCTATAACGATAAACATTTTGTCCGGTTTTTTGCCCACCCGGTATGACACAATAAATATAAAATATACATAGATGGCATATTTTTTTTCTTTTGCCCTTATTATCGAAGAAATAACAGTTATTTCTTCGATGCCCTTATATCAGGGTGTAATAATAGCAAACTAACAGGCGCTAGAAAAGATCAAACTAAGGATTTTTTTCTTATTATATTTTGCATCAAACCTCTTTGTTTTTTAGAAAAAGGGTTCAACAAACTTAACAGCTTTTATTTTATATTTTTTACTCCCTTGTAATAAACAATGAGAAATGCTGGCCAGTTGGCTCGATCAAGGCCATATTACACACACACACACACACACACACACATTTTATATTTTATTATAACTTCCTGAAAAATTAATTTATTATAACTTCCTGAAAAATTACAACAAAATCGATATTTTTTGAAATTATGCATGACAATAGGGGTAATAATTAAATGGCAAAATTATTTAAAAATAAATAGAAATACTCAAAATTATTACCAAAAATCTCTTTTTTTCTTTAACAAATTTTAAAAACTCTTTAATATGTAGTGCTACTACAGTAAATATCGGTTATAACGACATTGAACGGACCGCTTAATTCGGTCGTTAAAACCAAGCTTTGTAATAGAAAAAAAAGTAAAAAGTACTAAATATTGATTGTTAAAAACTAAAATTATACTTATTTTTAAAATTTATAAAATGTAAAGAAGAAAATCTTCGATTTTGAATCCGCCAATCCAACTTATAAATTGAATTTCATCTGCCCATTCGCGTATGTAAGGAAAGGGGATAATGGGGGTAATTATCCCCTCCCAAGATTCGTAAAAAGTGAGAATTTTTCCACAAAAATGCCCCCAGTTTTTTTTGCCCCCAGCGCAAAAAACTTTCTTTATTATTACTGAAATTATACCTATTTTAGTAGTATTCGTTTAAAATGAGGTCCTTAGCCTGAATTCATGGATCAAAAATGCAAATTGTTTTGCCTGCGGCGCGCAAGTAATCTCTAGTTATGTAAAAAATTTACATAAACTGCATAAAATTTTGTTTGTGGGACCTTAACACATATTAATAATTGCTATTATTTATTAAGTATGTGTGGCTGGACTGAATTGCCTCTCGCAAGATCAGGCCTCTATCAGCATCGTAGCTAGCCTCAGTTTTCAGGGGGGCCGTGGCGTAGATCTATTTTTTCATAGATATTTTTATAGTAGAGGGGGGAAAGCCCCCCGTGCCTCCTAGCTACAGCAATGTCCTACTCTCTACTAATAAAAAATACAGAAACAATATACCTAATATGTGTATCACATAAAACATGGGCCACAGCCTCGCTTAAACACTAGGCTAGCTTAAGGGCCTAAATAAAGGGGAAGTAGTTAGTAGGGTTAAATATCTCCACCTTGCCCCAAAAAATTAGTTCATTGTGGATATATTATATTACAATGATTTTTTTTATATTCTGAATTCTTGGGCTAGCTACGTCGATGGAGATTAGATAAAATGTATTTCTTTATGGACTGACACCTTGATTTATTTGTAGTTTTTTACATTTTTGTATTTATTTGTTTTTGGGTTTAAATATTTTTTATTAATAAAATTAATCATGCAAATTCCATGGAAAAAATTCTAACTATATGGATACAATCTCAAAAACTAAAAGCCAAAAGTGACAGATAAAATTTAATTTGACAGTTGGATTATTTATATTTTTTTAAATAAAAAGCAATTTACAATCAATTGTTTTTTTTTTAATAAAAAAGTTATAGACCCCCTCTTAAAATGTAGACTACTTAGCTTATAAAGGGCTATTAAAATGAGGTTTTTACTTTTTTCTATATCCCCTAGAAATACCTAAACCCCCCAAAAAGATCGATATTGATATACATACAGGATGTATTAAAACGCAAAGGAAGCGAAATATATACAGTATGTCCCCCTAAGTTGGAATCATATGAAAAACTTTTTTATTATTAATTTTAGGAAAAAAAGTTATTCTTCAAAAAAATCCTGCATGATCTAAAACCTAGAATACAGTCATCAAATATTAATTTTTTTCAGTGGCATACGAGGTTTGTCAAAAAATATGAGTTTTACTCAAGAGTAAAGTACCTTTAAATTTGCAAAATAAATGAATATGCACTTATTACGCGTTTTAATTTCAAAATTATTAGAAAACATCGAAAAACTAAAACTAATCACAAAATCATTCATTCAAAATGGAAAGAGTAGTAAAAAATAAAATAATCTGAAGTTTTAAACGTAATTTTTAATTCTGATCAACTTTTTTTAGTAACATTTTTCGATATTGTCAAATTTAAAGGTACTTTAATCTTGAGCAAAACTCATATTTTTTGACAAACCTCGTATACCATTAAAAAAATTTGATATTTGATGACTGTATTATAGGGTTTAGATAATGCAGAACTTTTTATGAAAAATAACTTTTTTTTCTAAAATTATTAATAAAAAAGTTTTCCATATGATTCCAACTTAGGAGGACATACTGTATATATACATTTATATATGTATAAGTCGAAAACGTAAACGCCTAAGCATATTAAATAGGCAGTAGCTAGAAAAGGAATAATATTTGATTAAATTACGCGGTATACCAACCAAATTCTAAATACCTTATTCATAATGATCGAGTTCGACCAAACACACCGGGGCTCCCGAGAGGCTCTCTCTCTTTAATGCACCACATTCAAAAGAGCGGAAGAATTGCCAAGCGCCCCGGGTTGTCTACGCGAACTCACTAACTGTCCACCTATTGAAAAATCAATCTGGGGAAAGTAGGAGAATTGTAAAGTAGATAGGGATAATTGTCTTTGGTATGGCAACACCGCCGACTCATTCAGGCGAGACAATTAGCAATTAATATTTACACCGTCGCGTATAGCCATCTGGTATGAGATTTCGGTAACAGGGGCCATTTTTGGATCAGGCGTCTTTTATATTAGTTTATGGTTAACCCCCCCAGGCCCCCCCTTATATACGGCACTGGATAATTGCATCAGTCTTAAGCCATTATCGTTTGTTACTTTCTCTCCAAATGGTCCGACCACTTTGCTTTGGGTTTGTCTACTAGTCTTATCTTATATATACCATAATAGGTATACGTTTTCAAGGGAAGATAGCCAATATGGAAAAAGTGGACTAACCTTTTTTTTAAATCAAGTTTTTAGGGTACCTGCACTTTTTTCAAAGTTGGGAAAAATTAAATTTTTTTCTATAGAAATCATAGCAAAGTTCGTCTCATTGAGAAAACCAAAAATCAAGTCGGAATCGTTTCAGGTGTTTTTGAGATATCAGCGTTTTTATGTAAAAGTTTGAAGGGTCATATCTTGAGAACCGATGGAAAAAATTTCTTAAGATAAGGTCATAGAATCGTAAGGGTCCTATCGTTATCAGAAAAAAGCAAACCTGTGGTCTTACATGTTACCCTATTTCCAAATAAGCGCGCAATGGACCATCATGTTTTGCAAAAACGGAATTTTTTTCAATTTCAGATTTTACGTTATATCTCGAAACGGAGGCGTCAAAATGCAAAATTGATAATAACCAAATTTGTGAGGTTTACTAAGCTTAATTAAATCGAAATACAAAAAATTAAATCGGTTCAGTAGTTTTCGCGTTAATCAGGAAAAACCATCAAAATTTGGTCAAAATTGAAGAGCCATATCTCGAGAACCGACAGAAAAATTTTCTTAAGATAGTTTCATAGAATCGTAAGGATATGTCTATCAGAAAAAACCACTCCTGTGGTTTTAGATGTTACGCAGTTTCCAAATAAGCGCGCAATGTACCCCCATGTTTTGCAAAAACGTAATTTTTTTCAATTTCAGTTGTTACGTTATATCTCGAAACGGAAGCGTCAAAATGCAAAATTGATAATAACCAAATTGGTGTGCCTTACTAGGCCCAACCAAATGCAAAAGCAAAATTTTAAATCGGTTTAGTACTTTTCGCGTTAATGACGAGAAACCATAAAAATTTGGCCGAAAGTGGTGCTACTTTAAAATAGAAATAAAATTTCGGACTTCCATTGTCTTTATTTATTTTAAAAACACAACGTTTCAGTTAGTAAGTATCTCTAACCGTTATCAAGTGTAAACTAAACAATCTAGTCTCTAGGCTACTACTTATACTACTTGGTGTGCAGTCAGGTGTGACGGCCCGCCCCCTTTTTAATCCTAAGACGCCTGTTTTCCTTAAGGAGTGGTGCTTGGTTGACTGAAAACTTCTTTATTCTGAATTATAAACGCTGCTTTCGTTTTCGCCAATGCGACTCCTTATGTAAAACTTTATTTTCTGACCACTGAATCCTGTGATCATTTGACCATGCATGATCTGCTAAACTGGATTTTTCAATATCCCCTAATTGGGTACTTTTTAGATGTTCATTTACTCTAACCTGAAGAGGGCGTTTCGTTTCACCTACATATAATTTACCACACCCACACGGGATTTGGTAAATACATTCCTTATTATTTGAGGGATTGTCTGGTTTTGTTTTAGTTACAAAACTTCTTATCGTATTTCCCGAAGAAAATACTGTTTTTATATTATAGTGTTTAGCTATTCGTCTTATGTTTTCTGAAATCCCTTGAACATATGGAATGTTAATAACACCTAACGGATTATTATTTTGGAAATTTGGTACATTTAGTTTGTTTTTAATTTTAAATATCGTTGAGTTTATTAATTTCTCGGAATAACCATTCTGTTGTAAGTCCTTTTTAATGTTGTTAATTTCTGTGCTTAATTCTTCATTATTACTACAAATATTTACGGCTCTTAAATACAAACTTCTTATAACTCCTTGTTTTATAGCAACAGAATGATTAGACTTAAAATTTAGGTACTGTCCCGCGTGTGTAGGTTTCCTATATACAGTGGTTTGAATGTTTCTGTCTAATCGTTTGACAAGAACATCCAAAAAAGGTAAGGCCGAATCTTTTTCAATTTCCATGGTGCACTTGATTGTTGGTCGAATACCGTTTGACTGGTGTAAAAAATTCTGTAGTTCGTCATCATTTTCCGGCCATATATCGTAGCCATAGTTTTGGTTTGACTCTTGCTGTGTTGATCGCATGGTCCTCGAACCACTCCATCTAGATGTTTGCTACCACTGGCGAAAGAGATGAACCCATTGGGAGTCATTTTGCGCGTAAAACTTATCTTTCACTTGAAAGTAAGAGTTACTGAGACAGAGCTCCAAAAGATCCATCACCCCCTCCACCGATAGCGTTGTTCTCTCGTGAAGTGTATCATCAGTTTGTAATTTGTTTTTGATGATACTGAGTGACTCATTTATTGGTACGTTGGTGTAGAGACTTTCTACATCAAAACTTACAAATCTATCGCCGGGATCTAATTCGATACCTTTTAAAACCTCGACAAAATGTTCCGAGTTTTTGACAAAAGATTCGGACTTACCCTGTAGTGGTTGAATTATGTCCAACAAAAACCTCGACAAAGTGCTGGTCGGTGAGTCGCTGGAGCTGGTAATGGGTCGCAGTGGTATATCCTTCTTATGGATCTTTGGTAATCCATAAAAATGTAGTGCCTTACTATGGTGTGGGGTCAGGCGGGATCTAACAACGTCCGGGATATTTTCAACATACTTCTTCAAAGTTCTGTAGATGCGTCCTTCTGTGGTGGTGGTTGGATCTTTGGGTAGTTGCTTGTAGTCTCCTTTCTCCAGAACTTCTTGGATCTTTTTGTCATAAGTCTCGACATCCATGATTACCGTCGCGTTTCCTTTGTCGGCCGGTAGAATCTTGATTGATTTGTCAGCCTGCAGGTTCTTGATTGCCCGTTGTTCTTGACTGGTGTTATTTGTCTTTTGTTGCTTCTTTCTGTCCAACGTTGTTCTTACTTTATGGCGAAATTCATCAGCTTCGGGTCGAGGTAGACTAACGGTCTCTATTGCCGCAATAATTTCCAGTGTCGGTGTCTGTGCTGGTGCAATGGCGTCTGGTCCCTTACTGAGTACCAATTGTTCGTTGGTGCTCAGAGTCCTTTTGGAGATGTTCACTATAGTGCTTGGTGTCTGTAGTTTCTTAAGTTTTTCTCGGTGAGTTGATCTTATCTTCTGTCGTTTTCTGTTGCACGTACTGTCAATTTTACTCAGTATCGGTTCGTAGTCTTCCTCCCATGTGTGTCGTCTAATTTCGTCAAAACGCTCCTCCATGTTGGCGTTGATGTTGGCTTTTCTCCATCGATGGTGATTGAATTGGGATCGGATTAGTGCTTAGCTGGTCCTCTCTAAAATCAAAAGACAAACATCACCAGTCAAGAACAACAGGCAATCAAGAACCTGCAGGCTGACAAATCAATCAAGATTCTACCGGCCGACAAAGGAAACGCGACGGTGATCATGGATGTCGAGACTTATGACAAAAAAGATCCAAGAAGTTCTGGAGAAAGAAGAATACAAGCAACTACCCAAAGATCCAACCACCACCACAGAAGGACCCATCTACAGGACTTTGAAGAAGTATGCTGAAAATATCCCGGACGCTGTTAGATCCTGCCTGACTCCACACCACAGTAAGGCACCACATTTTTATGGATTACCAAATATCCATAAGAAGGATATACCACTGCGACCAATTACCAGCTCCAGGGACTCACCGACCAGCACTTTGTCGAGGTTTTTGTTGGACATAATTCAACCACTACAGGGTAAGTCCAAATCTTTTGTCAAAAACTCGGAACATTTTGTTGAGGTTTTAAAAGGTATCGAATTAGATCCCGGCGATAGATTTGTAAGTTTTGATGTAGAAAGTCTCTACACCAACGTACCAATAAATGAGTCACTCAGTATCATCAAAAAAAATTACAAACTGATGATACACTTCACGAGAGAACAACGCTATCGGTGGAGGGGGTGATGGATCTTTTGGAGCTCTGTCTCGGTAACTCTTACTTTCAAGTGAAAGATAAGTTTTTGCGCAAAATGATGGACTCCCAATGGGTTCATCTCTTTCGCCAGTGGTAGCAAACATCTACATGGAGTGGTTCGAGGACCATGCGATCAACACAGCAAGAGTCAAACCAAAACTATGGCTACGATATATGGCCGGAAAATGATGACGAACTACAGAATTTTCTACACCATTTAAACGGTATTCGACCAACAATCAAGTGCACCATGGAAACTGAAAAAGATTCGGCCTTACCTTTTTTGGATGTTCTTGTCAAACGATTAGATAGAAACATTCAAACCACTATATATAGGAAACCTACACACACGGGACAGTACCTAAATTTTAAGTCTAATCATTCTGTTGCTACAAAAGGAGTTATAAGAAGTTTGTATTTAAGAGCCGTAAATATTTGTAGTAATAATGAAGAATTAACCACAGAAATTAACAACATTAAAAAGGACTTACAACAGAATGGTTATTCCGAGAAATTAATAAACTCAACAATATTTAAAATTAAAAACAAACTAAATGTACCAAATTCCCAAAATAATAATCCGTTAGGTGTTATTAACATTCCATATGTTCAAGGGATTTCAGAAAACATAAGACGAATATGGTCTAAATTATACGCATTTGGAATGACGTCACCAGATGAGAAAAAAACGTATGGCGTAGATATTTTTGCCAATCAATGTTTTTTGATAGACAGTGACGAATACTTCACATAATAGTCTATGGACAAATCAAGTTTCGTGTGCAAGTCGTGCCAACCTTCTGCCGATAAGCTAACTTTGTTAAGGGCATCCCATACATCAGGTTTTGACTTGTTGTCATTCTGGTAAATGCGTTTTTTGAAAGATATGGCGGATTCAAAATGGCGGAAAGGCGTATCTTTAAAAAAATTGTAACTTTTTTATTTCTTATCCGATTTTCTTGGAACAAAGTTTAAAATACTTGCTTTGTAATGTATTTAATAATATATCAGTCACAAAATATGTATTTTTTGTATTTGTCAAAAAAAATAAAAAAATTAAAAAAAAAAGGTAAATTTTTTTTATTTTTTTTATTTTATTTATAAAACTATTGGAGCTAGAAAAAAAAGTTTATATAAAAAAGATAGCTGTTTTGATTCTTTATTTAAATCTGGTTCAAATGTTCAAATGCGTTAATTAGTTTTTAAGTTATTTCCAAATAACTGGAAAAAAATAGGGGTCTTTGGGGCATATTTAAAAATTATGCTTTTAATGAAAACCATAAGAACTTTTTGGAAGTAACTTAAATTTGTTTAACATACCTAGCAGATCAGGTTTTGACTTATTGTCATTGTGATAATCGCGCTTTTTTTTTAAATATGGCGAATTCAATATGGCGGAAAAGCATATTTAAAAACAAATTGTCTTTATTTTTTATCCGATTTAAATAGAACAAAGTTTAAATTACTTGATTTGAAATGTATTAAAAATTTTTTTAATATTCGAAAAAAAAAATCGGGTGAAACATGTGACAAAAATGATTTTATTTATTTTATTTTTTAATTGACCCCAAAAAACGGACGTCGCTATGTCGAAACATGTGACAAAAATGATTTTATTTATTTTATTTTTTAATTGACCCCAAAAAACGGACGTCGCTATAGGTCACAATTTTTGATAGAGAGCTTGGTTTTTAAGATAATCGAGTAAAATCTATGTGGTTTCTTTAATTTTTTTATATTTTCTTAATAAACGGACGTCGCTGGAGACTTTTTTATTAGCCTGACCCCACTGACTAATACATTGTTAAAAACGAAATTTTATTTTCTACAATAAACGGCCAAATTTTGTTTTTCCAAAATTTGTTATAGGTAAAACTACCATTGCCTTATTATACATCATTTAAAAGGCAATTTTATTGTCTATAACAAAGTGTGTGTTATATGATTTGATATAGAGCTCGGTTTTTCAGAAAATTGGGTAAAACCTGTAATAAACATGTTTCTTTTTTAAATTTATTTATTTTTTTATTTTATTTATTTTTAAACGGACGTCGCCGCCGCCGCCGAGAGTTGGTTATTAGTCGTACCCCAATGACTTATACATTGTTGAAAAGGAAATTTTATGGTCTACAATAAAGATTAGTACATATTTTTCCCTAAGCTTAGTTTTTAAGAAAATTTGAAAAAAATCAAAAAATTTCAGGATTTGGGGAGTCTGGGGTGTTTTGGGGGCTTTTGCAGCTAAAATTTAAAAAACTAATATAATTTTATTTTATTTAAAATTAGATTTTACACATTTTTGATCCATTTCTATGGCATTGTGTCTTTAGGGCGGCAACTTAGTTAAATTTTTAGAAATTCGAACACGACTATATATAAGGAGGGGGGATAAAAAAAATTGGACCAAAAACTTGCCTGGCAACATCCAAATCGTTAGTCTGTGACCTATTCTCAGCTAGGATCCATTGTCAAATTGCGGTCCTCATATTTTGCATACTCAACAACCTCTAGCACCTGCACTATATTGTAAAAAGTTTAACTTAAACTTTAAAATAACAATAACAACGTTGTTTGATAATGTCCATCAAACAAAGATAACAAATGTAATAGAAATCATCTGTTTTACTAGACGCCTCAGCTGCGTAACGCCGCGCGCCGCCGCCGCCTTATAGGCGTCCGCGTACTTGTTTTGGTGACAACAAATTGTTTTTTTATTGAAACAAATATAAAATATACATCTATATAAGACCTCTATACACCAAATTAAAGAAAAATTTTCATTCTATAACTTTTATTTAAACTTTTTTTTTAAATTTTGCTTTGGTGGTTTTAAAAATGTAGGTTAAACTTTACTAGCTATACAAAAAAAAAGTAAAAATTCAGTTATTTTATTTTTTGTAAAAAAACGAAGCAAAATTTTGAAAAATATAATAGAAAGTTATTTTATTGTGGGTGTTTACTGATTCATTTGCAATTTTTTGCAACCCTCTACGACTATTTTTAAGAAAGATACATCGTTTTAAAAAGTATCGTGCAAAAAAAAGTGGTGGGGGCCATATCTTTAAAAAAACGCATTTACCAGAATGACAACAAGTCAAAACCTTGCCCTTAACAAACTTGGCTTATCGGCATAAAGTTGGCACGACTTGCACGCGAAACCCCCTTTTAGGCCGATTTGTCCATAGACTATAACCAATTACCTACCTAAATCATAGACACTACTTTTTTTAAAACGTTTATTGTCACCGCTGTTTATAATATACTAAACAAAAATAAACAAAAATTACGTCATTACAAATGGGTATAATTTGAACTATAGCTAAACACTATAATATAAAAACAGTATTTTCTTCGGGAAATACGATAAGAAGTTTTGTAACTAAAACAAAACCAGACAATCCCTCAAATAATAAGGAATGTTTTTACCAAATCCCGTGTGAGTGTGGTAAATCATATATGAAACGAAACGCCCTCTTCAGGTTAGAGTAAATGAACATCTAAAAAGTACCCAATTAGGGGATATTGAAAAATCCGGTTTAGCAGATCATGTATGGTCAAATGATCACAGAATTCAGTGGTCAGAAGCTAAAGTTTTACATACGGAGTCGCATTGGCGAAAACTAAAGTTTATTGACGCTGCGTTTATAATTCAGAATAAAGAAGTTTTCAGTCAACCAAGCACGGACATACCAAACATATGGAAACCACTCCTTAAGGAAAACAGGCGTCTTAGGATTAAAAAGGGGGCGGGCCGTCACACCTGACTGCACACCAAGTAGTATAAGTAGTTGCCTAGAGACTAGATTGTTTAGTTTACACTTGATAACGGTTAGAGATACTTACTAACCGAAACGTCGTGTTTTTAAAATAAATAAAGACAATGGAAGTCCGAAATTTTATTTCTACAGAATCATTGTCTACGAGTTTCAAACTATTATGAAATGTCATATTTTAAGACGCCGACAATTTTTTGAAATTATCTCGACGGCGTCAGATGCGCTATTGTATAGGCTTGCAAATAAAAAAAGATATAAATCGTTACTATTAAAAAAATATATAAGTCAGTAACGTTAAAATTGTGTCTTCTAGGTGTAAACTAATTGTGCCATGTCAAATTTTCTGTTTTGACATATTTATGCCTATAGCGGGGAGCCTCAAATCGAAAAAATGCAAGAATCCATTTCGATTTAGTTTATCGATGGAAAATGTGCAAAAATCCATTTCGATTTAGTCTGTCGATGCCTATTAGTGTGCCAAATTTCAAAGCTCTACGATAAGTTTGAATCTTGAAGAAAAGCAGTCACCGTTTATGTAAGTGAAGTCAACAAGACAAAATAAAACATTATTAAAAATCTTAATATTTTAAAAGTGTAACCTTATAAGCTGCTCATATCGATAAAAAAAGTTCGAATAAACATTTTTATATATGAAACCCCCTCCCCCGTAGAGCCCCTTAAAAAGTAAAAACTTGAAATTACCTTAAATTAAATATTAAATATCTCTGGAACTGTTTTATAAAAACTCCTAAGCAAGGGCCATAGAATCGTAAGGGTCCTATCTCTATCAGAAAAAACCACTCCTGTGGTCTTAGATGTTACCCAGTTTCCAAATAAGCGCGCAATGGACCCTCATGTTTTGCAAAAACGGAATTTTTTATCAATTTCAGTTTTTACGTTATATCTCGAAACGGCGGCATTAAAATGCAAAATTGAAAATAACCAAATTGGTGTGGCTTACTAAGTCCAACTAAATGCAAAAGTTAAATTTTAAATCGGTTCAGTACTTTTTGCGTTAATGACGAAAAACCACAAAATTTACCAAAAGTCGCGCTACTTTAAAGGGTTATATTTTAAGACGCCGACAATTTATTTTAATTGTTTCGACGGCGACAGATGCGCTATTGCGTAGGCTTGCAAATAAAAAAAATATAAATCGTTACCATTAAAATTGTGTCTTCCAGGTGTAAACTAATTATGCCATGTCAAATTTTCTGTTTTGACATACTATGCCTATAGCGGGGAGTAGGGGGTTCAAATCGAAAAAATGCAAAAATCCATTTCAATTTAGTTTATTGATGTCTATTTGTGTGCAAAATATCAGAGCTTCACGATAAGTTTGAATCTTGAAGAAAAGCACTCGCTAGCACCGTTTATGTAAGTGACGTCATCAGGTCAAAAAAAAATAAATTACAGAAATTTATTTTTTTAATGAATGAAATATAATGAATATGGACTCCCGGAGGCATGTAGGGCCGAAAGTCACATACTAATATAGAAATAAATTGGAGGCCCGTAGGGCCGACAGTCACGTTCTAATATCAACTTTAATGGGAGGCGCGTAGTTGCCTTTTCAAATATGGATTCCCGGAGGCCCGTAGGGCCGAGAGTCACATACCATAAGTTTGAATCTTGAAGAAAAGCAGTCGCTGGCACCGTTTATGTAAGTGACGTCAACAAGACAAAATATAAAATTTTTAAAAATCTTAATATTTTAAAAGTCTAACCTATTAAGCTGCTTATATCGATAAAAAAAATTCGAATAAACTTTTTTATATATCAAACCCCCTCCCCCGTAGAGCCCCTTAAAAATTACAAACTTGAAATTACCTTAAATTAAATATTAACTGGAACTGTTTTATAAAAACTCCTAAGGTAGGGCCATAGGATCGTAAGGGTCCTATCTCTATCAGAAAAAAACCACTCCTGTCGTCTTAGATGTTACCCAGTTTCCAAATAAGCGCGCAATCATGTTTTGCAAAAACGGAATTTTTTATCAATTTCAGTTTTTACGTTATATCTCGAAACGGAGGCGTCAAAATGCAAAATTGATAATAACCAAATTGGTGTGGCTTACTAAGTCCAATTAAATGCAAAAGTAAAATTTTAAATCGGTTGAGTACAGACAGACAGACAGACAGACAGACAGACAGACAGACAGACAGACAGACAGACAGACAGACAGACAGACAGACAGACAGACAGACAGACAGACAGACAGACAGACAGACAGACAGACAGACAGACAGACAGACAGACAGACAGACAGACAGACAGACAGACAGACAGACAGACAGACAGACAGACAGACAGACAGACAGACAGACAGACAGACAGACAGACAGACAGACAGACAGACAGACAGACAGACAGACAGACAGACAGACAGACAGACAGACAGACAGACAGACAGACAGACAGACAGACAGACAGACAGACAGACAGACAGACAGACAGACAGACAGACAGACAGACAGACAGACAGACAGACAGACAGACAGACAGACAGACAGACAGACAGACAGACAGACAGACAGACAGACAGACAGACAGACAGACAGACAGACAGACAGACAGACAGACAGACAGACAGACAGACAGACAGACAGACAGACAGACAGACAGACAGACAGACAGACAGACAGACAGACAGACAGACAGACAGACAGACAGACAGACAGACAGACAGACAGACAGACAGACAGACAGACAGACAGACAGACAGACAGACAGACAGACAGACAGACAGACAGACAGACAGACAGACAGACAGACAGACAGACAGACAGACAGACAGACAGACAGACAGACAGACAGACAGACAGACAGACAGACAGACAGACAGACAGACAGACAGACAGACAGACAGACAGACAGACAGACAGACAGACAGACAGACAGACAGACAGACAGACAGACAGACAGACAGACAGACAGACAGACAGACAGACAGACAGACAGACAGACAGACAGACAGACAGACAGACAGACAGACAGACAGACAGACAGACAGACAGACAGACAGACAGACAGACAGACAGACAGACAGACAGACAGACAGACAGACAGACAGACAGACAGACAGACAGACAGACAGACAGACAGACAGACAGACAGACAGACAGACAGACAGACAGACAGACAGACAGACAGACAGACAGACAGACAGACAGACAGACAGACAGACAGACAGACAGACAGACAGACAGACAGACAGACAGACAGACAGACAGACAGACAGACAGACAGACAGACAGACAGACAGACAGACAGACAGACAGACAGACAGACAGACAGACAGACAGACAGACAGACAGACAGACAGACAGACAGACAGACAGACAGACAGACAGACAGACAGACAGACAGACAGACAGACAGACAGACAGACAGACAGACAGACAGACAGACAGACAGACAGACAGACAGACAGACAGACAGACAGACAGACAGACAGACAGACAGACAGACAGACAGACAGACAGACAGACAGACAGACAGACAGACAGACAGACAGACAGACAGACAGACAGACAGACAGACAGACAGACAGACAGACAGACAGACAGACAGACAGACAGACAGACAGACAGACAGACAGACAGACAGACAGACAGACAGACAGACAGACAGACAGACAGACAGACAGACAGACAGACAGACAGACAGACAGACAGACAGACAGACAGACAGACAGACAGACAGACAGACAGACAGACAGACAGACAGACAGACAGACAGACAGACAGACAGACAGACAGACAGACAGACAGACAGACAGACAGACAGACAGACAGACAGACAGACAGACAGACAGACAGACAGACAGACAGACAGACAGACAGACAGACAGACAGACAGACAGACAGACAGACAGACAGACAGACAGACAGACAGACAGACAGACAGACAGACAGACAGACAGACAGACAGACAGACAGACAGACAGACAGACAGACAGACAGACAGACAGACAGACAGACAGACAGACAGACAGACAGACAGACAGACAGACAGACAGACAGACAGACAGACAGACAGACAGACAGACAGACAGACAGACAGACAGACAGACAGACAGACAGACAGACAGACAGACAGACAGACAGACAGACAGACAGACAGACAGACAGACAGACAGACAGACAGACAGACAGACAGACAGACAGACAGACAGACAGACAGACAGACAGACAGACAGACAGACAGACAGACAGACAGACAGACAGACAGACAGACAGACAGACAGACAGACAGACAGACAGACAGACAGACAGACAGACAGACAGACAGACAGACAGACAGACAGACAGACAGACAGACAGACAGACAGACAGACAGACAGACAGACAGACAGACAGACAGACAGACAGACAGACAGACAGACAGACAGACAGACAGACAGACAGACAGACAGACAGACAGACAGACAGACAGACAGACAGACAGACAGACAGACAGACAGACAGACAGACAGACAGACAGACAGACAGACAGACAGACAGACAGACAGACAGACAGACAGACAGACAGACAGACAGACAGACAGACAGACAGACAGACAGACAGACAGACAGACAGACAGACAGACAGACAGACAGACAGACAGACAGACAGACAGACAGACAGACAGACAGACAGACAGACAGACAGACAGACAGACAGACAGACAGACAGACAGACAGACAGACAGACAGACAGACAGACAGACAGACAGACAGACAGACAGACAGACAGACAGACAGACAGACAGACAGACAGACAGACAGACAGACAGACAGACAGACAGACAGACAGACAGACAGACAGACAGACAGACAGACAGACAGACAGACAGACAGACAGACAGACAGACAGACAGACAGACAGACAGACAGACAGACAGACAGACAGACAGACAGACAGACAGACAGACAGACAGACAGACAGACAGACAGACAGACAGACAGACAGACAGACAGACAGACAGACAGACAGACAGACAGACAGACAGACAGACAGACAGACAGACAGACAGACAGACAGACAGACAGACAGACAGACAGACAGACAGACAGACAGACAGACAGACAGACAGACAGACAGACAGACAGACAGACAGACAGACAGACAGACAGACAGACAGACAGACAGACAGACAGACAGACAGACAGACAGACAGACAGACAGACAGACAGACAGACAGACAGACAGACAGACAGACAGACAGACAGACAGACAGACAGACAGACAGACAGACAGACAGACAGACAGACAGACAGACAGACAGACAGACAGACAGACAGACAGACAGACAGACAGACAGACAGACAGACAGACAGACAGACAGACAGACAGACAGACAGACAGACAGACAGACAGACAGACAGACAGACAGACAGACAGACAGACAGACAGACAGACAGACAGACAGACAGACAGACAGACAGACAGACAGACAGACAGACAGACAGACAGACAGACAGACAGACAGACAGACAGACAGACAGACAGACAGACAGACAGACAGACAGACAGACAGACAGACAGACAGACAGACAGACAGACAGACAGACAGACAGACAGACAGACAGACAGACAGACAGACAGACAGACAGACAGACAGACAGACAGACAGACAGACAGACAGACAGACAGACAGACAGACAGACAGACAGACAGACAGACAGACAGACAGACAGACAGACAGACAGACAGACAGACAGACAGACAGACAGACAGACAGACAGACAGACAGACAGACAGACAGACAGACAGACAGACAGACAGACAGACAGACAGACAGACAGACAGACAGACAGACAGACAGACAGACAGACAGACAGACAGACAGACAGACAGACAGACAGACAGACAGACAGACAGACAGACAGACAGACAGACAGACAGACAGACAGACAGACAGACAGACAGACAGACAGACAGACAGACAGACAGACAGACAGACAGACAGACAGACAGACAGACAGACAGACAGACAGACAGACAGACAGACAGACAGACAGACAGACAGACAGACAGACAGACAGACAGACAGACAGACAGACAGACAGACAGACAGACAGACAGACAGACAGACAGACAGACAGACAGACAGACAGACAGACAGACAGACAGACAGACAGACAGACAGACAGACAGACAGACAGACAGACAGACAGACAGACAGACAGACAGACAGACAGACAGACAGACAGACAGACAGACAGACAGACAGACAGACAGACAGACAGACAGACAGACAGACAGACAGACAGACAGACAGACAGACAGACAGACAGACAGACAGACAGACAGACAGACAGACAGACAGACAGACAGACAGACAGACAGACAGACAGACAGACAGACAGACAGACAGACAGACAGACAGACAGACAGACAGACAGACAGACAGACAGACAGACAGACAGACAGACAGACAGACAGACAGACAGACAGACAGACAGACAGACAGACAGACAGACAGACAGACAGACAGACAGACAGACAGACAGACAGACAGACAGACAGACAGACAGACAGACAGACAGACAGACAGACAGACAGACAGACAGACAGACAGACAGACAGACAGACAGACAGACAGACAGACAGACAGACAGACAGACAGACAGACAGACAGACAGACAGACAGACAGACAGACAGACAGACAGACAGACAGACAGACAGACAGACAGACAGACAGACAGACAGACAGACAGACAGACAGACAGACAGACAGACAGACAGACAGACAGACAGACAGACAGACAGACAGACAGACAGACAGACAGACAGACAGACAGACAGACAGACAGACAGACAGACAGACAGACAGACAGACAGACAGACAGACAGACAGACAGACAGACAGACAGACAGACAGACAGACAGACAGACAGACAGACAGACAGACAGACAGACAGACAGACAGAAAGACAGACAGACAGACAGACAGACAGACAGACAGACAGACAGACAGACAGACAGACAGACAGACAGACAGACAGACAGACAGACAGACAGACAGACAGACAGACAGACAGACAGACAGACAGACAGACAGACAGACAGACAGACAGACAGACAGACAGACAGACAGACAGACAGACAGACAGACAGACAGACAGACAGACAGACAGAAGTTTCATCTGAAACGCAAAGATTTATAAAAAAATTTGAAATCGGATCACCATAGCTCATATAAATCGTTACCATTAAAATTGTGTCTTCCAGGTGTAAACTAATTATGCCATGTCAAATTTTCTGTTTTGATATATTATGCCTTTAGCGGGGAGTGGGGGGTTCAAATCGAAAAAATGTAAGAATCCATTTCGATTTAGTTTATCGATGTCTATCTGTGTGCCAAATTTCAGAGCTCTACGATAAGTTTGAGTCTTGAAGAAAAGCACTCGCTAGCATCGTTTATGTAAGTGACGTCATCAGGTCAAAAAAAAATGACAGGAATTTATTTTTTTAATGAATGAAATATAGTGAATATGGACTTCCGGAGGACCGTAGGGCCGAAAGTCACATACTAATATAGAAATAAATTGGAGGCCCGTAGGGCCGACAGTCACGTTCTAATATCAACTTTAATGGAAGGCGCGTGGTTGCCTTTTCAAATATGGATTCCCGGAGGCCCGTAGGGCCGAGAGTCACATACCAATATAGAAATAAATTGGAGGCCCATAGTTTCAATTTCAATTTCAAATATGAACTCCCAGAGGCCCGTATGGCCGAGAGTCATATACTATTATAGTGAATATGGACTCCCGAAGGCCCGTAGGGCCGAGAGTCACATACTAATATAGTGAATATGAACTCCCGGAGGTCCGTAAGGCCGAGAGTCACATTCTAATATAGAATTTAGCAAAAGGCGCGTAGTTTCCTTTTCAAATATGGATTCCCGAAGGCCCGTGGGGCCGAGAGTTACATACTAATATAGAAATAAATTGGAGGTCCGTAGGGCCAAGAGGCATTTATAAATATAGAATTAAACTGGGGGCGGGTAAATACCTTTTCAAATATGAATTTCCGGAGGCCCGTAGGCCCGAGAGTCACATACTCATATAGTGAATATGGACTATTGGAGGCCCGTAGGGCCGAGAGTCACATACGGAGGCCCGTAGGGCCGAGTGACATTCTAATATAGAATTTAACGGGAGGCGCGTTGTTTCCCTTTCAAATATGGATTCCCGGAGGCCCGAAGGGCTGAGAATCACATACTAATATAGTGAATTTGGACTCCTGGAGGCCCGTAGTGCCGGAGTCTCACTTTAATATAGAATTTAACGGGAGGCACGTAGTTTCCCTTTCAAATATGGATTCCCGGAGACCTGTAGGGCCGAGAGTCACATACTAATATAGTGAATTTGGATTCCCGGAGGCCCATAGGGCCGAGAGTCACATTCTAATATAGATAATATGGAAACCCGAAGGCCCGTAGGGCCAGGAGTTATATAGTAATATAGAAATAAATTGGAGGCCTGTAGGGCCGAAAGTCACATTCTTATATAGCATTAGACTAGAGGCGCGTAGTTTCCATTTCAAATGTGGATTCCCGGAGGCCCGTAGTCACATACTAATATAGTGAATATGGCCTGCCGGAGGCCCGTAGGGTCGAGAGTCACATACTAATATAGAAATAAATGCTTGTCTTAAAAGGTTTCCTTTTCTTCACGCCTAGCCTTTGATATTTGGCCCGTCAGGGCCAAATCACACAAGCACATTTATACATAACGCAATTCACAAGCAAAAAACCAAGTAAGTAACTAGTTCGACTATTAAAATCGCCAAGCATAATTCCCTCTTGCGCGGGAGAACGGAGACAAGTCGAAAAATGTGAATTTTGAGTTAACTAGCTTTTGGGGATTTTCGAGACCGAAATTTTTACTGGGCACATTAAGATTAGTAGATTTCACTAAACCTAAGTTTTTGTTCTGTGTTTTTTTTGGTCAGGAAATGAACTATAAAATGTGCAAAAAACTGGCAATCTCTCAAAAATGCATTTTTCGACTTATCTCCGTTCTCCCGCGCAAGGCGGAATTCTGCGGTCCTTAAGCTAGAATGCCGTTAACTACCTATAAAATTTTACTAGTTTTGATAAAAAACCCGGAAAATAATAAACAAACGATGCTTCTTGATAACTGTATGTTAGTTGTTTCTTGAAAACCACAAAAGCTAAAGAAGATTTGCTTATAAAAATTGATGTAAAATAATGTTGTGATTAAGACGGCACCAAAAAGTCAAAATTGTCCAAATGTTGGTTAACGGCATTATACACGGCAGAATTATTTCCCTGGTATATACAAAGAAGTGCCAGGCAAAATCACGTCCTCTTGGAAAAAGCAAAATTGCTTCCTAGGGGGCACGTGCATCAGTTTGGCATACGGTGTATAGATAAATCGGGGTTTTCGAAAAGGGCGCGCCGTGTGCCTAGTGGCTAGATCAAAAATGGTCTCCCCACTGCTACTACTACGAATACGCAGGGTCGGGCCCCCTATTACTGGGGGGATGGTTAAAGAAGACCATTCTTCCTAACTCTCTCTTAATGACCAAAAAGTCTCTCTATTATAATCAAAATTGTCCAACTGCCCGCGCTCGCCAAATTTCCCAACTACCCGTCACTAACACTCTCTCGGGATGCTCCCCTCCAGCTTTCCTCCCTCTATCGCGACACCTGCTGTTAAATGGAACCCTTAATTTGTGAGTGTTCCATGGTTATTTTAGATTACTAAAATAAATAAAAATTAAATTGAACTTTCTTGATTTGGTACCATTATCTAAATAATGTTTGAATAATTTTGAATTAAAAATTAGATCTGTATTTGATATTAACATTATGTGCATAGCAAAAAGCCATTAAGTTCTACGTTTACTCAAATATTATTATCTTTAATGTGCGCCCGTTTATCGGTGGGAACACAATTTGAATTCGCACATGCATGCCCTTCGTTGTGAAAATCGAGATTATATTGGAGATCGATTCGTTTAACTTAAGAGTATAGTTTCAGAGCTTGTGTACTGTAGTGGCGCAGACAATTTTTTTTTAAAAAAAGGTAATTTTTGCAAAAAAAAGTAAAAACTGGCGCAGCGTATACATTCAAAAAATTTTTGCAAAAAAAAATAAAAACTGGCGCAGCCTATACATTTAAAAAATTGCCATCCATGCATTAAAGGCTTTTAGGGAGTTTAAGTAAGTAAGTAAAAAAAAAGGAAAAAGGCACTAATTCTGAAGAAAAAAGGACTTTTTTTAAAGAAAATTCTTTACCAAAATGCCGTATTATAAATGATTAAAAACGTAACCACAACATTTCTTGGATGAGGCATGGCTTTTTTATGATTTATATAATAGTTTTAGGTACAAAAAATAACAATCTGTTCAAAAATTAAACTAAAAAAACTACTAACTGCTTTTTTGTACAGTACGAAGATATTTTTGAAGACTTTCTTTGACTTTTTTTCAATTTATAATAGCTTCTGTAGAAGCTTTGTTTTCGTCGTTTTGTAGCATTCTTACTCCGTGTAGCATAGATAGATAGATAGATAGAAATAGTCTGTATTTTCATATGCAAAATTACATAGAAAGTGAGTCAAAAAATCTTAATACTAATAAAATAAACAATATACAGTGAAACCTCTCCTTGCGGACACCTCTATTAAGCGGACACTCCCTTTAGGCGGACAAATTTGTTGGAACCAAGCCTTTGCCTATGTCTTTCCCTGTAAAATTCCCTCCTATAACCGGACACTCTAATAACCGGACGCGGACAATTTTTTTTGGTTAAACAATTCTGAAACCTCCCTTAACCGAACGCGAACCTCTGACAACGGGAAGGAGCGCTGCACGACATGGCCAAAAATATTATGTAGTATGTTGGGAATTAGCAATTTCCATTTTAATGCGGGGACTTAATACTTCTGTCGTATTTACAACATTATTTTATTCGGCGGGACTGCTGTTGTTTAGTGTTCACTTGGGTAATAGCAGATCTCCTTGAAATTGTGCCTAATAAAAAAACTTCTTAGTTTATGCGGAAAAATGGAAGTTGTTAACGTTTCGGAGAAGGAACATCTATCAGCACGAAAGATCGCCGAAAAATTTAATATCGGAAAATCTCAAGCAGCGAAAATTGTTAATAAATATATATCAAAATTTCGCAGTTCCCTCTCTTAAGCGGACACCTCCAATAAGCGGACAAAATCGACGGAACCGTGAGTGTCCGCTTATGAGAGGTTTCACTGTATCTAATTTAAAAATTTTAAAACAGTTAATTAGGTTAAAAAAAGCGCTTTAAAAAAAGTGTAGAAAACTAGACCAATATTTATTGATAAGTGTCACAAAGATTAATAATTAAAACAATAAGAAAAACATATTTAAACAATAAAACACTAAGTAATCTTAGTACAAAAAAATTGAACAAAATAAATTCCAATTAAATATTGTCAAAAAATTCGGAGACATTATAAGGACTCATATCAATAAGGAGCTTTTTGGTTTTATTTTTAAATACAGCAAATGACTAAGCTAATTTAATTTCGTTGGGTAAAACGTTATAAAACAGGCACCCATTATAATAGGCACCTTTTTGATAGAGAGCTATACCTTGAGTTAATGTAAAATAATAATGTAGTTTTTTTAAGCTATCTAATTCATCAGATGTAGAGATGTAGCGACCCCACCATCCGCGATTTAAGTTAACTTGGTCGTGCAATCAGCCAGCTCTAAGCTCGAGCGACTCAATCGTCGTAGTTTGTGCTTAGGGACCGTGGGTTATCTGTATTAGGTACAAACCGGCATGAAGACTCAAAGATTGGCTGTAGATTAACTCATGTGCCATGACTAGGCAGCCCTATTAGGATCGACTCAGCTCACCGTTAAAGAAAAGGGGCTATAAAAGGTGCCCTAAATATAGCCAGCCAAGGCCAACACAAAAATAGAGGCCACGACCCTGAAAAAATCAGCTGTTCTCCCGGGGCTGAATTTTACATTGGGTCTTATGAGAGGTCAGACGTTTTTTTATGATATTTTTAAAATGGCACTACAGATTTCCGCAAAATTTCAGTGAAATATTCACAGACACCATCCCGATATTCTACCAAAGGTTTGTAAGGAAGCAACATGATTAAAAGGTTAAAATCTTCAAGATTTACCATTCCATATTTTGAATTCAAATTACCCGCCATGTACCACATGCCAACTGGTATATTTGACATGTATTTGACTTTGTCATCTGTGATTGTCATATTCGCTTCTGCTTTAAACTTATTTTTTGTGTGACCTAATGAAGCGGCTATGAAAAATTAAGGTTTACTATACATTTAAAAAAAATTGTTCTGCCAGAATAAAGTAAAAACAATCTCAAAAATGGCTTTGTTTAAAAAAAAATCAAATATTTATGAACCGTCATTCCTGTTAGCTCCCGCTAAATTTCGCGGTTGTTTTTAAAATTTTAAAACCACACAATTGGATGACGGACAGAGTACATTTTCCGCGCATTGGACATGCGCACCAAGAATCAGAGAGATCCTTTTCTACCGCCTCGAGAAATTGGCGTGTTAATTTCTTTCTCCAACTATTACAAATTTCTACACTTGAAAGTGCTCGATTTTGGTGTACTGAAGCATAGAACTGGAAACTTCAGCCCTTCAGCTACGTGGTGCCATCATTAGATCCAGAAAGGGGCCCCTGGAACGTGGAGAAATTGGCTGCAACCTGGTGAGTGCTTTGTTTCTGATATCCGTTGTGTGGTAACAGCAATTAACCTATGGACCTTTGATTATTTCGTGATTTCGTATCAATATATTTATGTTTGTTCGCGCTTCATTTAATAAAATATATACAGTCCATTGCAGTTATCGTTTTTCTAACTGCTGGCAAACATAAAGTGGTCCGACGAACCGAATAAATAAATTAAATCCATTCGACGGTATTTTTAAGTCAGCCATTTTCGCCGAGATCACACGGCCTTGAATTTTGCCAATCGTATTGAACCGAGAGAGATTTTCGGTCGACCTTCGGTTTCGGCGCAGTTCACCTGTTTTCGGTCCGCTGCTATGGTAACGCAGGGTCTATCGCGTGGTCATTTCAGTAAACAAAAATCGAGAAGCAATCAAAACAAACAAACAGAATTTCTGTGATTGGATTTGTTCCATACCATTGCGATATTAAAACATTTTTCATCAATTGCGATAAATTAGTGCATATTTTCGACAATTCATCATTTTTCTATTTTAGAAGCATTAATTTAGCGTTAATTGTATATTAACCGACAATTTCGTCATTTCAAAGGTAAAATCATGTCTATCAAAAAAGCCGTGCAAAAACGCAAGGGTTCTTTATCTGCGATCACCGAGTGTTATGTGTTTTCACAAACCGCCAACGGACGCAAACGCGAGAAACGAGTTTCAAGTGAGGTATTCCGATTTGGATGAAACCTTCGATAAATACATGCTGGCACATAATTATGTCATTATGTTGATAGACGACTCGGACGACGAGGAGTTTAAAACCCAGGATGCATCCTTTCAGAAGCTCGTAAATATTTTTATGCGTGTAAAGGGGTTTACTCTGAAATATTTCCGGTTGAGGCCCCATCCTTTTCGGGATCATATGTTCGACAAAACGAAACTCCAAAACTCAAAGAGTTAGGTATTCCCATATTTCGAGGTGATAAAAAATTATGGCCAAGCTTTTTCGATCTTTTTAATAACATTATAGATCAAAATCAAAGTCTAAGTAACGTCCGAAAACTTCAATATTTATTTTCATATCTCGAGGATGAGCCTTTAAAATTGATATCAGGGATTAGCTTATCTGATCAAAATTATAAAATTGCTTACGACAAATTAGTCAATAGATATCAAAACAAGCGAGACCTCGCAAATGATGCTTTGAGCACAATTATGAACTCTACATTAAAAAACGAGTCAGCTAAAGAATTGCGTAATTTAATTGACACCTTTTCAGAATCCCTAGAAATTTTAAAATCACTTAGCTTTGACGTTGATAGTTGGGACTTTATTATTTTTTTCATTCTGTTAGAAAAATTGGATATTCCGACGCGTTCAAATTTCGAAATGAGTCACGCCAATACTAATGCCGAAATTCCCACTTTTCAGTCACTTTTTCAATTTCTAGAAAAAAGATGTAAAGTTTTGGAACCACTTCCTCAATCAACAGCACTTAAAAAGGTGCAATCAAAAATCAAATTCCATGCAAAATCAGTTTGGGCAAAAGCCTACCTATCAAAAATCAAATTCTATGCCAAATCAGTTTGGGCAAAAGCCTACCTATAAATCATCCAATTCGCCTTTTATAGGACTGGCTGGCACCTCAACTAATTCAAGTACGGGAATAAAATGTTTCCGGTGTAATCAAGGTCACGTGCTTTCGAAATGTCAAACATTTCTTGACCTCTCGCCTATCGAGCGCCTATCTTTCGTCAAGCAGAAAAAATTATGTCTAGCGTGTTTTCATCCCTCGCATGGGGTAGACACGTGCAAATCAAAATATTTATGCAGGACTTGCAATAGTAAAAGGCACCACACTTTAACTCATATCTTAGAAACTAATAAAGAGTCTGGAAGCCAAGATACTAGTCCTGTCATTCACACACCACCTGTCAATAATCTTCATGTGTCATTAAATACCTCAGGACCTTCAGGTACCTTTCTTTTATGCACCGCCATAATAGATGTTATGGACGGTTGCGGAAATTTTCAACCTGTAAGGGCACTGCTTGATTCTGGATCACAGACAGGATTCATCAGTGAAAAGTGTATTCAGCATCTTAATCTTCCTAGGCGAAGTTACACCACTGAAATATTCGGATTAAATCAAATGTCTTCTCTTACTTCCAAAGGGCTCGTTCAATGTTACATTAAGCCACAAGGACAGGTCACTCCTTTACTTAATTTCGAAGCAATTGTTGTTCCACAATTATGTTCCAATATGCCTACATTCACTTTGAACGATAATCAGTGGAAACACTTGGAAAACCTTAAACTTGCCGACCCATCTTATTTCAAATCTAGACCTGTGGACCTAGTTTTTGGTTGCGAGCTATTCGCACAGATATTCAAGGAGGGCAGGGTTCTTGGACAAATAGGGCAACATTCAGCCCTTGAAACCATCTTTGGCTGGGTCGTCATGGGAAAAGTTGACGAAGTAGGTAATCTTACGGAACGAACCAGTTGTTTTTTAACGAGTCATTCACCTCCTTTAGAGGTCATTATCCCTAGGTTTTGGGAAATCGAACATTTGTCTAAAAAACAAATCTTATCAAAGGAGGAAAAACAAACGGAATCAATATTTACTGCGAGTGTCGTATGACAACCGAGCGGTAGATTCATGGTAGATCTTCCGTTTAAAGATAAAATAAACCCCGACCTAGGAAATACTTATCCGCAAGCTTATCGTAGATTTTTACTTCTAGAAAATAGATTACTCAAAAATCCTGATCTGTAGACTGCCTATTCTAGTTTCATGCAAGACTATATCGATTCTAATCACATGAGTCTAGTTTTATCTAGTCAACCAAAAGTCGATGTATCATGTTTCTTGGCACATCATTGCGTACTAAAGCCGGAAAGCTTAAGTACAAAACTAAGGGTAGTCTGGGATTGTTCGGCAGTCACCCCAAAGAATATTAGTCTCAATGACACGTTGTTATCTGGAACGAAACTTCAAAAGGATATTGCTTCTTTACTCCTTTCGTTTCGTCTTAATCCTATTGCCTACATTGCTGATATCAAACAGATGTTCCGTCAAGTCCTTATCAATCCTTATCACCGTCTTTATCAAAGGATATTGTGGAGGTTTTCTCCACATGACCCACTTTCAGTGTGGGAACTTTCTACTGTCACTTTTGGCATGACATGCTCACCTTTTCTAGCCATGCGTACATTAAATGAGCTGGCAGAGAGAAAAAAGGAACGTTTTCCTATGGCTAGTAGTGTTCTAAAAACGTCAATTTACATCGACGATATTTTGGGAACTAGCCCTTCGCTTTCTAAAGCCCTTTCCCTACAGATGGAACTCAATGATTTGTTGAAGTCGGGAGGATTTGAATTTAAAAAATGGGCAAGCAATTGTCCTGAGTTATTGGCAACAGTGCCAGAATCCGATCGTCAAATGCCTCTCTCTTTTGAAAAGGATGAACTACACTTTATCAAAGTTTTAGGCCTTCAATGGCATCCAAAAAACGACATTTTTTCTTATCAATGCCGAATGAAGGACAAACCCCCAACTAAACGTTCTATTTTATCTATCATAGGAACAATCTTCGATCCCTTAGGTTTTCTTTGTCCCTTGTTGCTACAAGCAAAATTTATTTTGCAACAGTTGTGGATATCGAAAATAGGCTGGGACGAAGAACCAGATTCTTCTATCATCGACTCTTGGAACAAACTCCGTTCTGAATTCCCGCTTCTTTCCAATTTTCAATTACCCCGACAAATCAAACTGTCAAAAACCAATACCTGTCAAATCATCGGCTTCTGTGACGCTTCAATTCGAGGCTACGCAGGCGTCGTATATTTTCGTGTAGAAGAGGAAAACAATATATCTGTTTCTCTCATATCTGAAAAATTTAGGGTCGCGCCTATAAAGTCACAAACTTTAGCTAGGCTAGAACTCCTAGGCGCATTTCTTTTAAGCGAATTAATTGACTTCACCTTATCTAGCTATGAAGGAAAATTAACTTTTACAAATATTGTTACTTTCTGCGATTCGCAAGTCGTATTGCACTGGCTTTCATCCCCTCCTAATCGCTGGCAAACCTTTGTTGAAAATCGAGTCAGTAGAATCCAAGAAATCATTCCCTCAAACTCATTTCGCTACATTCCTTCTGCTTTAAATGCAGCCGATATTGCGTCACGAGGGGCCACCCCCTCAGAGCTCATTTCACCGTCTCTCGAAAACGAATGGCCCGATTTTCATAAATCAAAAATGCCGATTGATTTCGGAGATATTAATCTGGAGGAAAAGCCAAAGGTCTGTTGCAATGCGATATTTGACGTTAACTTCTTAAATCAGCTTCTTATCAAATATTCATCTATATCAAAAATTCAACGTATCATTTGTTATGTCCTTCGAATAGTTAAACTTTTTCAAAACCATTCCTATCAAAAACCCACTAAGCCACCGGACCAAAAAAATTTTTTTGAAAATATTGTTTTTCCTACCACCGGTGAGATGCAATGTGCGTTATACCTTCTTATCAAACGCGTTCAAGGGTCTTGCTTTTCTGAGCTTTTTTCGCGTTATCGAAGGATAAACCAATACCGAAACCTTTTCGAAAACTTTCACCTTTTCTTGATGAAAATAATATCATTAGAGTCGGTGGCAGATTACAAAAATCTGACCTTTTGTCTTATTCTGCAAAACACCCCGTCTTACTTTCGAGTAACCATCGTTTAACTACTCTTCTTATCGAGTCCACTCATAAACAATACCTTCATCCTGGGTTTAAAACATTACATAATCTGCTTTTACAGCAATTTTGGATATTATCTGCCAGACGGGCAATTCAAAGAACCATATCCAAGTGCTTGCAATGTTTTAGAATCAACCCTAAACCCTGTAGACCGCTCCAACTTAAACCTTTTTCGAGTGTAGCTATCGACTTTTGTGGACCTTTCTTTGTGATTCCTCATCGTTACCGTGGTTGTAAAGCTTTCAAATCGTATGTCTGTGTGTTTGTCGGTACGGCAACACATTGCGTGCATTTGGAATTAACCATGGAACTGTCCACCGAAGGGTTTGTAGGTGCATTCCATCGATTCAGTTCCAGACGTGGAAGCATGATGCAATGCTGGTCAGATCAGGGCAGTAATTTTAAAGGGTTTCGTAACCAATTACTTGATTACGCAAGAAGTGCGTCCACCAGACTTTCTATTCGTTGGCATCTGGGACCCCCTCTCAGTCCACATTTCAATGGCCTGGCAGAAGCTGGCGTCAAAAGTTTTAAAACTCACTTTGTTCGAGTTGTCGGCGACCACAAGTTGTCCATCATGGAAATGTCCACCCTTACATGTCGCATAGAAGCCGTACTTAATAGTCGCCCTTTATCTCCTGCCTCTTCAGACCCACACGATCTTCAACCTCTTACCCCTGGGCATTTTTTGACCCTTGAACCCCTTAATTCAGAAATTCCGGAGTCAGATTTGTCCGAGGTTTCCCTAAATCGGCTCTCGAGATGGCAACTAATCCAAAAACTACATAATGATTTTTGGAAACGGTATTCTGTAGAGTATTTGCATACGCTACAACAGCGACACAAGTGGGCTGCTTCGTCCCCAAATATCAAATTAAATGATTTGGTTATCATAACGAGTGATCACATCCAATCACCTTTGAAATGGCCAGTCGGTCGGGTTCTCGAATTGCATCCCGGCGGAGACGGTCAAGTCCGTGTAGCGACGGTACGAACGGCTACCGGTGTTTACAAGCGGCCAGTTGTAAAACTGTGCCTCTTGCCGAATTAAAAGTAATTTTAATTTTTTCTAACTATTACCGGGTATTACAATAGGTTTTACTTTATTTTTATTTTTTTTTAATTTTTTGTTTGATTGTTTTGCCTTTTTCGGGTTTTCGTTATCTCTAAATGAACTTACGATACTTATCTGTTTTCCATTCATTTATATTTATCGGTCGATCATTTTTTCTTATATCTATATCTGTCCGGTTGATATTCTAAAATTGTGTGTTTTGGAGGGCAGTTATGTCAGCTCCCGCTAAATTTCGCGGTTGTTTTTAAAATTTTAAAACCACACAATTGGATGACGGACAGAGTACATTTTCCGCGCATTGGACATGCGCACCAAGAATCAGAGAGATCCTTTTCTACCGCCTCGAGAAAATGGCGTTTTAATTTCTTTCTCCAACTATTACAAATTTCTACACTTGAAAGTGCTCGATTTTGGTGTACTGAAGCATAGAACTGGAAACTTCAGCCCTTCAGCTACGTGGTGCCATCATTAGATCCGGAAAGGGGCCCCTGGAACGTGGAGAAATTGGCTGCAAACTGGTGAGTGCTTTGTTTCTGATTTCCGTTGTGTGGTAACAGCAATTAACCTATGGACCTTTGATTATTTCGTGATTTCGTATCAATATATTTATGTTTGTTCGCGCTTCATTTAATGAAATATATATAGTCCATTGCAGTTATCATTTATCTAACTGCGGGCAAACAATTCCAACTTCAATATCACAATCACCTGTGTCGTAACCTGACCATCAAAAAAAAATCAGCCCCGGATATGACGTCAACAAAGTGGAGGATCGTGGCCCGTCCGTTTTGATAGCCCTGAGCCAGCCAACAAATATAGTCTAACTTATACGCATTTGTAATGACGTCACAAAGTGAGAAAAAACGTATGGCGTAGATATTTTTTCCAATCAATATTTGGTTAGAAAATTTACTATCGCGTTCAGAAATTAACAAATATTGATATATGGCAGTTTGCACCGTCTTTGCACCAACTATTTTAAGAAAGAATTAACGATAGGACGTATTCCTTAAAGTGACATTTCCCCATGGAAAAATATCACTTTAAGGAATACTTAGCATTAAGGCTTATACAGGGTTTCCCAGACCACCCGTCCACCCCTTTTAAAATGTAGAGGATGGATTTTGTCAATGATCTAAAAAATGATTGTAGCCATATCGAGTACGGATTTTCAATTGGTGGTATTTTCAAATTTCGGCGCCGACCGGAAGTGGCCTATTCAGGCCTAAAGTGCGTTTTTTTAAATAGGAATGGGCATAATTTTGCAATGATTTCGGGTTCTACGCAAGAAAATACGTACCTTTTATTTGAATAATTTTTTTCTTAAACGTCATTATTTTTTTAAATATGTCCCTATTTGAAAAACGGACTCCAGGCCTAAATAGGCCACTTCCGGTCGACGCCGAAAGTTGAAAACATCTACCACCAATCGAAAGAGAGTACTCAATGAATTTTTTGGATGTTTAAAAAAACTTTTCCCCTAGGTTTTAAAAGGGGTGGACGGGTGGTCTGGGACACCCTGTACAATCGGTTCAAACGGTCATTAGCAGCACTTATAATATATATATATTTTTATTACCGTGCGTAAAGAACTGACTTTTCGCACACTGTCCGGTGCGAAAAATGTGGTTTTTATGCACTACACAGTAAAATTTTTTGTCTACAATGAAAAAACATACTTAAAACAATTTGTTTTGAATTAAAATATTTCTTTTTAGTTCAACGCTGCGTTTTATCTTGAAGTGAGACTTTATTTTTCTTCTTTAATTGTTTTGTTTCAGTATACTCCGTTTTGTAACAAAGCAAATTGTCTTCATATAAGTAATATTTTGCTTCCAGAGAAAATGGTGCCTTACATTACTTCAGTTCCAATTTATATTAAAACAATTTCTGTTTCACATTAAAATAAAGAAGCAATAAAGCAATTTGCTTTAATCGAAGACAATTTTTTTACCGTGTAAGTTCAAATTTTGTTTACGCACTGTGTAAACAAAATAAAAAAAATAAAAAACAAATTTTTCTAATTATTTTTTTTATGCACTAAGTCTGTAATTTTTTTTATGTACTTAGTACTAAACACAATTAAATACTACTTTATAATATAAAATATTCGGTAGTAGAAAAAATATTGTATGCATCTCATCTGTAAAGTTGTATCTTTTTTATCTCACATGGGATTGTCGCACTCGCCTAATTGTCCGTCAAATTTCCCATTCGGTAAAAAATGGTAACTTTACACACTATATACACACTTGTTGCATAAATTACTATTTTACATACGCAAACATAAATTAATCTTGTAGTATTTATTAAGGTATATATTTAAAAATTTAATAACAATTAATACTTATTATTATGATTAATCATGAATAATGAACAAACGCAGCTGATAATTTTAAATATACTTCAAATCGAGAATTTAAAACAACGAGCAATAGATGTAACAAAACTACCTAAGTTTACCAAAATGGTAAATAAGAATGGTATAAAAGTATTTGAACTTACAGGGCAAATTAAAATATTGACAATTAAGTAGTATTGAGTATTATACGGGAAATACCACTACAAGAAAACGTCTTAAACAAATTCATTGAAAATTTGGGAATATATAAGAATTATATTCACACCGTTATGTCGTTAAAATTTTAAAAATATTGATTTTCTTTTTTCAAAAATAATCTGAGGGCACGGCAGTGCGTTGTCAAGTTCGCGCTGCCGTAACATCTTTTCTTGAAACATTTCAGCCCATATTTGACCTATCTAAAACTCTACTTCGGAATGAGCTACGAATCTCAAACTTTGCATAGTCGTAGACCTTCATAGAGTTGACAACCCCTCCAAGTTACGTGGACTTCCATAAGGTAGTAAAGTAGTAAATTTCAAAAAACGTCGAAATTGCCACTCACTCACTTACTCACTCATGTATAGATCATCAATATTCTACTGTACTTCCAGACATGCTACAAAGCTAAAATTTGGCAGACTGATAGAAATTATGACCAAACCCCTGGAAAAAATCAAAAACGTCCAGAAATGGCAGACTGATAGGAACTATGATAAAACTATAAGAAAAGATTTAAAAACCCCAAAATTTTAATTTGCTTCCCTCCCTTATAAATGTAAAGTTATGTAAAAGTAATATTGCCCACTTCCAGAAACGCTTAAGAGCTGAGCTTTGGAAGGCCGATAGGAACTATGATAAAACTATAAAAGAAAATTAAAAAATCCCAAATTTTAATTATCTTCCCTCCCCTATAAATGTTATGTAAATTAACATTCTCCACTTCCAGGAACGCTAGAGAGCTGAGCTTTGGAAGACTGATAGGAACTATGATTAAACTATAGGAAAAAATTTAAAAACACCAAAATTTTAATTTATTTTCCTTTCCTATAAATGTAAAGTTATGTAAAATTAACATTGTCTACTTCCAGGAACACAAGAGAACTGAGCTTTATAAGGCTGATAGAAACTATGATAAAACCATTGGAAAATATAAAAAAAAACTCAAAAATTTGAATAAGGCATTGCAAAAGTTTTGAACAATATTCCGCATATTTTACTACTATAAAACTTAAATATTATCCTAATCCTTTAAAAAAGGAGTGAAATCAAAACAAAAACATTTCATGTAAAAAAGCCAAGTACGCGAAAGGCGTATGCCGTAAAAATAATTGAGATAAAAGTAAAGTTAAGTTCTTCAATACAAATTTCAAAATGAATGGTTCTTACCAGTTTGGAAATGTTTTTCCAAACTTGGCTATTACAGCTGCAAATGACTCTTAGGCACAGTGCTAAATTGAACGTAAAGAAGTTTGACTGGAATAGAAAAGTTTAAAAAGACATTGCCAAACTAGTAAGAACCATTCATTTTGAAATTTGTATTGGAGAACTTGGCTTTACTTTTATCTCAATTCTTTTCACGGCATAAGACTTTCGCGTACTTGGCTTTTTTTACATGAAATGTTTTTGTTATGATATACTCTTTCTTGAAACAAAAATACTTCCTGGTGGAATATGTTATTACATCAAAGTGAAAATGCCAATTTAAAAAAATAAAACATACAAAATCACCACATTGCATTGGCATGTTAATGTAATTGCAACGATATGATTGGACACCTACGTAAAATAACAATCATAAAATAAGTTTTTGCAAGAACAAAAAATCTTAATTAGTGTCGTCATTATTGTCTGTCAGAACTGAAAAGTCAGTGTCTTCGTCGTCTTCGTTAGGTGTAATCACAAGTGGCAGAATGTCAGAGGCATCACACACTTGTATTACCTCCCAAGCCTTTTCAATTACCTTTTCAGTATGAGTAACATAGTTTTGCCAATGATCTATAGAAATTTCTGAAGGTGACCCCTTAAGGTTGGAGATATATTTATCGTATTTTCGTTTACATTCCGACCATACCATTTCAATTGCATTAAACTGGCAATGATATGGTTGCAGTCGCAAAATTTTGTGTCCCAAAGGTTTGACATATTCATCAAGGAAGTATTTTTTTAGGGCAGTTGTTGCTTGCAATACTCCATATTTGATCTTTCTCTTCTAATGCTCGTTTCGCAAACTTTTATACGCGTGCCTTAAACGAGTACTTACTTTTCATACTTGTACCATAAATAGCTATTATTAATAAAGCTAGAGCGTTGAGAAAAAAATTAAGTTTTTTGGGTTTTTCATAGACTTTCAAAAATAACTTTTGATAAAAAAATATATTTTTAGATAAAAATTTTGTAGCCATTTAAAAGTATGGCACAATGAAATGGTCACCCTGTAGGTACTTATGAATTTTTTTAACCAGAAAAAAAATCATTTGGAATATTTGGGAGAAATTGGAGGTTCGGCGCTTTATAAGCTCACCCAGAAATTCACAGCGGAACACCATTATGAGGATCACAATCTGTAATAACCCTTAAATAAGTTGGTCAAATTATTATTTTTGAAGACTGAGATTTTTTGAGAAATGCACGAGAAGACTTTGAAGAGCAAAATCTCCCAATTTGTTCGAACGGATCTACTTTTTAAAATGTTTATCTAAATTTTTAAGCTTAAAAAATGTGAAACAGACAGAATTATGAAGATTTACAAGGCACCAGTTTTTATTTAAAAAAAAAGTCAAAATATAACAAGATAATTTTTACCTTTACTGTTCTTTCTTGAATCTGTATGCTTGGTGTTATCTTGCCAGCTACTACGAAAGGATCCCTTGCTAAAAATCCACGTCTCATCAATGAAAACTGGACCAGACCTAAATTTTTATTTTTGATGTACTCCCTGAAAAAATGTATTCTTTTATGAACAATATAGCTATAGTTCGCTCACTAATTTCATTTAATTAGAGACAAAACCGTCTGATTAACTTAGCAAGATTTGTCACATTGACCAGCAGTGTTCTGAGGAGTCCCATAAGGACGAAACGGTTAACTGTCAACACTTATTAGGTGTCCATTAGATCTTGGACCCCCGTGAGGTTAAGCTTTCAGGCTACCCACGAAAAAATATAAGGGAAACAAAAAAACTCCTTTTTGCCCGATTAGCCACGAAACTTGTTTGATTTTTTAAATTCACGGGTACGAAATTCCACGTTTGTTAGTATTATTTGGCTTAAAAATTCCGTTGATTGACGCTCACTGTCTTGAAGACGGGTAAAAATGCAATCTGTGTTGATCCGGCCTGAAAGACAAAGAGCTGTCGTAGGTCACGGACTATAGTTGTTTTCTTTTATTTGCATTCGATCTTTTCATTGATCGATATTGTATAGCAGTGTTTTCGCCTGCTTTTAGTTTTTTGTTTCTCTCGTATCTCGGTAGATGGCGCCTCTTGCTATAGTTCGCTCACTAATTACATTTAATTAGAGACAAAACCGTCTGATTAACTTAGCAAGATTTGTCACATTGACCAGCAGTGTTCTGAGGAGTCCCATAAGGACGAAACGGTTAACTGTCAACACTTATTAGGTGTCCATTAGATCTTGGACCCCCGTGAGGTTAAGCTTTCAGGCTACCCACGGAAAAATATAAGGGAAACAAAAAAACTCCTTTTCGCCCGATTAGCCACGAAACTTGTTTGATTTTTTAATATCTGGTAAGTCCATAAAATAATTTCTATTATTTGATTTTCTTCACTTGAAGCCTTTACTATTGATCCATCTTCTTAAGGACTCGATGGAAAACTCAAAATATTCAATTTCTTCCCTGAACTTTTGACTTATTGTTGCCAATGTTACATATTCTGGCAAACATACAATAAATTGTGTCCCGAATTTTATCTTTCAAATATGTTGTAATTTTGGTTTTTGCAGTTTTTGAAGTGGAAGACATACGGGCAGTGTAATCCTGGTCTGATTTTATCCCATTCTTTTTTATATTTACTATTGTTATTGGGCTCAATTTTGTTGCATCTGCAGATCGCAATCTTGCCACATGGAATATTCGTACATTTATGCATACAATCACAAGCTTAAGACCACAACCAAGAACGGCAATCGTGGCACATAACTAACAATAGGTTATATTATCCAGCTTTTACAAAAAGCCTAAAACCCGCTCAGATATTAAATCATTGGCGAAAAATTATTTCAAAATGCTCTTAAAAAGAGACTTTGTGGACTAAATTCCAAAAAAGGAAAAGGCACGTTCTCAATTTTTTTAAAAGTAGTGTTAATAAATCAAAATTCGACTCATACTCTTAATTTAAAGGAAAAGTATTACATTCCTAAATTGTCTAAGTTTTCACTACTTGGATAGACTCTTATTTTTATTGCCAAAGTTTTATTTTCTTAATATTTTTTTTCTTTTATTGTAAGGCGCATCGACCACTAAGGTCATTAGCGCACTTAAAGAAGTTTACAATAGTTAAATACAATGTACCAAATTACAGTCTTAAAAGTTGAGAAGATGGTTGGTGGTCTGTTCACTATTGTTTAGTAGTTCCATTAAATTGTTTTTCAATTTGTGTTTGTGTCTCTGGTTGTTGTAGTTTGGGCAGTCAATTAATATGTGTCTCACTGTGATTATTTCACGGCACTGGGCGCATATAGGTGCGTTGGTTTTTTTTAAAATATGTTCGTGAGTTAATTTAATGTGACCTATTCTTAACCCAGTTGTTATTACAGTCGAACCTCTCTAACTCGAACCTCTATAACTCGAACCCCTCTATAACTCGAATCTTTTAAGTGGTCCCTGCACTTTTTACATGTGTTTTAACCTATGTAACTCGAGTTTCTATAACTCGAACTCTCTATAACTCGAACTGTTTTGGTTGTCCCTTCAGGTTCGAGTTATAGAGGTTGGACTGTATTTGAACTCGGCGAGATTTTGGTAAAAATGTCCACTTGTTTATGGATTTTTTTATTTCGCGTAATTTGGATGTAGAATTATCCCACTTTTCTTGCCATATTGATTGAATTTTAGACTTTAGCCACGTTTTAAAATCACTACCTACAGTTTGATTTAGAACTTTAGAGTTTGTGTCACTTATCGCGTTTTTAGCTTGTAAGTCCGCCATCTCATTTCCCTTAATATTTACGTGGGAAGGAACCCACATGAGAACCACAGTCAACTATTGGGTGCTTTGAGTAAATGGAGGTAATTGATTGAAGTGCACTTAGGGAATCCGTTACTATTACACTGTACTTCTGTTTTTTGCTGTCTACATAGATCAAAGCTTCATATATAGCATAAAGTTCTGCGCTGTATACACTGGTAAATTAGCTTAATTTAAAATGATAGTTATCCTGTTTTTAAACAACGAAGGCGGCTCCTACGCCTTCCTGAGTTTTTGATGCATCAGTGTAAATTTTTATATAGTCTCGCATGCTTTGCAAAATATTCAGAAATTCTTTTTGCAATAGAAGATGGTTTGTACAAGATTTGTCAAATTGTTTTAAGGATGTTATAGTTTCTGGTGTATTTATAAGCCATGGCGGGCTATGATTTTGTTGTTCAAGAAATTGTGGAAATATTTCTCCGATTTGTAATTGATTGATGATGGTGTGCAGTTTGGTTTTAGTTGGTAGATATTTTGGAATTGGTGATAAATTATGTTCTGTCTGGCTGTATTTGAGTAGTTCTGAATTACTCCCGTAGCGTATGATAAACAGAGGTACATTCTTCCAAAATCTAGTGGGGGTTCACCCGCCTCACTGGCTTTCTATAGGACTTGTACGGTACGCGCCTAAGATTATTCTTAGACAAGAATTGTGGATAACATCTAAGGGAAGTAATGTTGACTTCGATGCTGAATTGTAAGCTATGCAACCGTAGTCCAGCCTTGATCTTATGAGTGCTCTGTAGATAGTCATAAGAGTGCTTGCATCTGCACCCCAGGACCTGTTTGATAAAACTTTAAGTAGGTTGATGTTTTTCTGGCATTTTTTAACCACAGTTTTAATATGAGGACTCCAGTTAAGTTTGCGGTCTAAGGTCATAGCAAGAAATCTTATAGTCTCTACACATTCGAGATCTACTCCATAGAGTTGCATGTTTGGGTTTCTGAGACCCATGCGTTTTCTTAAGAAATCCATGATTTTGGTTTTCTTTGCGGAAAAAGTAAAACCCGAACTATAGGACCACTCTTCTATTTTTCTAATTTGTGCTTGAAGCATCGTCTCTAAGGATTCGATCGATTTTCCTTTAATTCTTAAAACTAAATCGTCACAGAACAGTCGAGCTTTTACTGGAGCTTTTATGTCTTTAATAATGTCGTTAATTGCAGCTAAAAAGAGCGTTACACTCAAGACAGAGCCTTGTGGTGTTCCATTTTCCTGTAAAAACTCATTCGACAGTTCATTATTTACGCGTACTTGGAATTTTCGGATTTGTAAGAAGTTTTGAATAAAGTAAGCCATGTTTCCTCCAATATTCCAATCTCTGATCTGTCTTAAGATTTTGTATCGCGAAGCTGTATCATACGCCTTTTTAATATCAAAAAACACTGCGACGCAGTTTTGGTTATTAGCAAATGAGTCATGAATTTCAGATTCCAATTCAACTATATTGTCTTGTGCGGATCTATTTTGGCGAAAACCACTTTGTTCGGGTATTAACAAGTTCTTCTTTTCCAGAAACCAGCACAACCTTTTGTTAACGATCTTTTCTAACAGTTTACACATAACTCACGTAAGCGAGATTGGTCTCTATGATTCTGGATTACCCTCTGATTTGCCCTCTTTTAAAATCGGAATTATTATTGCTTTGGACCAAAGTTCTGGAAATTTACGTTGCACCCAAATTTTGTTAAAGAATTCTAAGAGTAAATCTTTGGCACTATCTGGTAGGTTTACGATAAGCAAGACAGGAATGTCATCTGGACCTGGTGCGGCATTTTTTAGGCTGGTTAAACATTCAATTAGCTCCATTTTAGTAATTCTGCTGCTAAGAAAGTTATTGTCATTGTTAAATACTAATGGTTCGTCTTCAGTTCTCAGAATAAAGTTTAAAAATTGCGGATCCATGTTGTCGTTAGACAAGCTTAAATAGTAGTTTTTGGCCAGGATGTTTGAAATATCTTTATTTTCTGTAAATGTTTCACCATTGTATGACAATTTTTGGATCAAGGAGTGAATGGTGTTAGCTCCCGCTAAATTTCGCGGTTGTTTATATATATTTTTAAAAACACACAACTGTATGAAGGACAAAGCGCATTCCGCGTATTTGGACATGCGCACCAACAACCAGTGAGATCCTTGTCAATCGCCTAGAGAAAAAGGCGTGTTAATTTCGTTCTCCAACTATATCAAATTTCTACACCTGAAAGTGCTCGATTTTTGTGTACTGAAGCATAGAACTAGAACCTTCAGCCCTTCAGCTACGTGGTGACATCATTAGATACATTCGGGGGCCCCTTGAAACGAGGAGAATTTGGCTGCAAAGGAGGTGAGTGCACTTATCTGATTACCGTTGTGTGGTTCCAACAATTTTACCTATGGAAATCTGATTATTTCGTAATTTCATATCAATATTTATGTTTGCTCGCGATATCATTAATTAAAATATTTACAGTCCACTGCATTTAGCGTTTTTTCTATCCGCGGGCTAACATAAAGTGCTCCTTCGACCGAATTATTTTAAATAATAAATCCATACGACGGTATTAATAATTATTTACCTAATCTGTGGCCAAGCCAAACAACGGCCTTGAATCGAGTAGTGAACGAGAAGTCGTCCGGGCGGTGCACGTGCCTTTTGCGTGCTCGATTCAGTAAACAAAGCGAAGGAACCACAAAACAAACCAAACAAAAACATTTCTCATTTATATGTTAGGGTGTTACATATCATTTCGATATTTAAAACAATTTTCATCAATTGCGATAAATTAGTGCATATTTTCGACAATTCGTCATTTTTCTATTTCAGAAGCATTAATTTAGCGTTAATTGTATATTTACCGACAATTTCGTCATTTCAAAGGTAAAATCATGTCTGTCAAAAAAGCCGTACAAAAACGCAAGGGTTTTTTATCTGCGATCACCGAGTGTTATGTGTTGTCGCAGACTGCGGAAAAAGATGAAAGAGCGAGAAACGAGTTTCAAGTGAGGTATGCCGATTTGGATGAAACCTTCGATAAATGCATGCTGGCACATAATGACGTCATTATGTTGCTAGACGACTCGGACGATGAGGAATTTAAAACGCAGGATGCGATCCTTTCAGAAGCTCGTAAATATTTTTATGCGTGTAAGGGGGTTTACTCTAAAATATTTCCGGTTGAGGCCCCATCTTTTTCGGGATCATATGTTCGACAAAACGAATCTGAAACTCCAAAACTCAAAGAGTTGGGTATTCCCATATTTCGAGGTGATAAAAAATTATGGCCAAGCTTTTTCGATCTTTTTAATAACATTATAGATCAAAATCAAAGTCTAAGTAACGTTCGAAAACTTCAATATTTATTTTCATATCTCGAGGATGAGCCTTTAAAATTGATATCAGGGATTAGCTTATCTGATCAAAATTATAAAATTGCTTATGACAAATTAGTCAATAGATATCAAAACAAGCGAGACCTCGCAAATGATGCTTTAAGCTCAATTATGAACTCCACCTTAAAAAACGAGTCAGCTAAGGAATTGCGTAATTTAATTGACACCTTTTCTGAATCCCTAGAAATTTTAAAATCACTTAGCTTTGACGTTGACAGTTGGGACTTTATTATTTTTTTCATTTTATTAGAAAAATTGGATATTCCAACGCGTTCAAATTTCGAAATGAGTCACGCCAATACTAATAACGAAATTCCCACTTTTCAGTCACTTTTTCAATTTCTAGAAAAAAGATGTAAAGTTTTGGAATCACTTCCTCAATCAACAGCACCCAAAAAGGTGCCTATATATCAAAAATCAAATTTTATGCAAAATCAGTCTGGGCAAAAGCCTACCTATCAAAATTCAAATTCTATGCGAAATCAGTTTGGGCAAAAGCCTACCTATAAATCATCCAATTCGCCTTTTATAGGACTGGCTGGCACCTCAACTAATTCAAGTACGGGAATAAAATGTTTCCGGTGTAATCAAGGTCACGTGCTTTCGAAATGTCAAACATTTCTTGATATCTCACCTATCGATCGCCTATCTTTCGTCAAACAGAAAAAATTATGTCTAGCGTGTTTTCATCCCTTGCATGATGTAGATACGTGCAAATCAAAATATTCATGCAGGACTTGCAATAGTAAAAGGCACCACACTTTAACTCATATCTTAGAAACTAATCAAGAGTCTGGAAGCCAAGATACTAGTCCTGTCATTCACACACCACCTGTCAATAATCTTCATGTGTCATTAAATGCCTCAGGACCTTCAGGTACCTTTCTTTTATGCACCGCCATAATAGATGTTATGGACGGTTGCGGAAATTTTCAACCTGTAAGGGCACTGCTTGATTCTGGATCACAGACAGGATTCATCAGTGAAAAGTGTATTCAGCGTCTTAATCTTCCTAGGCGAAGTTACACCACTGAAATATTCGGATTAAATCAGATGTCTTCTTTTACTTCCAAAGGGCTCGTTCAATGTCACATTAAGCCACAAGGACAAGTCACTCCTTTACTTAATTTCGAAGCAATTGTTGTTCCACAACTATGTTCCAATATGCCTACATTCTCTTTGAACGATAATCAGTGGAAACACTTGGAAGACCTTAAACTTGCCGACCCATCTTATTTCAAATCTAGACCTGTGGACCTGGTTATTGGTTGCGAGCTATTCGCACAGATATTCAAGGAGGGCAGGGTTCTTGGACAGGTAGGGCAGCCTTCAGCCCTTGAAACTATCTTTGGCTGGGTCGTCATGGGAAAGGTTGACGAAGTAGGTAGTCTTACGGAACGAACCAGTTGTTTTTTAACGAGTCATTCACCTCCTTTAGAGGTCATTCTCCCTAGGTTTTGGGAAATCGAACATTTGCCTAAAAAACAAATCTTATCAAAGGAAGAAAAACAGGCAGAATCAATTTTTACTGCTAGTGTAGTACGGCAACCGAGCGGTAGATTCATGGTAGATCTTCCGTTTAAAGACAAAATAAACCCTGACCTAGGAAATACTTATCCGCAAGCTTATCGTAGATTTTTACTTCTAGAAAATAGATTAATCAAAAATCCTGATCTGTACACTGCCTATTCAAGTTTCATGCAAGACTATATCGATTCTAATCATATGAGTTTAGTTTTATCTAGTCAACCAAAGGTCGACGTATCGTGTTTTTTAGCCCATCATTGCGTATTAAAGCCGGAAAGCTTGAGTACAAAATTAAGGGTAGTCTGGGATTGTTCAGCAGTCACCCCAAAAAATATTAGTCTCAATGACACATTGTTATCTGGACCGAAACTTCAAAAGGATATTGCTTCTTTACTCCTTACGTTTCGTCTTAATCCTATTGCCTACATTGCTGACATCAAACAGATGTTCCGTCAAGTCCTTATCAATCCTTATCACCGTCCTTATCAAAGGATATTGTGGAGGTTTTCTCCACAGGACCCACTTTCAGTGTGGGAACTTTCTACTGTCACTTTTGGCATGACATGCTCACCTTTTCTAGCCATGCGTACCTTAAATGAGCTGGCAGAGAGAGAAAAGGAACGTTTTCCTATGGCTAGTACTGTTCTAAAAACGTCAATATATATCGACGATATCTTGGGAACTAGCCCTTCGCTTTCTGAAGCTCTCTCCCTTCAAACAGAACTCAATGATTTGTTGAAGTCGGGAGGATTTGAACTTAAAAAATGGGCAAGCAATTGTCCTGAGTTATTGGCAACATTGCCAGAGTCCGATCGTCAAATGCCTCTCTCTTTCGACAAGGAGGAACCCCACTTTATCAAAGTTTTAGGACTTCAATGGCATCCAAAAAACGACATTTTTTCTTATCAATGCCGAATGAAGGACAAACCCCCAACCAAACGTTCTATTTTATCTATCATAGGGACAATCTTCGATCCCTTAGGTTTTCTTTGTCCCTTGTTGCTACAAGCAAAATTTATTTTGCTACAGTTGTGGATATCGAAAATAGGCTGGGACGAAGAACCAGATTCTTCTATCATCGACTCTTGGAACAAACTTCGTTCTGAATTCCCGCTTCTTTCCAATTTTCAATTACCCCGACAAATCAAACTGTCAAAAACCAATACCTGTCAAATCATCGGCTTCTGTGACGCTTCAATTCGAGGCTACGCAGGCGTCGTATATTTTCGTGTAGAAGAGGAAAACAATATATCTGTTTCTCTCATATCTGCAAAATCTAGGGTCGCGCCTATAAAGTCACAAACTTTGGCTAGGCTAGAACTCCTAGGCGCATTTCTTTTAAGCGAATTAATTGACTTCGTTTTATCTAGCTATGAAGGAAAAATAACTTTTACAAATATCGTTACTTTCTGCGATTCGCAAGTCGTATTGCACTGGCTTTCATCCCCTCCTAATCGCTGGCAAACCTTTGTTGGAAATCGAGTCAGTAGAATCCAAGAAATCATTCCTTCAAACTCATGGCGCTACATTCCTTCTGCTTTAAATGCAGCCGATATTGCGTCACGAGGGGCCACCCCTTCACAGCTCATGTCACATGACATGTGGTGGAACGCACCGTCGTTTTTGTGGTCTCCCGAAAACGAATGGCCCGATTTTCATAAATCAAAAATGCCGATTGATTTCGGAGATATTAATCTGGAGGAAAAGCCAAAAGTCTGTTGCAATGCGATAATTGATGTGAACTTCTTAGATCAGCTTCTTATCAAATATTCCTCTATATCAAAAATTCAACGTATCATTTGTTATGTCCTTCGAATAGTTAACCTTTTTCAAAACCATTCCTATCAAAAACCCACTAAGCCGCCGGACCAAAAAGTTATTTTTGAGAATATTGTTTTTCCTACCACCGGTGAGATGCAAAGTGCGTTACACCTTCTTATCAAACGCGTTCAAGGTTCTTGTTTTTCTGAGCTTTTTTCCGCGTTATCTAAGGATAAACCAATACCGAAACCTTTGCGAAAACTTTCACCTTTTCTTGATGAGAATAATATCATTAGAGTCGGTGGCAGATTACAAAAATCTGACCTTTTGTCTTATTCTGCAAAACACCCCGTCTTACTTTCGAGTGACCATCGTTTAACTACACTTCTTATCGAGTCCGCTCATCGACAATATCTTCATCCTGGGTTTAAAACATTACATAATCTGCTTTTACAGCAATTTTGGATATTATCTGCCAGACGGGCAATTCAAAGAACCATATCCAAGTGCTTGCAATGTTTTAGAATCAACCCTAAACCCTATAGACCGCCCATAATGAGTTCACTTCCCGCTCATCGAATCAATCAACTTAAACCTTTTTCGAGTGTAGCTATCGACTTTTGTGGACCTTTCTTTGTGATTCCTCATCGTTACCGTGGTTGTAAAGCTTTCAAATCGTATGTCTGTGTGTTTGTCTGTACGGCCACACATTGCGTGCATTTGGAATTAACCATGGAACTGTCCACCGAAGGGTTCGTAGGTGCATTCCATCGATTCATTTCTCGACGCGGAAGCGTGACGCAATGCTGGTCAGATCAAGGCAGTAATTTTATAGGGTTTCGTAACCAATTACTGGATTACGCAAGAAGTGCTGCCACCAGACTTTCTATTCGTTGGCATCTGGGACCTCCTCTCAGTCCACATTTCAATGGCCTGGCAGAAGCTGGCGTCAAAAGTTTTAAAACTCACTTTGTACGAGTTGTCGGCGACCAGAATTTGTCTATCATGGAGATGTCCACCCTTACCTGTCGCATAGAAGCCGTACTTAATAGTCGCCCTTTATCTCCTGCCTCTTCAGACCCACACGATCTTCAACCTCTTACCCCTGGGCATTTTTTGACACTTGAACCCCTTAATTCAGAAATTCCGGAGTCAGATTTGTCCGAGGTTCCCCTAAATCGGCTCTCGAGATGGCAACTAATCCAAAAACTACATAATGATTTTTGGAAACGGTATTCTATAGAGTATTTGCATACGCTACAACAGCGACACAAGTGGACTGATTTATCCCCAAATATCAAATTAAATGATTTGGTTGTCATAACAAGTGATCACATTCAATCGCCTTTGAAATGGCCGGTCGGTCGGGTCATCGAACTGCATCCCGGCGGGGACGGTCAGGTGCGTGTTGCGACGGTAAAAACGGTTACCGGTGTTTATAAGCGGCCAGTTGTAAAACTGTGCCTCTTGCCAAATTAAAGGTAATTTTAATTTTCTACCTTTTACCGGGTATTACAATAGGTTTTTTTTTATTTTTAATTTTTTTTGAATTTTTTGTTTGTTTGTTTTGCCTTTTTTCGGGATTTCGTTATATCTAAATAAACTTACGATACTTATCTGTTTTCATTCATTTATATTTATCGGTCGATTCTTTTTCTTATATCTATATCTGTCCGGTTGAGATTCTAAATTTGTGTGTTTTGGAGGGCAGTTATGTTTGCTCCCGCTAAATTTCGCGGTTGTTTATATATATTTTTAAAAACACACAACTGTATGAAGGACAAAGCGCATTCCGCGTATTTGGACATGCGCACCAACAACCAGTGAGATCCTTGTCAATCGCCTAGAGAAAAAGGCGTGTTAATTTCGTTCTCCAACTATATCAAATTTCTACACCTGAAAGTGCTCGATTTTTGTGTACTGAAGCATAGAACTAGAACCTTCAGCCCTTCAGCTACGTGGTGACATCATTAGATACATTCGGGGGCCCCTTGAAACGAGGAGAATTTGGCTGCAAAGGAGGTGAGTGCACTTATCTGATTACCGTTGTGTGGTTCCAACAATTTTACCTATGGACGTCTGATTATTTCGTAATTTCATATCAATATTTATGTTTGCTCGCGATATCATTAATTAAAATATTTACAGTCCACTGCATTTAGCGTTTTTTCTATCCGCGGGCTAACAAATGGTTTGGCCTTCAATTCGTCTTACTTTGTTCCAAACTTCTGCGCTAGGTGTATTTGAGTTTAGCGATGTTGTAAAGTTTATAAAGGAATCGTTCTTGCTTTTTTTAACCGTATATCTGAATTTGGGCCTAAGCTTTTTAGAAAGGATCAGGTTTTCTTGTGTGGTATGCCGTTTATATCTATTAAATGCCTTTTTGCTCTTTTGTATTGCCTTTGCACAGTCTTCATTCCACCAAGAAACATGCTTTCGATTTTTCCGGTATTTCTTTTTTCCGATCGATATTTCAGCGCAATCTTTGATTATGTTGTTAATTACCTCAAGTGATATATCAATATTTTCATCTAAACAAGTTGGCGTTAATCTCTTTCCTATCAGATCTTGGTATAAATTCCAGTTCGCATTTTTGAAGTTCCATTTGTTTGAGTTATATGTATGTTATATGAAAATATCCTGCCTACACTTAGAAGAAATCAGAACTTTCTATGAAACCCGAGAACCTTCCAGATAAGCAGCTTATTCTGCTGACTTGCGTTTTCCATGAAATAAACAACACGTGCATTCAAGCCGAATCAGCACTTTATTTTTCAGAACCTTTCAAGATAAAAAGACCATTCTGCTGACTTGCGTCTCTCATGAAATAAACAACACGTGCATTCCTGTCGAATTGCACTTTAGTTCTAAGAAGTTTAAATCTAGAATATTAAGGAATTATTCCATTGCTTAATCAGCACATTTTCTTAATATAAACTCAAATCATTGTAATGTTAAGTCATTCTCTTTAGAATCGTTCTTAAGTACACGTTCAATTATAACGTTTAAGTCCTATATTGTATTTAATCAAAATAAAGTTTTTTAAAAAGTTAAAAGTAAACTTTAAAGTATAACATGTATGATATGATTCCTCCATATTGGTAATTAGAATGGGAAGTGATGGCTTTGGTAAAGTGATGGAATGACTTCCCATTTGAAATAGGTGACTGTGGATCGATCGCTTAATGAAAGATCAATAGCTGAAAATTTTCCAGAGCGTGCGTCAAATCGAGTAGTGGAACCATCGTTTAATAAAATTAAATTTGAACTTTCCAAGCATTCTAAGAATATTTTACCACGAGGTTTGGTGGTTTCGCAGCCCCACATTATGTTGTGACTATTAAAGTCGCCGGTGAAAATTCGAGGAGAACTAATTTGAGAGAAAAGATTTTTTAAATCTTGATTAGAGAAATCTTTATCTGGTGGGATGTAAGTATTGCAAATTGTAATTTTTCTTTTTAGTTCCACTGATACTGATAATGATTCAAAATAGGAATGGGACAACTGGGCGCCGCCAACTCAGCGCCGCCAACTTGGCGCCACCAACTGGGCGCCGGGCCAACTGGGCTCCGGGCCCACTCGGCGCCGCCAACTGGGCGCCGGCCAACTCGGCGCCGGACTAAAAAATTTTTTTTTGATAAAATGTGTAGATGAAAAATAAAATATATTATTTATATAAAACCATCTGTAAAAAATCCTTTTTGCAATTTTTTTGAAATTTGTTTTTGTTAAGTAAAGTTAAATCCATTAATTTGACTGTTGAATCTTGGTAGTTGTAGTGTTTGGTAACCTGGTAACACTAAAATTTACGTTTTTTATTACAACAATGGCGGATCCAAAATGGCGGATTTTCTTATTTACTAACCGATTTGTCTCAAACTTGAAATATTACATTGCTTGAGGTCATTTAACAAAATTTTTTATTCAAACTTAAAAAAATCAAAATGCCGGCTTTCTTATTTACTAGCCAATTTGTCTCAAACTTGAAATATTACATTGCTTGAAGTCATTTAACAAAATTTTTTATTCAAACTTAAAAAAACCAAAATAGCGGATCCAAAATGGCGGATTTTCTTATTTACCAACCGATTTGTCTCAAACTTGAAATATTACAAGGTCATTTAATAAAATTTTTTACTCAAACTTAAAAAAATCAAAATGGCGGATCCAAAAAATCCGCCATTTTGGATCCGCATTTTGATTTTTTTAAGTCTGAGTAAAAAATTTTGTTAAATGAGCTCAAGCAATGTAATATTTCAAGTTTGAGACAAATTGGTTAGTAAATAAGAAAATCCGGCATTTTGGATCCGCCATTTTGTTTTTTTTAAGTTTGAGTAAAAAATTGTATTAAATGACCTCAAGCAATGTATCATTTCAAGTTTGAGACAAATCGGTTAGTAAATAAGAAAATTCGCCATTTTGGATCTGTCATTTTGATTTTTTTAAGTTTGAGTAAAAATTTTTGTTAAATGACCTCAAGCAATGTAATATTTCAAGTTTGAGACAAATCGGTTAGTAAATAAGAAAATCCGGCATTTAGGATCCGCCATTTTGTTTTTTTTTAAGTTTGAGTAAAAAATTGTGTTAAATGACCTCAAACAATGTAATATTTCAAGTTTGAGACAAATCGGTTGGTAAATAAGAAAATCCGCCATTTTAGATGCCATTTTGATTTTTTTAAGTTTGAGTAAAAAATTGTGTTAAATGACCTCAAGCAATGTAACATTTCAAGTTTGAAACAAATCGGTTAGTAAATAAGAAAATTCGCCATTTTGGATCTGTCATTTTGATTTTTTTAAATTTGAGTAAAAATTTTTGTTAAATGACCTCAAGCAATGTAATATTTCAAGTTTGAGACAAATCGGTTAGTAAATAAGAAAATCCGGCATTTTGGATCCGCCATTTTGTTTTTTTTTTAAGTTTGAGTAAAAAATTGTGTTAAATGACCTCAAGCAATGTAATATTTCAAGTTTGAGACAAATCGGTTGGTAAATAAGAAAATCCGTCATTTTGGATCCGCCATTTTGATTTTTGGATCCGCCATTGTTGTAATAAAAAACGTAAATTGTAGTGTTACCAGGTTACCAAACACTACAACTACCAAGATTCAACAGTCGACTTAATGGATTTATCTTTACTTAACAAAAACAAATTTCAAAAAAATTGCGTAAAGGATTTTTTAAAGATGTTTTTATATAAATAATATATTTTATTTTTCATCTAAACATTTTACCAAAAAAAAAATGTTTAGTCCGGCGCCGAGTTGGCGGCGCCCAGTTGGCGGCGCACAGTTGTCCTAGACCGTTCAAAATTGGTAGTTAAAATATTTTCATAAGCTTTTAATGATCTGTGAACTAAAATAGCTACGCCTCCACTAGCTCTCTCTTGGTTTTGCCGACTCAAGAAAAAACCTTTGTATTGTTTTGGGCAGTATTCCTTGTTGGGTCTAAAGTGGGTTTCCTGTAGGCAGATTATGGATGGCTTTAGGTCATGGATTAACATTTCGAGATGAAGAACGTATCCGTTTAAATTCCACTGCAGAATTGAGTGATTATTGTTTTCTACTTTATGAATATTTATTAATCTGCTTTGGAGTCTTGTGATGTATCGCTTGCAACGTCATCTACTAGATCGAAATGGACTCCAATTTTTTTCCTTAATTTGGTGATTTTTGTTTTGGCGCTTCTTGCTGAAACATGTTGATAAACATCTTTTAGCATCAAATTTAAATCTAATAAATCTTTAGTGTATTCCAGTGCAATTGGGATGGGTTCTGGTGAGCCATGGATATTAATAAATAGATCTTTAAGTTGATCGTAGCTTAGATGAAAAGGAGGATTGTGATTTTGGATAAAATCTTTCGCTGGTGAAAAAATGTTTTCAGCTGCTTCCAAACTTAAAGTTTCATTGGATTTTTGAGGTTTTTTAGATTGAGATAAAAAAGGCTTTAAAAATTCTTGGTTTTCCTGTGTAGCATTGTGAATGGGAGGAGAAACTATTTCCTCAAAATTTATTTTATGGACTTGTTAGTTTTCAGGATTGTTTAAGGATAGATGTGGCGTATCTTGATTTCCATTTTGCTCGGGAGTTTCTTGTTGATTTTGTGAGGTGTTATCTGATTCTTTAGTACCACTAGGACATTGGGAGGCTAAATGACCTTGAAGTTTGCACTTAAAACAAGACATTCCATCATGGGAAAAGAAAACTCGGTACGATTGATTCTCATGTTCAACAAGGATAGAGCTTGGTAAAGTGATTTCTTCCGATGGCGATATAAAAACTTGGCGACGAAAACTAAGGATGTGGTTGTATTCCGGCTTGGTAACACCCACTTTCAAGAAAGTAATTGGAGATACAAGTTTTAGGCCCAACGAAATAAGCTGTTGCTCTAGAAGTTGGTGGGGGATAGTTGGGCAAACATTTGACATTACTAATCTTTGTGCTGCGGTGATTAGGCGACGTGCTTGGATGGTTTCTTCGTTAATTTTAATCGAATTATGTTGTTTCATAAATGTTTCTACAATTTCTTTCTTGGACAGGTAAATGCAAATTCGGTTGTTTGAAATCCGTAATGAAATAAATTTAAAAAAAAAAACTTTTTGAAAACAAGCTTTTATAAAATGGACTAAAAAGCATAAAATAATTTTTTGAGTGTTCTGGTATCATAGTAATAAAAGCAATGGGCGTATTAAAGGAAATTTACCCATTTTTCTTTTAGCCTTGTTAACTAGAAGTTTAGTGAAAATCTAAATTCATTATATTATAGCAGAAAAATGTAAGGGTAGATAATTTAACCCAACCCAACCCTACTCAAGCCACCCTTACATTTTTCTGATATGGATGGACATTATTACACCTGCTTCATATTAGGCAGATCATCCGCGACCGGCAGTGTGTCGATTTATTTTGTCACATTGAAAAAGAAGAGTCGGCCCATCATCGGTTGTGGACGATCCACCAAATGGAAAGGCATTTACCTAATATTAAATACGCCCATCGCTTTTATTATTATAATATCAGAACACTCAAAAAATTATTTTATGCTTTTTAGTCCATTTTATAAAAGCTTGTTTTCAAAAAGTTTTTTTTTCTAAATTTATTTTTTAATTTTTAGATTTGTCAATGCATTTCAGCTAGCGCATCGATATTGCAGGGAGTCTTTCCTGTCAATTTTGAAATATCTTAGTCTTCGATGACAAGGCCGTTCAATGATTTGATACTAAACAAAATACAAACTAAAATTTTACCCCCTCTCCGCTCTCCACGTTAGGGGTAAGGTAGGCAGTCAGGGGAGTAATCTGATTAAAAATTCGTAATCTTCATCCTCAAAAACCCCCAGATACGAATTTTGGTGGAAATCCAGCCAACTAAAATTTTACCCCCTCTCCGCCCTCCAGGTTAGGGGTGAGGTAGGCAGTCAGTGATACCACATTATTGGATTGTCATCGGAACTATAACGGTATACGAAATTTAAAGTCAATCGGATACGTGGAAGTCAGTTGAAAGTAATCAGAAAAACTTGAAATTAAATCGTCCATTTTGAATCCGACATTTTGATTTTTTGTAATCTGATCAAAAATTCGTAATTCTCATCCTCAAAAACCCCCAGATACCAATTTTGGTGGAAATCGGACACACTAAAGTTTTCCCCCTCTCCACCCCCCATGTTAGGGGGAAGGTAGGGGGGGGAACCCGAAGAAACCACATTATTGTATTGTCATCGGAACTAAGACGCTATGCGAAATTTGAAGTCAATCGGATGTTTGGAAAGGATGTTCAAAAATGAGTTTCAAGATTTGATTACATACATACATACCCACATACATACATACATACAGGTGAAGTTAAATAAAAGCTTGTAAATACATACATACATACAGGTGAAGTTAAATAAAAGCTTGTAAAAATAATATTTTTAGGGCCAACTTTATTCCCGATAGCAAAAATGTACTCTGGAAGTGCAACATTGTTTAAAGCTGGGAGCAGAATCGCTTGTTCTTTTGTCGGAAATATTTGTTGAGAGGCTGCTGATGAGTAGGATTTTCCGTTGGTAGAGGCTGTGGCATTGGTGATAGAGTCAGTGGAGGATTGGTTTAAGTTCATGTACTCATGAACTTGTTCGGTTTGGGTAGTCATAGTTCAATGAATAGAGGCCAAAATAGAAGGGGTTACCCTACAAAAGGTCCGGTAGTTCTGATTTTTAGATATGTTGTTAAGCTCGGGAGGCTTGTTAAAAATCTGAGTTTTCGTCACCCCCACCCCTGTGCTCCCATCAAATTGGCACTTTTTTAAATTTTCTTCCTTTAATTTCGTTTCAGTATACTAAATCGCAAAAAGAGTTATATGAAATTTTTTAGAGGATGTAATTATCTACAATTGGGTGGTACTATGGTTGTTCTGCGGGCAGTAGTAACGGAGCAAGGTAATTTCCAAAAATGACTAAAATCATGTGCTTGGGGGCAAATTTTCTGATTTTTTCTACTTTAGACGGCATAAGTTCCGAAATACTTTGTTCTAGGGTAAAAGTTCTAAGAACATATCTTGTAGAGAATTTGATCAGCTACAAAATTCATTCTTTAAATGTATTTTTAAATATTGTAATGGAGTGGGAATAACTTTTAACTTAAAGTAAGTTAGAAAATAATCATTTTTTTAAATTTAGTGCTTTAAAATGCATAAATTTAGTGACGTACAAAAAGGTAAGAGAGCTTAGGGGTCAAATACCTCCTTAAACTAACCACCTCTTCAAAAACCCTCCCAGACCCCCCAAAATCTAACATATTTAGGTTTTCTCAAATTTTCTCAAAAAATACGCTTCTAAGAGAAACATGTGTAATAAACTTTATTGTAGACAATGAAATTTCCTTTTGAAAAAGGTACAACTCGATAGGAATCAACTATTTATAAAATCTTCAGCGGCGTCCGTTAATTGAAGTAATTTAAAAAAGTAAAAAAATATGCATGTTTTTTCCATGATTTATTCGATTATTTTTAAACCAAGGTTTATAGAACAAAATGTGTTATACATTATTTTAGCAAATAAAATTTCCTTTAAAATGCTGTACAAGAAAGTCGGATTGGTTTCATAGTTATAAATTCAGAGGCGCTCGTAAATTTAACCAATTTTAAAAAATCACAAATTAAAAAAAATATAAGTTTTATCTAATTTTTTCAAAAATTAAGCCTAATTTAAAAATACTCTGCCAATCTATGGGCACCTAAGCTCACACTAGGTACTATAGTTATAGTGTGAGCTTATATAATCAAAAACTGAAATAAATATATTTTATTCAACTCCAGACTCAATTACCTTTCGTTTGATACCACACAAGCCATGTTTTGACTTAAACTCAAATTTTTTCAATCTACCCCCCACCCTTTAAAAAAAAACTAAAATGTATTTTCTTTAACTCCAGACTCAATTACCTTTCGTTTGATA